>JBBPBQ010000004.1:3861058-3888365 GCA_037974755.1 Cicer yamashitae
ATATATATTTAATATGATATTAAATATTTTTTTATAAATGTAATATTGACTTTGAAAATCATCATTAATTCTACTTTAATTAATAATAATTTTTTGCTTCTCCAATTTTTTTTAAAAATTAGTGTAATATTGTATTACTAGTTATTACTTTTTGTAGTTAATATAGTATTATTTTTTGGTATCAAATAAATTTGTTTGTCAATTATTACTATGTAGTATTTTGTTGCAATATTATTTTGTGTATTTAATGTCTTAAAATTATTACTACATTTGTTTAGTTTTATTTCACCAAATCTATTATGTTCTATAAAACAATTAAATGGTCAAGTTAGTGCTTGAAAAATAGTGGACAAAGTTTATTATCTACATCGTTTGTGTCAAATATTTTCATATTCATATAATAATATATGTTATAACATTTAATGAATATGACAAATCATGTGTTTATAAGTTTAATATATGGTGTGACAACATATCATGGATGTATGAGCAATATTTTTATATTATTAATGCATATAAATCAATATGGCTATGTAGAAAATTAAAGAATAAAAAGTGATAGAGTGTATATTTCCATTACCTTTAGTTTGTTGTCACTTGATTTAGTGACTAATTATAGAATTCTTATCACTCAGTCAGAACAAAAAAATACTTTAATTGAGAAGAAAAAAAAAACTATGTTTTTTTTAAACTCGTGACTTCCGCCAAGAAAAAATCTATTATCTAAGAATAGTTAGATAAGAAAATATAAACATGAATACTAAATTTACATATCTAATTTATACCTCTATTGAAACAATAAAGCATATCTAGAAATGATTATGAAGCCCTATGTCCAAATGTTTGAACCAAGATAGCATGCTATAATAGTAGAAGAATTAAATCTCTCTTTCAATTGCCTTCACTTCTTGGGACAAAATAACAAAAGTGTTGGATATTGATACAGTGTTACAAACAAGTGTCCTAAGAGTATACTTAAAAAATAGAAAAAGTGAAAATTTTAATTTGAAAGATCAATTAATTTAAAACTTTTGAGATGTTCAATACACAAATGTTAAAACATTATAAATGATGCTACTTTAATGTAAATGTGAATTCAAAGAAAAAAATAATAATGCTATTTTCCGGTCACATCCATTATCTTCACTATATGTATATGTATGGTGTCGAATACCAACATCAATTTTTGTTGACTTTTATATAAAATGAATACATTTGTGCCTTTCTTCTAAAACATTTTTGTAAGGACAAAATACAATTGGATCAACAATGGATCCCCAATGAAAAGGACATACATGTTCATTTATATATAATTAATAAACATAAACAAATGGAATTTTGCTTATAGATAGAAAAATATTTGATTTATGACTATTCTTAAATATGTTTTTGATTTATATAAATATAACTCATTTTAATTTTAGTTTCTGTATTTTATTTTATTTATACACGTATAAATTCTAAATACTTTAAAAAAAATATTATTTATATGATTTTAATTAAAAAAAATATTAAGATGGCTAATTTTAAATGATATGATATATAATAATTATTTAAAATTACTAACCGATAATTTTTTATTATTAAAATATTACTTATAGTGCATGACTCATTAAAAATATATATTTATTTTTTATGAAATAAAATTCAGAAAAACTCCAATATTCATTCAGAAATTAATCTTAAACCCAAAATTTCATCATCAACTTCATATTCATCTTTTTTTCAACCAACAAATTTTTAAACCCAAATTTCATATCTCTTTTTGTCCCCTCTTTCTCTCTATTTCTAGAATCCCAACAAACCCTTAAATTTCTCACACAACAACAACAATCACCACACCTAAATCTTTAACTCCTTTTATTGTTTCTCTAACACTAAATTTAAACCTTAACGATACCAAAAAAAATTACAGTAGCAAAACATAATAAAATTTGATAATATATTTTCACTAATCTACAAAAGGATAAAATAAAAAACATATTTTTGAAATATGAAAATGGAAGCATGAATAATGATGAAAGTAGTGAAAGGGTGATGATGATAAAAGTAGAGGTTTAAAGGTGATGCTTTTGGATTTACGGTTTTCATGAAAGAAGTAAACGGGTGATGATGATTTTAATGGATGTGATTCAAATTATGAGTTTTGTTTAGTTTTATTGTACTTTATGTTTATTTATAAATAAATGAATACACATTATTATTTCCTTTATTAAAAAAATTATATTTTCACATTAGCATAAGTAGTCATGTCACATGGTGAAATATCATCCAAAATTAGCCACCTTATAATCTATTTTTAATTAAAAAAAAAATCATATAAATGACTTTTTTAAAAGTTTTTAGAATTTGTAAGAGTATAAATAAAAAATTTATTAAAATTAATATTAAAATGAGTCATATTTACAGAGATCAACAATATATTTAAATCTACATTAAATTATAAACTGAGGTATGACACAATATGCTTTATAAATATTCACGAAAATAAATATAACAATGATATAACATATTCAAAGTTATTAATCTCTATCCTAATTTTCAGTGTTACATTCAGAGTTTGAGTTTTTATTAATCTTGTCTTATTCTGTTTTCTTGTGTTGTGTTTTTGTTTTTGTTGCAACCATGTATGTTATTCCACTTCGATCAATTCCCCCTTCCCCCATAGAAATCAATGAGAGTGTGATTCGTGTTGTTGGAAACAGAATTTATGATTCTGCTAATAATGCCAAAACTTGTCATCAGGTTGATTTTTAACATTATATGATTGTTGAGTTTTAACATTATATGATTTAATTTGTTGAGTTTTATTTTATCTTCATGTATGCATGCCTTTAACAATTTACTGCAATTTACTGCTGCATCTAATTGCAATGTATGATTGAGCAACTGAATATATTGATTAATGTATATTCTTTTAATGCCATCAATGTTCAAAAATCAAAGTTTGTAAGCAAAAACTATCCTGTGATTGATGCTCAATAAAAGTGACTAATCAAGTATATTTCTTTTTTGTTTTGGTTGCATTACAGATTTGATTAAAAAAACATGATTCATGAAGAGTTCTATAGTCCAATTGATGTTTTATTAATTTAAGAACATGTTTTTTATTCAATTCATGTTTATAATTTATAAATACAGGTTAACCTTTGGAAAAAAATAACTCTTCAATTTGTTTGAATTTGAATGAAACAAGACAATCCTTCAAATAAAATAAGACAAACATTCAAATCCAAACTGAATCCTTTTTTAGAATCATATGTCACAAACTACTAATTCATAATGTATATATGTTATATATACTCTATCTTGGGAAAGATCATTAAAAACATTATTGTTTGTGTTATATCTATTGTTCTTTGTGGCCAAGGACTAAGCTTATACAATCATGTATACAAATAAGAGAGCCTAATCTTAGTAATATCATATCAAATGCTTCCATGATGCATTTCAACTCTTCTTACTCTATTTATAAAATGTACATATATATTTTTGTATGACAGTTGACAGTGCCGTCCTACGAGATAAATCTTTCGGAGAAACCTGACAAGCCGATGACATGTTGCATCAACGAAATAGCTACATATATTCCAAGGCGATAACTGCTACTTCATCAACAGGTGCCAATGCAATGAGAGGTGGCTCCATAAACAAAAGGAATGAGCTTAACACGACGATGAATATAGCGAATATAATTAGTGACTTAAAAGAACCACCATAGTCGATAGCAAGTTTGAGTCCTTTTCCACCAGTTCTTGGTGATGTTTCATTCAACTGAAGAGTTGGACTAGTTAGAAATCCATATGCCATGCCTGTGAAAGCTGCTCCAAAATGTGACCTACAAATGAGTCAGCCATCATGTAAAGATTTATATTTTACAACTTGATTCACATTTTGGAATATATATAACTTTTTCCTTAAGAATACATTTATTCCATCTCATTACTATGAGCTTTCATGTATGCTTTTGACATGCTAAGCTTATGAGTTGAAGTTTCTATCATATTGTCTTGTGTTATATCAAATAAGCTACTTTCTCTAAATAATGAAAACCATACATACCATTCATCAACTGGACCAATGTTGCATAATATGAAACCAAGAGCTGTGATAACTATCGCCTTTCGGAATAGATTCTCAGAATCATCATTTGCAATAACATCTTTATTTTGAATTTGGTACATGAGCCAAGCACCAATTATTGCAAATACAGGTCCCTGAGTGCAAATTCATGTTAGACGCAGAAAGTTGAAGACAAAACAGAAAGTAAGACATTGCAAAAATTAAGTTCAACATACACAATTCATTTGGGTTTGGATTTCATGCAGTAACTACGTGACGTTTTTTTTGTATTATTGATAAAAATTATTTCAGGATGATTTGGTGAATGTGTAATGTGAGCCGACTGATTTAAAATCGATCGTTGAGATCAATTAATGTGTGTAAGTGCATGATTTTGCAACTACAGTGAATCTGATTAATGCTATCCTAGAATACTAGGAATTGTAGAATGATTGATACTTACAGTTCCACCAACAGTTGGATCAGGAGTATGTAGAAAACTTGCCAAATTTCCAGAAACTCCACCAAGTATGTAGATTAAGAAAAATGTAAAGGAACCATAGCCTTTGCAAACTTGAGGCCCAAATGATACAAGGGCCCAACAACTAAGAGCCATGTGAAATATTCCTGCATGCTGCATATGAAAAATTTGTTAAGAAGTATGCACATGAAGCAAATTCACAATGAGATCAATGACAATCAAGCATGTGCTACTAAGTTTATATCTTAAACAAATGACATAAGATACTTTCTTACTTTAGTTTCACCTCTCATCAAGAGTATACACTAATAATACACATGATGCATTATGTTCCTGATTTTTCATGATGGTTTCTATGAAGTGAGTGAATGGAGTGGTGGATTTAGACACCTGAGTCAGTATATATTTAAAAAATATTAATAATTATTAGAGGAAATTGCACTGACCTCTCCAGAGGTGGAATTTGGATTGCTTGCTGTCAGGAATCCGTGCATTCACGCAGTCAACATGTCAGCGGACATTGAATCTTGATCGAACAGTTGAGATTTCAATGTAGATTTTGATTTGAAAAAACTGAAATACCGACTGAGCTTGAAATCTGGACTGTCCGATCTCAATCCAAAGGCCACCGATGTGTTGACTGCATGAATGCGTAGATTGCTGACATCAAGAAATCCAAATCTCCTGAGGTCTCTTTAAATGACAAATACACCCCTTTCAAATTTAAAATAAACACTAAAATAGAGAAAAGCAATCCCAAGAGTAAATTAAGAAAACAAAGCACAAATTTAAACAAAACATCATAATTAAATGATGTGATTAGTCCTAGGTGATGACTAGTGTCATGTAAATAGTGCACTATGTATGTGAAATGGAAACACAGACCCAATTCTCAATCTTGTACCAGAAACATTGGTGTTATAAGCCTCCACCATTCTCCAACCATGATCAAATGATTTATCTTTGCTCCATATAGCATAGGAAGTGAAAACAGCATTAATTCATCATTCCTTATAGGACTTGCTATTTCAAATAGAAACACTGCAATGTTCACTGATGCTAATATACCACTGCACCAAATATCACAACATAGAAGGATAAAAAAGAGTTATTTTATAAATAGAATCTGAAAAAAAAATAATCTAAAAACTACTTCAAATAAAGAACTGCTTTGAGTAGCTAGCTTCTCTTGAAAATCATTTTCCATAGATGAGTTTTTTAAAACAGGTGTTTTCATTATGGTAAACAAACACAAAATAGTTTCTGCTTTTCTTAAAAACCGTTAAAAACTATATTTAAATTATTGAATATTAAAATCACTTTTTTTATAATCGGTAACAAATAGACCCGTAACTCCCTAAGTATAAAAGATAGTTATTAGACTGTGAAAACCGATCAAGCTCCGCCACTGCCAACAAGATTAGGTTTCATATTCAAAATCGGCCGAGCTCCGCCATTGACAACAAGAATAAACATTGAAAAGATAAAACAAGAATTATGACAGATCAAGACTTACATGAGGTAAAGATTGGAGGTTTCATTTTGCTGCTGTGAATCTAAAGCAGATATTGGACTACTTCTTATATTCACAAAAGTATTTGGTTTCCTAAATTTTGTTCTTTGAGTATCTTGGCTGAGAATTTGTGTTGGAACTAAATATCCATCCTTATGATTTTCAACATTAGACGCTGCACGAGATTCTTGGTTTATGCCTGCATACAGAGATACTTACATATTACAACACAAAGTGATTGAATATAACTACATGTATTTGTGTCAGACACTGACACTGACACTGACACGTGTCTCACACCAGACACACATCTAAAGTGTTTGTGCTACTGAAAAAACTACAATACTAAAATGCAATTACAGTTTACCATTATTTAGTTTACCAATACACTCATCAAGAGACTCTAGGCCATGTTTTGATCCATATTGATCATTTCTTTGGTACACCTTCATTACATCATTTGATGTATCAGAAACATGTAATTTAGTATCATGTTGGATTTTTCCGAAATAAGAATCTAATGATCTTAGTTGATTCTCAATAGATTTAGGCTCTGATGAACACTGAACACGTAATTTTGTCGCGGCCTTGAGCATATTATCACAATCATACATGAACCTTTTGCCATTCTGTCTAATTACACTTTGAGTTTGTAGATTTTGATCCTTGTAAGGTGTTCTGTAACATATTGAAAATGCAGCCATGAAAACCTGAAGAAGGGAAAAGAAAAAAAAGGATGAGATAGAAAACATTCATGTGTTCTTGAAATGAATATCCATATTGGTTGAAATTCATCTGAGTTCCACCACGTAGGATTCGAGGCCTACATAAATTAGAGGATCGGTATGAATTTCAACCAATTCTAGAGTGTCTTGGAAAGTGAGTGTCAGCGTAAAAACATTAGTGAAAATAAAAATTGTCTATAAAGGGAGTTACATAACCAATACATTCAAATATAATATCAACTATTGATTTATTCATCAATTTTTAATATTATCAGTTTTAAACTATTAAGTGAGTTGTTTACTTTTGAAGAGTCTGAACGCAAAATACTGCCGAATCTTATAGTTTTGTTTATATTCATTTCCAAATTCAAGAGCTGCAATTTCAGTATCCAAGCTTAGATTAACAACTACATTTCTAGTTCACAGAAATACATCAATAAGGCCTTGTTTTCATTGCTTTAAAGCTTACAAATTGATGAAATTATGAAAAATTAAAAACATGAAGAAAAAAAACAAAATTAAAATTCAATTCCATAACCTTCTTTTCAAAGAAAATGAAAAAAAAGGTACCTCTTAAAAGTACCAAATGCAATTACAATTATTAAACTCAGAAGCTGAAAAACACAAATTGAAATATCCTACCTGTGTAAGTTAGTTTGGTTATCAGTTATCAGGAAGAGCTTCAGAATTCAGACATCCAAAAGTAGGTTAGAGCAGTTGTTACCTAGTACTGGCATTAATTGCATTACTATATATGGCTTCACGATGGTTGATTGATTTTTTTTAATTTTTAATGTAAACAAGTTATCCTCTGCGTAAAATTGTGGAGATTAAACCATCGAGTCGGATATGACCATCCGACCATAATGGACAGTAAAACTCTCCTTCATTTATATGTATTTATTATTTTTCTTAAATATTTTTTCAATTAATACTACTAAATGTTTTAGATGAAAATTTGGAATTAAACATATTCATATATAAAAGAGTAGTAAAGAAATATTTCATATATAAAATGTACAAATTAAATCAATAACTTACTATTTGTAATATATGTGAAAAGTCAAAATATTATTGTATTTTTCATATTTTTAGCATTTCTTATGCTTTGAATAGTTGAGTTTTAATAAATTTTAGTTTGGCTTGTTAAAAAAAATTAGATAGAATTGATATTCTTTTTTAGGAAATCTAACTGTAAAAGTCACACACTAAATATAGATAAATAAAACGTCATATTTTACCATCTAAATTGCACTTCTTTTTTTTAGCAACAATTAATATTAATAATAAATATTATGTTAATATTATTAATATTTTGTTGAATAAAAATCAAACATACAATTTTCTTATCACTTTATTTCGTAACCTCTCACCTCAAACTTCAAACCTATCTTACATCCTTAACAAATAAATTTAGTATTTTAGATAGGTAACGATAGTGACAACTTATTCCTTAATCAAGTCATGTTGCCTTATCTTTGTTTTAGCCATTCATGTTTTGTAACAAGAGATATGTGAAATTGAAGAACCAATAAATGAGACAAATAGGATTCGGATGGACCCACTATTAATTAATCCTACTCATACGTTGCATGCTCAAATACCTCAAACTTATAGTTGGAGTTTTCTGTCAGCATATAAAAAAAAAACTGTGTGGAGTAGGATTATTAACAGGGAAAAATTTTGTTACAAGAAAGAAAAATAAAATACTTGACATGTCATTTTTTTATAAAAATCAAAATCAAAATAAGAAAGTCCATATCATCTGCACAAAGAAGAATATTTAAAAAAGCTAATGTTAAAATTGATTTAACAAATATTTATAGTATCCATTTGATGTATTCACTTGCATAAAGAATATATGATTTCTAGTTAATATGATCTCACAATAAAATAAAAATCAAGATTCAATATACTTAATAATTGGTCAATGTATCTCATGATTAAAAGAAAAAAATAATTGTTTGTTATAAAAAGAATATAATGAATTATATATTTTTAGTAATGTAAAAGTTGTGAGAGTTTACGTCGTGGATTAGTATTTGAAATTTGTTCAAAACTCCGACAATCAAAGACATCTTTACTAATATATTTGTTTTTATTTTTTTTTATAAATAAATGTTAATATAGTTAGTATATATATATATATAGATATATATATTAAGAAAAAAAAAATGTTAGTTATCAAAGATTGAACTAATCTTCTACGTCTAACTCCTTCATTTTTTAGTCAAATTATTAGACTAGTCATTTGATTCATAATTACACATCTTTCCTAAAAAAATAAAATTAATGTCTTTTAATGTGTTTGAAAATATATTATTTGTCATAATAATTAAATGATTTGACACCAAATCAGTAGATACATGCGTAAAATAACTTTACATGTATATAAAAGTTAAACTCTTTATATTTCAAAATGATGTTTGAAATTTTGTTAATTCTTCATATGTTTGAGAGAAATATAATGAAGCTTTTGATGAGATGTGACAAAAAAAGTACCCTTCGATCCCCTTCTTCAGACATTGAAAATGCTTATATTTTTCTCAATCGTTTATTTCAAGGATGTATGTTGGGCTACACATATTGAAACATATGTTAGATTTAAAATTGGACCCGAAATATTGTTCATCTCATACTTACCCTCTCATCTATATTTCCAAAGAAAATTAAATTAAACTAAATTTTAACATATATTAGTAACTTCTAAATTTTAAACTTATTTTTGTGAAAACACGTATATAGTCATTACTATCACTTAAAATTGACTCACTTAAAAATTTGGTTAAATTCACAATGACTCCAAACATAGAATTATAACCTACCGTGCCTTTGTCAGAGTTTGTCAATACTAGAGAATCTATTACAAATACCACTACTTGTTTTAACATATTCATCTATACTTTTTGGATGGAATCTTAAAAGTAATAAATAAATGCAGACTTCATTGGTGATTTATAATGATAAGTTTTGTTTCTATTACCTATTACATTAAAAAACATATATAACAAGATCAAAAGATTACCTCAAATTTCCTACTTGAAACAAGTCTATATAAATTAACATAAAGTTGATGCTTTTTGAGAAATGTAAGTTTTAAAGAGTGTCAACAAGCAAATGTTGCTAACTCAATTGGCCTTGCACGATTATATGGTTCATTAAAATCAGTTTTGAGCAAAAATTTGAATAGTCAATTAATCTTAATACTCGAATAACCAAATAATTCATGAATTCAACATTAAATTTCCTTCTAAATCAACAAAAACAAGCAAACATTAAAACAGCCACAGTTTCGTTTTTAAAAAGGACAAAAATTGAGGACTTAATACAACAATTCTACTGTAGGCACTCTATTGCTCGGTAGGCATTGTCTTGATGATATCAGAATCACCTGAAAACAACATTGAAATGTTTAGAAGAATGAAAAGCAAAAAAATATTTTCTAATAATAAAACAATAAGAGAAATATAATACCAGGATCTATGATGCTGAGACAGCACACTCTGTAGTATTTTCCGCAAGCAGTGCCAAGATCCACATTGTCTTTAAGAAGAAAAAAAACACTTGATTAAAACATTTGAATAGAACAAAATTGTGATTTATAAAAGAACATCATCAAAGACATCAATGATAAAAACCAATTCTATAAAAATGTCCTTGTAGAAATAACAAATTTCCAATACACAATAGCTTAACCAATCAAGTGCAATCTTCAAAAAAGTTGTAAGCAGTAGAGTACATACAAGTACTATCCTAAGTTCTAAGAAACATGCACTTCAAATGGAAAAAAAATTCTTAATAACACTACTGAATCTTCAAGTAAAAAATGAGCAGCAAGTATGTAAAACCGAACCCTTAGATCAAATAAGTGTTTGGTGTCCAACATGTGTCAATGTCGTAATCAACACAACACCGAATTATGCAATTACATTCAATCAACATCATTTTACAAAAAATTATTACTAGGGCCTACTTGTCAGTGTCAGGGTCTGTGACCGTGCCTCATAAACAACGAACAACAGAAGTTTTCACAGCTAAAATTTGCCATTGAGTAAGATAGTACTTATAACAGGTTTGCAAATTCTAGCAAGCTATCACTGTTGAAAAAACCTTCAAAAAACTACACGAGGCCTACAGTGTGCATTAACAAAGCTACAGTGTGCATTAACAGAACATTGGACAAAAAATAAGCTATAAACACTGAGCTAGTGAATACAACACCACTCCCTATTGAAAGGACTCAAATGCAGAGTACACTAATCTGTTGAATCATTGATCAAATCATACTTGAGACATTTGTTATTAATAATTTGGTGTTAAAAGTCAAAATTGAAAAATGATAAAGTGATTAGATAGAAAACTTACTCCCATTGTAGTGATGAACTCCAACCTTCGCCAACATAGCATAGTACTCAATTTCAGATTTCCTCAATGGTGGACAGTTGTTGGCAATAATGATCAGTTTTCCTGTAAACAATTTGAAATAAAATTAAAAATGAACTAAATACACAAGCAAAATCCACAATAGCTACAAAAAGAATATGTTATAATATTGCAAATTTTAGTCACCGCAATTAGATTTCAATCTCCACTTTACAGAGCAAACTACTCAGCCCAAACAAAAAGCCATTTTGCTACAACTTCTAAGAAAAATCAAATTCACAGCCAGATTTCACAACCCAAAACCATTCATTCTCACAAAAATCCAAACAAAACAAATAAAAACTCCAATTTAACAACTATCAATCCATTAAAAAATAATCTAGTTCCTTTCAAAAAAAATTACAAAACAACCCACCCATTTAATCAAGCTGAAAACCAAACATTGAGTAATAATAATCAGATCAGGGAAATAAAATGCAAAAAAAAAAAATGAACCAAATAACCTTTGGAGCTTCTAAGAGATTTGAGAACAGTTTTATAACCCAAAGTAAACTTCCCACTCTTCATTACAAGAGCAAGTCGGTTGTTAATACTTTCATGGGTCTTCTTCTGCAAAAACCACACATCAAAAGAAAAATTATAATTTTCCAAAAAGAAAAAATAACAGAATCAATTAACATATACATGAATAAAGAGGAGAAGAAGAAAAAAATCGGAGAAAAATCATGGGAGGAATTACAGTTTTCTTTGCGGCAACCATGGTGGAGTATAATATTAGGGTTCCGAGAAAAGATTTGTGTGAATAAACAAAAAACCCTAATTTTGCAGAACCAATCGAGCTATATAAACAAACGGTGATAACAGTAGTAACTAGCTGGGTTTTTTTTTTTGGGTTTTCCTGAATTGGTTAATTGGGCTATATGTATTTTATGGGCTTGACTTTAAATTATAGGCCCAGTTTTCTAGATATTGGATTGTTTGTGGTGGAGGGTTTTGTTTTTGACTAAAGAGAGTGGTGGTGGTAGGGGTGTAAATTTTGTGTGAAAAAATAGCAAAGATTTATTTTATTTTATACTCCTAATTAATCCTCTTAGCCAACAAAAAAATAAAATTGAACAAAATTAGGCTTCAATGTCAACAAAAAAAAAAAATTTGTTGTTTTCTTTTCTTGACCCTGCTGTTTCTAAGAAAAATGAGTCTTGATAATTATGAGTTTAATCAATAAATAAGTAAAATTCAATTAAAAATTATTTCAGTTAGAATTTAAACTCGTATTCTCTTGAACGATTTGTCCTTAATTAAATTTCATTAATCAATTGATTTTCTTCCGAACGAACGACACTTATTATAGTAGAACATTGCCTTTTGCTTCAAATCCAAGCCTATGGAGCAAAACAATTAACAATTGATCAACCAAAGTAAGATGTTTGATTCCCTTTAAGGTTGAATTGATGGTAGATAACACAATCTCCAAACATCTAAATGAACCAAATCAAAAATAGTAGCAGCTCTACTATTTCTTAAAGGTAAAGACAATTTTATGTCCTGCAAAATGACAAATGTCACATATCATCTCTTTATTAACAATTATGAAAGGAAAATCTTTACAAAACCTTTCTAACTTTGAACGAGATACATGTCCAAACCTATAATGTCAAAGTATAGAGATGTTGCGTATAATAGGATTAAGGGAATTTCCATCATATTACAAGTGTTAGAGACCATCAAGAAGCACATGATGTCTACAATCTGCTTGAGAAATAGTAGGATCAACATCACCAACATCAACTTTGCTATCATAATCTTCAACAACATAATTAACGTTGGATTTACCATCTTTCTTGATTCCAAAGAAGAAACTATGTTTCTTGTAATAAGTATCTTACCAACAATTTTCCAAAAACATGCATCGACCTCACATGTCACATGTAAGATAATCATGCATGTATTGTCCAAAAACAATTGGTCATATTATTGTGGTCATCTAGAAGAGTTAAGATCTTATCTTGTATGCATGAGTTAAAACTAAATGCAACCGACCAGTAGGCCATTTGCTTCACGTTGCCATGAAGGATGAGAAGGAGGGAGTATATACAATCTCATCACATGGCCATTTGTTTACTTCACGTTGCCATATTATTGAAAATGTAAGATTTTTTTTTTCTTTCCAATTTATGAATATATGGAACTTCTTTAGTCTAATAAATGGGTAGGTAAATCCTATGCCACCTAAACTTTTATATATTATTATTATTGAGGAAGAATGTTTACACTTTAAATAATTAATAAATTATTATTATTATTATTATTATTATTATTATTATTATTGTTTTTTAAGGAAAATATTTGACACTTTTAGGGAAATAAATACTTATTTTCAAAATACTCATATTCTAAGACTAAAATCTTTTAAAAGAATCATTTTTTTCATAAATATTTCTCAAAAAAATAAATTTTAGATCGATGTTCATCTAAACTCCTATATTTTTTTATAATTTATCAAAAAACATCTTTCAAATAAATAAAACTAAATTAAATATATTATTAGAAACGTATTTTTGGTGGTGTGTTTTAAATCTTGGAATTAGAAATAGAGGTGAATCAACAATCATCTAAATTTATTAATCAAGAACAAGACCCAAATTCATTAATAAAAAAAATGGGTTCACACGAGGAGGTTCATTTAGCCACACCATGTTGGGCTCAATAGAAGCATATTTGGCTAGGTAATAGACAATAGAAAATTTGACCCCGTACCCCCACAATTATCCCTGTATCTCCATAAAGTCAGTGAAAATACCATAATGCCCTCGTATAAATTACGTCAAAATTTTTATTTTTACTGGAAAACTTTTTTCAAGTTTTCCGGTACAGAACACCACTCCGAAAAACTTCACCCATAAGTTTTCCGGTAGTTTCAGATTTTTTTTTTTATTTTAATTTTTTAATTATATTAATATTTAATTAATTTATTTGATTTTAACTATATTTTTTTCGGTGGGTAGGGATAGAGATAAAGACGGCAAAGTTATAGTCACGTACTTGATATAGGGTGCGTTTGTTTGAGCTTAAATAAAAATGATTTTTAGTTTAAAAAATTTAGAGATTATTTTGTAGAGATTTGTTTAAAAATGATTTTTTTATTTCCGTTTGTTTACTATCATAAAAATGATTTTTTTTTATAAAATAATTTTTAATCTGTTTGTATACAATTTTATAAAAGTGATTTTTTAAACTACAAAATTACCATAAAGGACATGACTTTTATAATACCCTACAAAATTTATAAGTTTAATCTATTTCTTATACACATTTTAAAATTGATTAATGTACCTTAAGTACTCATCAAAAAGCAATAAATAAACACACAAAAAGCAAAAAAAAAAAATAATATCAACGTATGAATGATGTAAAAATAAAATGATTTAAGTAAAAGGCGTAGAAACAATAAAAAAAACAATGTGAAAAAATTGAGAAAGAGAAGGAAAATCGAAAAGGAGAAGGAAAATTACTTATGAAAAATTGAAAAGAAGAAGGAGAAAAACTGTCACAATTGAGTGCGTTAAACTGCAGTACGGACAAAAAAATCAATGGAGGGTAATTTTGGATTTTTCAAAAAGGGTAAGGGTAATTACATCATTTTCTCTTATTAATGGGTTAAGTTCCGTGTTTTTAAAATTTTTGGCATCTTTCTCTCTCATCTATCGCATTAGCGAATTTGAGAAGCTACTATTTTTAGCTTTTCATTTTTAGCCAAAAAAACGATTTTTTTAACAAAATAATTTTTAAAAAATATGAAACAAACGCCCTTCAAACCCTACAAAATGATTTTTGGTTTAAAAAAATAGATTTTTTCATGAAAAAGTCTGAAACAAACGCACTCATAGAGTTGCCACGACCACCCAAAATTTTAGCCACAGACTTCATTATGATATAGAGTTGCCACGAACACCCCAAAATTTTCAATAATTTTTTAAGTGATATAAAAAATTTATAAAATTTATTTTTTTTTTAAAATAAGGGTGTGTACCGGAAAACTTGTTTGACAAGTTTTCCGGAAACACGTTCTGTACCGGAAAAGTTGGAAAAAAATTTTCGATACACACATTTTTTCTTTCTGCACCGGAAATCTTTTTTTTAGTTTTCCGGAAACATCCTTATGTATCAGAAAACTTGTAAAAAGTTTTCCGGTAAAACTCTGTGTACCGGAATTCTTGAAAATAGTTTTCCGGAAGTGAAAGTGGATTTTGAAAAAAAAAAATTGAAGGTATTTTTGGTATTTTCAAAAAATTGTGGGGGTATAGGGATAAAAGTGGGGGTACAGGGTCAATTTTTCTAGACAATACCCCAACTACCGTCTCTTTTTTCTTAGAAACAAATATTTGAATTACACTAAAACATACTACTAAATACTTATTTTACCAAATAATAACTTTTCCTTTTAATATCCTTATACATATGAGCTTCTGTTATTTTAAATATAAATTCTTCAAAAACTAAAATGGTACATTGATAAAATAAATAAAGAAAAGTCTATAAAAAATAAAAATAAAGAAAACAATAGAACAATTAACTCAAATAAAAATATTGTTTAGTAGATCGTTAATAAAAAGTAATATTACTCTTATAATATTAAAATATTTTTAATATATAACACTATGAGTAAACTTTTTTATAAGTAAGAAAATTATATTGAAAGTTAAATAAAGTACAAGGGATACTTTAACTCATTACATCAAATTTTTTGAACACAATAACCCATTACATCAAATATCTTTTAAGATTGAATACACCTAAGATATTTTAACGAGTTCATACATCCGTCATGTTACTTCCAATTCAAATATTCTTTGCCTTTGATACAAACCAACTACAAGATAAAGTTTTTACCCTTAGTCAAAATTGTTAGGTGATCCAATAACCTCCCCTCAAAAAATTATTTTGTTATGCATACCTAACAAACACCACACCACAATGTTCTAAATAAAATGTCTCACCTTATAGTTCTTTATGTCTTTTACCACCATTTTATTTTGAAAAAAATTAACATTTACATCCATTTCTCACACATCAAACACACCCAACTAATTATAAATTGATTGTCAAATATTATACGAGAAAGAAAAACTAAAAATAATATGACTAATTAATTATCACTTCGAAAACAAAAAGTGAAACTTGTACAATTCTCCCCATTAATGATTCGTCGCCTCAATAAAGCGTACCTAATGGGTAGAGGATCCAACAACATTCTCCACACCAAAACAATTTATTTGAATAGAATTGTCTGCCAATTTTTTTGCAATGGTTAGAGTTAGTTTATGTTAGTTGCAAATTATTTACAAATTATTTAAATTAATTGCAAATTAGTTGTAATAGTCACTTTGAGATCTATATATAAATAGCATCTCATAGTTATTGTAATTAATAATTTTCTTCATTCTATCAATACAATTTATTTCTACTTTTCTCTCTTTCATGATTAATATATATCAATATTTTACATATTCTATGAGCAACGCCTTCACAAAATAGAATAAACGTCAACATATTTTGTTTCCAACAAATTTTCTTTCTAAATTCACTTATCATTACCATCATTTGAATGCATCACCTCCTATAATAATAATAACAAAAACAAACTACCTAAACAATTTTCCTCATATTCCATCAACTGATGACCCAACACCTAATTCCAACAACTACGATCAACATCCAAATGACACAAATCTTTCAACCCGAATAAGCTTATTTACAAAGCATACAATGATGGAAATAGATCATAAAAACTATTCCAACCAAACTATTTATCCACGCAAAATCTAGCCACATCACCTATGCCTACCTTTAAAGCAACCTCTTCAATAAAACCAATAAGATTTGAAATAAGCAAATCTATCGTGTTGCGTTAAAAACACACTCAGAGCAAGTGTACTCTATTCCAAAAGAAATATATATAAAAGATTATTATATCCACATGAATTACTTAACCAGTATCAAACTAATAAATATTATTTATTATTTAGACTAACAATAATGGTTTAGTTGTTACGGTAACGAAATAACTAATAACAAGAATTTATGAAAGTGTGAAGTTGGAGATCAATAGAGAAAAATCTTAAGTTACAGTTTTACTTGTAACTTTGATTACCTCCGATTCTAGTTCTATTTGAATTTCTTTCTTTTGATTCAACTATCAATCCCTTTACTAAGACTATTAACCCGTTCGGTCATTCGTGATTAATATTTTTTTTCCTAATCTAATCATTTGTTTGGTCATGCATATAATTTAAACTCAAGAAAAGCATATAGCATAAAAAGATTGAATGATTAAAAGGCTAAAATTAAGTTTAGTCATACAATAATTTATAGTCTCAATTATCTTGTAGATCCACCAATTAATTACAGTACAACTGTCAACAACTAATTGATTAAGAACATGCAAATGGTGATCAATAATAACATAGCGATAAGAAAATTTAATTTAATTGAACCATAAAAAGTAATTAAAATAAAATTAGAATAAATAACTAAGACATAGTAAAAAGTATCTCAATTACAAGATTTATCAACGACCATAAAAGAAAGTTTAGTTATTCATTATCATAAAGAAAATCAAATCAAGAATAATGATATTTATCAAATTAAATAGAAGAATAAAAACTCGAGAGTAGAATAATTTGAAACATTTTACCCCAAAATTTGAGACACTTTACTCAAACTTCAAACCTTCAAAAAAAAATTATTTCCTTTTCTTGATTGATATGCGATTTTTTTTTGTAAAATGTTAGAGTTTGTATTAGGCTTAATTGCAGTTTTGATCCCCCTATTTTAACTGAATTACGAAAGTAGTCCCCTCATTTTATTTCTCTCCACTTTTGGTCCTCAAACAGAATTTTGGTCCAAAACTTGATGAAATGTCATTTTTTTAAGCCACACTACACCATTTATGATCGTAGATTTCAGGTACAATTGTTGTACCACGAGATCTTGAGGCACTTAAATAAGCGCAAAAAAATACACTTCATCAAGTTTTGGACCAAAATTCTGTTTGGAAACCAAAATTGAGAATAAATAAAATTAGAAGACTATTTTCGTGATCCAATTAGAGACCAAAACTACAATTAAGTTTTTGTATTATTTTTATGCCAACATCCAAGTATTCCGTTTCCTATTATTATGCTGTCTCCTTTCTTTACACCACATTTGTTTTCAATAATTTAGCTAATTTACTTCTTCCTCTTATTAATTCATCTTTATTTAATATAAAGTGTAGTAATATATAATATATTATATTTAATATATACTTTATATATTATTACTTGAACTTAAATATATTATATTTAATATAACTATTTTCATCTTTTCTACCTAATAAAGAGCAAATTATTTGTCAAAATTATTTATCACCGAATTTATCAAAATTATCCTAATTGATATATGCTTCTTATCCTTAGACATTTTTTCATAAAATTTATTTCAGTTTCCACTTTTAGAATACCAAGAAATTTGAAATTAAACGAACTCTCACATCATAAACTCTGAAGAAATACAGTAAACATTTGATTCAATAAACACTCTCCTCGAGTAATAATGATTCATGGTAAAAGCAAATAGTAATTTAATAAGTTCATGTTTGTAAGGTACTCATACCTCATCCAATGAAATGAAAAACATGAATGATTAATTTATCTGTGCAGTTGACCAAGGTAAAAATATTCAATTTATTAAAAGACCAAAATATTCAATAAATTTTTTAAAAAAATACTACTATTATTAGTTTTTGTTTCAAACATAATTTTGAAAAAAAATTTATGTATAAATTTGATTGAATATACGGAGGTAGATAAATTTTATAAGAAAAAAATATTTTAAAAAAATAATTATTAATTGTGACGTGAAAACTAAATTATATAAATCTAATAATTGTAGTTTGATATATGTCAATCAGTTGTGATGAATTTCGACTATACTTGATATGATGTTAATAGATATGCTAACTAATATAGATATTGTGGTGTATATTTTTGTAATTTTGAGTTCTATAATATATTTTATGAGTAAAATAGTTTGTACGAGTAGAATTGTGATTTTTGGATTATTGTCGAAATGTATATTTGAATCTAGTATGTGGAGGTGACATGTTATATGTGTACTTTTTTCTTGTTACATGAATTAATTTAACTAAATGGCATGAATCATGTAAATCGGTACATGTACACCATTGTATTATGTAGATTGGTATGTGTATATGGACTAAAATTTATTTTAACTAATTTTTAATTATTAAAAATGTCAACTAAAATTTAATATCTCTATAATAGCGTTAAGAGTTTGATCATCAATATATTTTTATAAATTTATAACTTAAAATTTTTATATATAATACAATATTATACATTTTATTTATTCATTAAAATATTAAAAATTTGGCCACCAAATATTTTTGTTCAAACTACAAAATACATAAAATCTTCTTTGTTGCCTTGAAAAAGGAAGAAAAAAGAAATACATTGTCAAATTATTTAACACCAAAATTATCCTATCATCTATTGACATATGCTTCTTATATTTATCAAAATTATCCTATCACCTATTGACATATGCTTCTTATTCCAAGAAGTTAGACGACTTTTCATAAAATCTACCTAAGGTTTCCACAGCTAGAATACAAAGAAAGTTAAGATTAAATGGACTCTCACATAATGAACTTTGAAGAAATACTGTACACATTTGATTGATCAATAAACACTCTGTTCAAGTAATAATGATTCACGGTGAAGCAAATAGTAATATCATAAATTCATGTTTGTAAGAAACTCATAACTCATCCAATGAAATCAAAAACATGAATGATTAATTTATATGTGCAGTTTACCAATGCAAACTATGGGAGGGAACCAAACGTCGACTCAAAACCAGCTTAATCATTCAAACTCAAAACACTAGACTATGTGTCATATCCATATTCAGACAAATTTCGCATTGAGAAGTTTAAATTTAAACTAAAAAAAATAAAAAATAAAAACTTAAATATATGATTAATACATGTAAATACACGTTTTTTTAGTTTTAAATTATGTATACTTTTTTGTTGTTGAAAATATTTTTGTTTTTGTTCTTTTATTTTAGTTCTTGTAAAATTGATTTTTATTAAAATTGATTTATGTAATTTCTTATGTCTATAATAATTGAGGATCAAAATTAAATATTATATATATTGCAGGAATCATAATAGAGTTTTTTTATTTAAGTGTTTAAACTAGTGTCATGTGTTACATAGCTTATTTTATAATTTTTTAGTCATAATGATTAATAATATTTCTCCAACTCAACAACTAAAAAAGGAAATATTAAATAGGTGTCAGTAATAGCTTTATATGATTAAATTTTAACATCATTCATTTGTCATCTAGCAAAGGTAGTTCGATTGGTGAATTAAAAAACGTTAAAAAAATTAAAAAAAAAATTATTGAATTTGATCTCAGATACTAACATTATCTAACTTATTAACATTTGCTTTTAAAAAAATTTATTTATTAGGAGAATGACTTCTATTGAAAATGACTTTAGGTTAAAATCTTGAATATCTTTATTACTGTGGTAATTGATTTTTATACATCAAGTGTGATTTTTCTAATATAAATTTTCAATTATTTTTTAAAAAAAAACTTAAAGTAGAGTTTATAGAAAGGAGATAGTCCATAAAAATGAGGATTTAACAAAAAGTCTAATTAATAAGAATATAATTATGTGGTCAAATACAACTATTTAAAAAAAACAATATTTAGAAGTTTAAAATATTAAGTAAAATCTAACTAAACTTCTTTCAACAAAACAAATTTTCATACAAAATTTAATGAAAAATGTTCATCTGTAAACACAAAATACAAAGTGTTGAACTCTCCTTTGTTTATAGGGCACAATTTGTGAGATAATCACTAAACAATACACTATTTAGGTCTAAGAAGAGAGTCACATGCCTCATAAACCCTCTTCCCTCGTATAGGCAAATCATTTGAAGTAATGAGTCATTGTTTTGTTAGTCCAAGGCCCACTAATAGTAATGTGGTAATACTTGTTATTTTCCAATATGTATATGAAATTATACAAGAATAGACTAATAGTGAGGGAACACTGTTTTGATTTTTAAAATACTACTTGTTCTTTTAAATAAATTTACAATTTTTTTTTATTTATTTGAAAGCTATCATTTTTTTTAATGAAATAAATTAAAATATAAAAAAGATGCAATTAAATTAAAACAAACCCATAAAACAACAAAAAGTCAAAACGAATTTCATATTAATTTTAATATTTATTTTTTAACATACTAACAACAAAAACTACACTAAAATATTGTTTTCTAGTATTTACTAATTAACACGTGTTTAGAAAAATCAACACTTCGTTGCATAAACATGTACCGACATATGTTCTTTTCGTAATAATATTTTTAACACTAAAGTTATAACTCACACTCATATCAACATTAATTTTACTTATTCATACATATTCTATTTAATAACTAACTTAACAACATATAATCAATTAAAACAATTTCAAATAAATTACCATTAATAATAGCGATCTCAAATTGTAAAAAAAAAAATATCAAAAAAATGTGAATAGGAAACAACAATAGCGATGGATTTGCTGTTAGGAAATTTATTTTTCAAAAAATACATTGCTACGTTTTCTTAGGAAGTTAGGAGTAGGAAGTGTGCTCCTCAGAAACACATTTTTTTTCAGAATATTATGACCCCTTAAAAATATCTTTAGTGCTCCACCAAAAGTATTAATTTTTTTATGGCATATGTTATTGTATAGGTTCCCTACTCACTCCAATTTGTTAAAAGGAGAGTAATTGGAGATGTTAATGCATATATATGTGGCTTATGTTTTACGGCATGAAGGAAGAATTTGATGTTGATCTGACATGTTGTTTTGTGGTTGATTTGGATTTTAAGGAATGGGTGCATCTAATAAGACTTTAGAGGTATTGAAGCTTTGATTGTGTTCATAGGTCTTAAGGTGTTGGTTTGGTATTGTTAGAGTTAGAGGCTTATTTTCCTTAATAAATGACTTTGTATTTTGGGTTGAGGTAACCATTGTACCTCTCTTTATTAATATATTCTATTTTGCTGTTTAAAAAATGAAATATAAAATTTAGTTCGTGTAATATGGTCATCTTAGTGGACCAACTATTTTTAGTAAACAGAAAGTTTTATAATAATTATTAAAAATGAAGAAGACATGTAATATTTTATTAAAATTTATTAAAAAAATTTGATCAACTCAAAAAATGTATTTAACAAAAGATTTCGAAGGATTCTTTTAAATTATTTTTTAAAAATTATTTTTTTATATTATTATAATACTCTAAAAATTTAAAATATATTAATAATAAGCATTATCTTGTTTTCTACTAGTCTCTCAAATAAAATGAAAATTTTCTATCTCTTTTCCTCCATCTGAAATTCACCTTCCCTTCCCTCTAAACTCTTAAATGAAATATATATAAAATATATAAAATATGTATCTAAATGTGTAAGTTGCATATCAATGTGTTGCAAGAGTAACTCATACAAAAAAAAAAGTAATTCATATCACCTCTATCTTAATTTTTCTTTTTAAGTATTTTTAAAAAATAATATTTTTTAATAATTATCTCAACTAAAAGTAATACTATTTGAGGTGCGTTAGACATTAAATATAAATACATTTCTTAACAATTTGAATTCGAATTTATCATGTTGTGGTAATTTAATATCTTCTACTAGACTCAATTATTTAACTCTTTGTTACTAAAAATAGATATATTTCATGTCCATCAACCATTTCTTTTGATTTTAAAGTGTGTATTAGGGCAATAGTAACTTTCTTAATTCTAATAATTTATTAAATTGAGCACCGTTTGACTTGCTATGTGCTTTGAGTGAAATTTTAGATTTATGAAACGGTGGAAAGTGACTAAAGGGCAACATTTAGTTAGCCACTTTTAAGAGTGTGAATGAAATGGTTCATAAAGATAAAAGATTTTAACCATGTATTTACAGGATTGCCATTGTGTTCAATGGAAAAATGGTTGAAAAATATAATGCATTTTAATTTGTCACACCATTCTCATGCTTCCTTTTTGGTACAACCGTCGTCACGTTTTTTTATTTATTATATATCACTTTTTATAAAAATGTTATGGCAAGTCAGCATCGAAAAATTTATTGGACGTGAATTGACTATTTGATTTTTCAATATATAAAAGATCAGACCTCAAACATTCTTAATCACTTGTTCAAAAAATATATATAAACAAATCTTTTATCACTCGAACCAATCTTTTGTTTTTTATTTATTATATTCAAATCACTTTTGATATCAATCAATCTGACACTCTTAAAACAATAACTATTTTATAGTTCATATTTTTTTTATAGTTTAGGCTGAATCTGAATTAAAGTAACCAAATTTAAAATGCGTTGATTTGGATAATGTGTTTATGATTTTAAATTGGCGAATCAGACCCATTGAAAAATATTGCAAATATATTATTTTTGCTAATAATTGAAGACTTTTGTATGCTGAATCAGAAAGTGTTTCAATTAGTTTAAGTGTTGAAATTTAGTCTAAATATTAAAATTTTCAATGGATCATATTCTCTTTTATTTATTTATAAATATTTGATATCTTATGATTTCGATGACTTGACTCGAATCAACAGATTCATCACACAATATGACTGATTCAAGTTTGATATAAAATTACATATATATTTTCAAATCCATAAATTTTTACTAGGTTAAATAACAAATTTGATCAAAATCAACTCAATCTGATATGTGTGCACTTAAACTGGAGGTAATCCTTTTTTCTCTAATATTGAGACTCACTTACAAAATTCACAAGTATTAAAAAATAATTGTAACAATAAATTAATTTGTAGAAAATGTGTGTTAATTAATTTTTCATAATTAGTCTTACAATTATTGATACTATAAAGGTGCATTTAATTTAAAAAACAATAAAGATTGAATAGAACAAACGAACACAAGATGATATAGAAATGTATAAAACAATTTTTTATACTCTAATGTGTTTGATGGTCGACGGATAAGACAAACAAATTTGCAATATACATTGGTTGATAAGTTTATGAATCGAACAAAATAATGCAATTTTTGTTATAGTACCCTTTCTTGTTATAAATTAATGTTCTTGAAAAAAATATTAATAAAGGAGATGGAGGAGAAAAATAATGTATAAAGAGATAGTAAAGAAAAAATGAGATAAAAGGGAGATAGAGAGGAAAAAATGATAGAAAGATACAGAAAGGAAAAGAAACAAAGATATATAGACAAAATATTATATTTGATCTGCGAAGGTAGTTCAATTGGTAATTAAGGAACATCAAAGGAGTATTGAGAATGAGATTAGAGATTTGATCTCTGCTATTAATATTATCTCATCCCCATTAACAAATTAACTACTAAAATTTTCCTATGAATATATATGCACTGAGAGAGGGGGAGACATGAGATCTTAGATAGAAATAAAAAGAGAGAAAAAGAAGATAGAGAGAGAGTAGAGAGAGGGAGAAAGATACGAGACAATAGAGAGATATGAGATAGAATAAGGGAAAAAAATGAATAATTAATAACTTGTATTTGAGATCAAAAGCTGTCTCATGATTTAATAAAAAACAAAATTTTTTATTTTCTATTTGCATAGAGTCTCTTATTCCTTATTTTAGTTATTTTTATTAAGACTTAAATGTAAATTATATAAGGATATTTTTGACAAATCAAGCACACTGTAAGATTTAAATGTAAATTATATAAAGGTATTCTTCATTTACCTTATAGAATTAGTATGTTAATCCAAATCCGAAAAAGGAAATAAATGAGTATGTTTATTTTTTACTTTTTTGAAAAAAAAAATGTCTATGTTAATGAAACTATACATTAGGTATATAGTATTGAATTGAATGCTGGAGCTACCAGAAAATCTGAATAATTTTCACTGCACTAGTGATGCAGTACATTAAGAAACCGTCCAAGGGTAGGGGGGTGCTAGCTGTGTGACCATTAAATAAGGGCAAACAACCTAATTAATGTATGTATGTATTTAATTAATGCCAACAATACTTTTCTTCACTTTCTCTCTTACTTCCCTATGTATATATCTACCCCAACTCAACAACAAAAATTTCAAGACCAAAACTCATTCTATTATATTGTTATTATTATTTAGTTAAAAAATAGTGAAAATGGAAAGTTTTGTAGAAGAAGAAATTACAGAGCCAGTGAGTCCAACAGGGCAATATTTGAATAGCTCTGCTTTGTGTATATACATTTTGGGTGTTTTAGAATTTGAACTTCCAATCAATGACTGCCAAACCCTTTCATTGCTTCAAGATGTTTTCCTTCCCATCAACACACGTTTCTCCTCCATCATGGTATTCATTTTTATTTATTTTTTGTTATTACTATTATTATTATTTGATTTTTTTTAGTTGATATATATATATAGTAATGTTTATTCTTAGTTATAATTACTCACATCCTTAATGTGTGTGCTTTGTTTAATTTCTTTTTGTTGGACACACGTTTCTCCTCCGTCGTGATGTCAATTATTTTTTGTTTATCATCATCATCATCATTATTATTATTATTATTATTATTATTATTATTATTATTATTATTATTATTATTATTATTATTATTATTATTATTATTATTATTATTATTATTATTATTATTATTATTATTATTATTATTATTATTATTATTATTATTATTATTATTATTATATTTTTCTTTTGACATAATGTGTGGAATTTTTTATTTGATACATAGTAATCATGCTTATATATCAATTAGTATTAACTTCATTACATCTTTTAATGTTTTTAAATCTCTATTTCTCTTTCTCTATCTCAATATTGTCTATGTGTGAGCTTTGTTAATTTTTTGTTAATTGAAAAATTATTACATTAGAGTAGTTTGTTTCGAAGGATCTGTACTCATGTTTGGAATGTTTAGCTTTAAATATGTGCCGTGTTGGAAATATTAGCTTTAAATACGATTTATCATAAAATCTTAGTACTGTATTTTGAGCATCTACTATATATGTAAATTAATTTTAAAATTTTGACATATTTTTTATATTTTTTAAAATAGCTTAAAATATGCACTTCACATGTTACTTTTATTTAGAAGAAATGGACAAATAAAATGCAACATGGGATCTTCTCACGAGATCATTCATCCTAATACTACATTTACATATAAAATTAGTGTGATTTTTTTATAAAAATGTATACAAGATTTTTTTATGTGTGACATCATGTCATCCCTTTTTGTGATACCAAGCAAAAGGAGGTTCTCAACTATAGGAACCTTTTATATCAAAAAAACTATAAAAGAACCAAATTTTATAACCAAAATCAAAACTATAAGATCTAGCATATGGACCAAGAGTTGGAAAAACACATTTAATGATATCACATGGTTCATGCATGTTTATTTATTAAGTAGTACAATGAGATAATGAGAGAGAGAAAAGAACAAAAGCTACATTTGATTAGGCATTTTTGTCGTACATATTGTCACATAATATGTGTTTTTCTTAAATGCTGCCATTTTAAGATGAGAGTAATGCATATCGTGTGAGCTTTTTAGGCTTAGACTATTCAATTCTATTTTGAAATTTGCCTTTCTAAATATTAAATAGCTATTATAAGATGAATTATTGAGATTAACTTGTTTGTATTGATAGCGTGCAATCTTTGTAAACATGTATTAAATTAAATTACACCACAATATCATTTTGTTTTATTAGTTCCTAAAATATATCTATACAAATATATATAAGGCGTGATTTGATTGGTTGATTACTAATCAAACTTGTATAAAGATATAATAATATTATATATGAGATTAATTTTATATGCCATTAGTGTAAAATCATCAATCACAAATTTATTTTATTTATATGACTTTTAAAATAAAAATAATTAAAGTCAAATATTTTTGTGATCTAACACTTGTGATTATATAATGTAAAATATATTTACATTGTCAATGTATATCAATTAAATTTATTATATATACACACACATTATATATATATATATATATATAT
>JBBPBQ010000004.1:3888605-3999506 GCA_037974755.1 Cicer yamashitae
ATTTTGAATAAAAAAAAAACTATTGGAATTAACCGATTTTTGATTAATCTATTATAGTTACATTTTTTTATCATTTTTATTTTATTTTAAAGAAGTGTTTGATTTAGGAATCTATTGTAGATAATATACATTTTTTTTTTATTTTAAAATCACTTTTGATTAATTTAAGCGATATTTGATACATTATTATGTTTCCAAATATGTGCTTGTTTGAATGTGTGTCATTAATTGGACATAATGTTTTTATATTATTGGCAAAAAATAAATGAAAAACTAATCATGGAGTGGTTACTTGAATAGATTAGGGACCAAATTAATGGAGAGAAGAAATGGAAGAAAGTTGATGTTAACTTGGAGGAGCATATTAACATTCCTGTATTTCCAAGTTGCAAATCATCCAACTCATTATATGATGAATGTCTTGACGATTATATGTCAAAAATAGCAATGGAACGTTTACCACAACAAAGGCCACTTTGGGAAATTCATATAATTAAATACCCAACAAAAGATGCAGCTGGTACTTTGATATTTAAACTTCATCATGCACTTGGAGATGGTTATTCTCTCATGGGTGCTCTTCTTTCATGTTTAGAAAGAGCTGATAACCCTTCTCTTCCATTCACACTCCCATCAAGCCAAAGACCTAAATCAATTTTTAATACCAAAGCTGTTTTTAAGAGATTTCCTTCTATTTTCTCCTCTGCATTTCGTAGTATGTTCGATTTTGGATGGAGTATTGCAAAAAGTAGTTTAGTTGAAGATGATCTAACACCAATAAGGTCTCGTGCGGATGATGTCAAACTCCGACAAATTACCATCTCAAATGTATCCTTTTTTATGGAGCACATTAAAGAAGTGAAATCAAGACTTGAAGTGGTAGGTGAAATAACTTTAATAGAACTTTTAATTTTTTTTAGCTTAGTGATATATACTTTTACACCCGTAATTTGGATCATGTGTCATCTTGTTACTTCAAATTTTATTGAGCCAATCAACATTTTTTACTTAAGAAGTTACAAAAATATGGTCCTTATAATATTGTTTTCTTTTACTCAATAAATGTCATTTTGTTGTCATAGTATATTAGGGTTTTATGATGGATTTGATAAATAAAACATCTTAAAGTTTAAATTTGAAATATTTAGTAAAATTTTGATATATTTTGTTTTAAAAAATTGCAAGATGTGAAATTACATTTGGAAAGAGAAACAATTTAAGACTTTTTAAATGTGAGTGGAATTTCATATTTAATATTTTAATTGGAGAGTTTTGAGTAAAGTCAAAATTCAATGATGTCAATTAAATCATATTTTAATGGGCGAGTCTTTCTTTTCACACTCTTTTTTTATATCTACCCGGGCACCCATTAATATATGACACTAGTTATATCATGAGTTTAAAAAAAAAAATATTATAGGCATATCATAAGTTTAATTGCCACATCATTGTCTGCTTTAATACGTTTTATATTATCAACACATCACAACTATTCATAAATTTGAATTTAGAGATATTTTTAATAAAAGTTGAACATCACTAATAATCTAATGTTTTAATCGATTGACAATATAAAAACTTTTTATAATGACAATGTATATGAATTAAATCCTTATAATAGTAAAAAGAGAAAAGTGTGAGGAAAATATTATTATTCAATGTTCATTCTTAGTTATAAATTTTACATTCTTACATTAGCTTGATTAATTATTTTTTGTCACCAATTTTTTTTACAGAGCATAAATGATGTGATTGCTGGCTTAATTTTCTTTGGCATAAGGTTATATATGCTAGAAGTTAATCGAGATTCAAGAAAAGCTAACTCGACAGCATTGGTGTTATTGAATACAAGAAATATCAAAGGTTATAAATCAGTTAAGGAGATGGTTAGTAAGAACAATAATGGTGCTGCTTGGGGGAATCAATTTGCATTTTTGCATGTACCAATTCCAGAGTTAAATGATCCAAAATTTGAAAACCCACTTGAGTTTATTTGGGAAGCTCATAAAGAGATTAATAGGAAGAAAAATTCTTTGGTTGCACCTCTTACCGGAATGCTTTTAAATATGGTGAAAACACTAAGAGGCCCTGAGGTTAGTAGTTAATTAGCCTTAATTAACTATTAGAATTTCATTTATATATATCAAAGTTTAAATGTTTTTACACCAGTCTTTGCAAAAAAATGTTCTTCTTTGTTGGAATAATAGGACTGAGATGAACTCAGTCAATGCGCAACAATCTTGCAGTTTTAAGATTGTGGAAGGAATGACACACACATTAATTTTGTAGAGAATTTGAAGAGAAGGAAGAGAGGAGAATAGAGATGATTCGCATTAATGGAATATATTTCACATTACAAAGTGTTATTCTTATATGTGTTACACAATTGCTGCAAGGCAAGTTATTCATACCAAACTAACTAACTAACTAACTAACAATATGTAACAAACCTTCTAAAATTGGTTAATAGGACAGTTATGAATTAAATCTCAACACTTCCCCTTAATTCATAACTGTTGAACACTTATAACACCAAGTTTCTTTCTCAAAAACTCAAATCTGTCAAGCTTTAGAGCCTTTGTAAAGCCATCTGCTAGCTGCACTTCAGTTGGGCAATATTGCACCTCAATCATTCCATTGTTCACTTGCTCTCTAATGAAGTGAAACCTTGTATCAATATGTTTACTTCTGCCATGTGAGATTGGATTTTTTTGCAAGGTTAATAGCTGACTTGTTATCAATTCTGAGTATAAGAGGCTTCATCACTTCACACCTTAGTTCCTTCATCACTGAATCCAGCCATATGGCTTGACAAGTTGCAAATGTTCCTACAATATATTCTGCTTCACAAGATGAAAGTGCAGTCACTGGTTGCTTCTTTGTACACCATGATATAGCTGCTTCATTAAACTTGAAAACATAGCCAGACGTACTCCTTCTATCTGTGATGTCTCCACACCAATCACTATCCGAATATCCAATGAGTTCACTTCCTTTACCTTTGCTGCCATTAGGGAATAGCAGACCAAACTCCTTTGTGCCTTTTATATACCTAAGTATCCTTTTAGTAGCTATCAAGTGAGTCTTCCTTGGATCATGCATGAATTTGCTAATTACACTGATTGAGTAGCAGATGTCAGGCCTGCTGTTGCACAGATATCGCAGTGAGCCAACCATTTGTCTGAACAGTGTTGGATCGACCCTTTCTTCCTCACTGCACTCATCAATTTTTGAGTTTGTCTCTGATGGATTTGAAGTTGAATTGCAGTTGTTCATTTCAAATTTATCAAGCAGCTCTCCTATATACTTCTGCTAGTGCATAACTGTTCCTGTTTTCATTTTCAGAAATTCAATTTCTAAGAAAAATGAGAGTTCACCTAGATCAGTCATTTCGAATTCAGATTTTAACTTGTTTTTCACCTTTTCAATCTCTGATGCTTTGCTTCCAGTAATGAGCAAATCATCCACATATAAGCAGATTATCATGGTTTCTTCTTCAGTTGAGCTCTGAACATATACACCAAACTCTGCTGAACATTTTTTGAAGCCTATTTGAATTAGGACCTGATCAATTCTCTTGTTCCAGGCTTTAGGGGCCTGCTTCAAACCATACAAGGCCTTATAGAGTCTATACACCATGTTCTCCTTGCCTTGTACTTCAAAACCAAGAGGCTGTGACACAAACACAATCTATTCAAGTGGACCATTTAGAAAGACTGATTTTATATCTAAATGATAGAGTGACCACATTTTCTTGCAAGCTAGAGCCACTACTAATATTATAGTTTCAAGCCTTGCAATTGGAGCAAATACTTCATTGTAATCAATACCATGTTTTTGTAAGAAACCTTTAGCCACCAGCCTGGCCTTATGCTTTGAAATTTTCCCATCAGGATTTAATTTCAGTTTGAAGACCCACTTCACATCTATTTTCTTTTTCTTATCTGGCAAGTTAACTAGCTCCCATGTTTGATTCTTCTCAATTGATTGGAGTTCTTCCATCATAGCCTTTTTCCATGCATCTATCTTCAGTGCTTCTTTATAATTGAGAGGTTCAGAGTCTGCTAACAATGCAAAGTGAATGATATCACCTTCATCATTTACTGCATTATCAAACATCAATTCACAGTCATTCAGCCTGCTTGGAGCTTGTCTGATTCTTTGAGGTCTCACAGTTGCTGCCACTTCTTCTGGTTCATCTACATCATTATTGTTCACTTCTTCATTATCTGATTCATCACTTGAATCGAGATAAATGCAGTTTTGTTGATTCTCTTTGCTGTATACTGGTTCCTCTTTCCATTTCCACTTCTCACCTCATTCACAATTACATCCCTGCTGATATGCACCTTTTGAGTTACAAGATTATAAAGCTTATAGGCATATGTAGGATGATAGCTTATAAGTATCATAATTTCACTCTTATCTTCAAGTTTGCTTCTCCTAACATCTGGTATATGTTTATAGCATAATGAGCCAAAGACCTTGAAATGCTTCACACTAGGTTTTCTTCCACACCAAACTTTCTCTGGAACCTTCAGATTTAGCTTCTTTGTAGGACATTTGTTTAGAATGTAAGCAGCTGTAGTGACTGCTTCACCCCAAAACTTGTGTGGTAAGGTTTTCTGATTGATCATGCTTCTTGCCATATTCAGTAGAATTCTGTTTCTTCTCTCAGCAAGTCCATTGTGCTGAGGTGTATATGGAGCTGTCACTTTATGCATAATACCTTGACTAAAATAGAAAGCCTCAAATTCTTTTGAGGTGTATTCTCCTCCACCATCAGTTCTCAAGATCTTAATAGATTGGTCACTTTCCTTTTCTATTAAAATCTTGAATTTCCTGAATACCTCTAAGGCTTCACTCTTAAGCTTGATTGTATACAGCCACATCATTCTTGTAAATTCATCAACAAATGTGATGATGTATCTGCTTCCCCCCAATGAAGATACTTCAAAAGGACCACATATATCAGAGTGGACTACTTGCAGTGCTACACTGGCTCTTTTAAGTGCTCCAGACACAAATGGGAGTCTACTTTGCTTACTTTTCACACACACTTCACAAATTGCTTTTCTGACATTCAATTTTGGCAGACCATACACCAGTTCTTTAGAGTTCAAATCACTAAGACTTCTAAAGTTTAGATGACCATACCTCTTGTGCCATAAATCTTCAACATCTTCATTCACTGCTGCAGACATGCACATCATTTTTTCACTTGAGATGTTACATCTGTAGGTTCTATTCTTTGACATGTTTGATTTGAGCACCAACTTCTTCTTTGCATCAAACAGCTTCAAGGAGTCTCCATCCATAGTCACTGTGAATCCCTTCTTCACCAGTTGACCAATGCTCATGAGATTTCACTTCATCTCAGGGACATACATCACATCTGCAATAATGATTCTTCTGCCATAATTGCTTTTGATCACTATATTTCCACTACCTTTAGCCATAAGGTTTCTACTGTCAGCCAGTTTGATGCTTGTTTTCTTGCTAGTATCAAAGCTTGTCAACCATTCTCTATGTGATGTCATGTGGTTTGAGCATCCAGAGTCAAGAAACCACTCTTCATTCTTAATCTTCTCATCGCTGGTAGTAGCCATCATCAACACTGTACTGGAATCATCTCCATGAGCCAGATTTGCTTCTTCATCATCCTTTTGATCCTTCTTGAGCCAACACTTATCAACAAAGTGTCCATACTTTTCACAGTTGAAGCATTGCACCTTACTTTTGTCAAAATCCATCTTCTTGTTCTGACTTTTGCCAAGGTCTCCTTTCCTTGAAGATTCAGCTTTGTCTTGAATCTTGTTCTTACCATTGTTGGACCAATTTGCTTTTCTCTTTCCCTTTTTCTTGAAATCCTTCTGATTTCCCTCCTTCTTGGTAGTTTGAACTTGAAATGCTTGTTGAATTGATCTCTCATAACTTCTATCAAACACCAGGAGCTCATGTGCTTCCAATGAATTTTGCAGCTCTTCAATTTTTATAGTTTTCACATCCTTTGCTTCTTGAATAGCTACAACTATGAAATCGAATTTTGGACTTAAAGATCTCATCACTTTTTCTACTACCATCTGATATGTAATGTTCTCCCCACAAGTTCTCATTTGATTGACAATGGCTGTTAATTTTGAGAAGTAATCACTTACTTTCTGATCTGTTTCCATTTGCATCATCTCATACTTTCTTCTATAGGATTGTAGCTTCACTTGCTTCACCTTTTCTCCTCCAGTGTGATAGTTTTCTAAGATGTCCCATGCTTTTTTGGATCTTGTTGCTTTAGAAATCTTCTCAAAGTGCTGATTGTCAACATTCTGCTGAATGTAGAACAAGGCTTTGCAGTCTTTCCTCTTGGCTTCCTTGAATGCAGTCCTCTGTGCATCAATTGGATTCCCCACCAAATCCTCATAGCCATCCTGCACAATTTCACTCACTTCTTGTGCTCCAAATAAAGATTTCATCAGAGCACTCCATCGATCCCAGTTCTTGCCATCAAGAACCAGAATGTTTGATCCAAAACCATTGTTGTTCATTTTTTCTTATCAAGAATTTATCACTCAGTGTTTCCCTTGATTGTTCCCCTCTCTTTTCACTCGTGTTTCCCTTGATTTTAACCCTGCTCTAGATGCCAATTGTTGGAATAATAGGACTGAGATGAACTCAGTCAATGCGCAACAATCTTGCAGTTTTAAGATTGTGGAAGGAATGATACACACATTAATTTTGTAGAGAATTTGAAGAGAAGGAAAAGAGGAGAATAAAGATGATTCTCATTAATGGAATATATTTCACATTACAAAGTGTTATTCTTATATGTGTTACACAATTGCTGCAAGGCAAGTTATTCATACCAAACTAACTAACTAACTAACAATATGTAACAAACCTTCTAAAATTGGTTAATAAAGTAAATTAATTATTTTTATGTCTTTCTCTCTCGTATATGTTACAACTGACTGGTGTTCAAGTTTTATAAAAATGTATTTTTCTCTTAATTATTTGATTAGTTTAAATTTCTTAAATTTAGTTAATTTTATGAGTTAATTTTATGGATTAATTATTGTCTTCACTTTCATTCCTGTTGACCATATAATATTTTCATTTGAACTAAATGATACACCTTTATTTTAAATACTTGTATTGCTATCAGTTCTCTTTGTTGAGTAAACAAACATGTAAATGAAAATTCAAGTATGAGATTATGAAAATATGAATTTTTTTATTTAGTGTACTTCAAAACTTGCCCATAGGTTTATTTAATTGAAAATTTGTATCTTTATAAATAAATGTGGTTTCAGGCTGCAGCTAGATATGTGCACAGTACTTTAAGAAACTCAAGTACAACAATATCTAACATAATTGGGCCAGTGGAACAAATGGCTTTGGATAGTCATCCAGTTAAAGGTTTATACTTCATGGTTGTTGGTCCACCAGAGGTATATCATTGCTTGCACTTAATTATTTTTATACTTAGTGAGTAGTGACAACATTTATTATTATTATTATTATTATTATTATTATTATTATTATTATTATTATTTATTTATTTATTTATTTATTTTATAAGAAAAACTTAGGATAAAATAATGGTGTCTCAGTTTAAAGTATGAAAGATTTTAGAGTTTATTGAACATTTATAAAATGATTTATATTTGTCTCTCTCTAATAGCACTAATATATATCGAATCCGCAACATATTGAATTCAATATCTGTCATTTTACTACTAGACCAAACAGTTGAAGTTTATATTTATGCTTAATCAATCATTCAAACTCTACTTTTGATTAGCTAATCACTAATTTAGTTTGTGAAGTAGATATAGGTCATATAATTTAGTCTTATAGTATAAGTTAAAGTCAAAATTCTATTATGATTTCAAAAATTAAAACTCTTCAATAACATTAATATTAATTTTTTGAATCGGTCAATATGGCTGTCATTAGTGATATCTTCGAAAAGGCTAATTTTGCGATTTTGGTAAAATATATTTTGATTTTGTTTTTGGAATTGCAGAGTCTCACGGTGACAATCATGAGCTATATGGGAAAGTTAAGAATTGCATTTGGTTCGGAGAAAGATTTCATTGACAAGCAAAAAATCAAGTGTTGTATGGAGAAATCTCTTGAGATGATAATTAAAGCATCAAAAAAGATTTCATCATAAAAATAAAAGGAATATAATTATATTATACATTTAATTATTTTTAATTCAAATATGGTATGTAATGATTCTGTAATAGTTGGTAATCTTTTTTCATATGTATGCATTTTTGTTGAACACAGGGGCATACAAGATATTTCATATTGCACTAATTTACTTATGATGCTAAGAAAAGTGATTTTGAGGTCCATAGATTTATATACAATTTTTTAGAAATTCTTAAGAAAAATTGAAGTTAATATCTTTGTCTTCCATTATAAAAATAATTTTCTAAAAGAAATATCATTTATCAAAAATGATTTTCAAGAGAATTTCTTAAAAAAATTTTTTCAAAAGAAGCTATTGAAAACATTTCATTTTGAAGACGTTTTTAATTTTTTTTAAGTTATAATTTTTTTGGTCAACTAATTTTTTATTTTATTAAAAAGTGTAATATGAACCTATAATTTTACAGTTGTGTCAATTTTTCTATCATTTTGTTTACGGACCAAAATAAAATTATAATAAATAAATAAAAAATTTTAAAAGTAATTTTATTAAAAGTGAATATTTTAAAAAAATTGTGACAAACAAACCCATAATTGACTCAAAGTATAATTGGGGCAGCCCACATTTCTTTTTGAAAAATGGTTGTTTGCCAATGGACCAGATCCATAATACTGAATATTGGTTTGAGTCAAGTTTCAATCATATTAAATGTTTGTTGCTTGAACAAAAACTATAAGGTAATTGTTCATCCATCTGTCAATGTTTATTTAAAATATGTAAAAAATATAATCAGATTGAACTTTTAAATAACATTATTAATTTCATTTTTTACAAATAGATTAAAATTTTACACTATCAATTTTAAAACCCGATAAAAGAATGAGAATTTTGGTGGTAAGAGCATCACTCAAACTATAGTGGATTGTACTCATATATGGACCGACCATTTGTAATAGATTGCAAATTATTAAGCCCAATACAACCATTATAGGCTATGCACACTTGAATTAGCCTGACAAATTTTATCTTTTATGTTATTCACAATTATTTATTTATTTAATGACATGACACTGACAATATAAATTAGTTTTACATTATTATTCAATCATAATAATTTAATATGTCACATTGAATTATACAGTATTTTAATCAACGATAATTACTTAATTATTTGATGTCATGATAAATTATAATTGGATCACACTACATGTATAAAACAACTTTACAATGTCAATGCATTACCCTCTCTCTCTATATATATATATATAGGAGGGATCAAATTATACTATACAAATTTTACAAAATTCACTGTTGAATTGAAAATTTATAACATAAGATCATCTATGTGAAATTTTACAAATATCTAAAATCATTTGATATGGTAGTGAAATGCATCAAAGTTAACGTCTTATATGCTTTTATAAATGTAGTTAATTTTTATAAGTCCCAATAATCAATCAAATAATTTTAAATTTGTACAAATTTTTACATGAATGATTTATATGATATAAACTTTCAATCCAACAATAGATTTAGTAAAATTTGTATCGGTTAAAATATTATTGAGTAATGTAATATTGATGTAATAATATATTGGTGTAATTTGATCCCTCATCGTGTATATATATATATTTGTTGAATTAAATTTAGGGTGAGGAAATGATGTTTCCGTTTAAGGTAGAAAAGACATTTGAGTTCGTTTAACACTTACAAAAAGATTTACAATTACCTCACTTCAATAATATTAACCGGATCGAACTTGCAACCTACAAATTCAATAAATAAAGGTTAAACCAAATACAAAGTGTGTCTGAAAAATTAATTTTTACTCTCTCTACCAACCCCATATATCATTCAGCCAATTAAACGCACTATTTGTCCTAAACAAGTAGAGATGAACATAGGTCAGATCGATCGATACGAGCCTATGGCCTAGTCTATGACAAATCCATGCCATGCTAAGTTTTTGTTTTTGTTTTGTTTTTTTTATATATATATATGTCAGGCGAAGACTTTTTTAAAACCTTATTTAGCTAAAAAGGCTAGACTAAGACCATTGAAAAAAATATTTTAAGCCTATCATACCAATCTGCTTATTAAATATAAATAAATTTATTATTACTATTATATTTATAATATTAATTTTTGTTTTTTGTGTTAAATTATAAATTTGTTTATTATTTTTTATAATTTAAACACATCGCTCTACATAGTATTTGAAATATTTCCTAAAATGAATGCTGCGAGTTTCTATATGCACGAGTAGAGCTGTCAAAATGGGCTAGCCCGAATGGGCCGGCCTGCCCAGCCCGCTAATTTATAGGGCTTGGGCCTAAAAATTTCAGCCCGAATTTTTTCAGGGCTTTTGAGCCCGGTCCAAATAAACCCGTTACCCATTAGGGTTAGCCCGTGTGGGTATTGGGTAGCCCGCATCTTGCATAATCAATTTTAAAAAAATAAATAGAGTAAAATTGGTCTTAAAAAAAAAGGCTCGAACAAACAAAAATTAAATTGGGCCGGTTCCAATTTTTTTTAAGAATTCACAAAGACACAACAAAGTACAAACTCTATTTTGAAGGGTTTGAATCGAGTTTGTGTTAATTGGAAAATCCGAATTTCGAACTTAGTTTGTGTGTTATTTTATTGTGTATTTTTAATGATCTAGAATATCATATAAGTTGTTTTTAAATAGGCATGTAGAACTAAGTTGTTTTTAAATGGGCATGAAGAAATTTCAAACTAAGTTGTTTTTAAATAAGCATGAAGAAAATTTTTAAATTAAAAGAGTCACAAGAAAATTAAAAATATAATTAAAAAAAAAATATGCGGGCTACCCGCTCAGCCCGTAGCCCGTCTAGGGCCGGGCTCGGGTAGTATTTTAACAGCCCATATTAAAACAGGGCTTTTTAGCCCGGTCCAAAGAAGCCCACAACCCGTTAGGGCCGGCCCTAAATGGCCCGGATAGCCCGTTTTGACAGGTCTATGCACGAGGCTAAATGTTAAAAAAATAAAAGAAAAAAAGAATTTAAGTTGTATTTCACATTTTTGGTAAATAAATTGTGTTTAATATGAATCTCTTAAAAAATAATTTAAAGTGAGCTCTTATAATTTTTAATAAAAATAAATTTTATAGTATATAATAATAAATAAATAAATAAAAATATGATATTTTATTAAAATTTATTAAAAATAATGAATTCACCGAAAATATTAGACCTTTTAAATTGAGAATAGTAAACCGTCCAAAATTTTTTTTTTACCATTATTTGTCAAAAAGGTGTACTTTCCACATTTCTTTTGCTAGTACTTGTGAACTAAATTAAATAACCGACAAAGCTAGCGTGACCATTAAAAAGTAAACCAAACAAACCGAAATATTTAATTAATGCTTATCTCTTCCTTCCCATTATATGTATAACATACACACACACTCCAAACTCTATAACTCATTATTATGAACCAATAAAAACTTAATGATAATATGGAAGGGTTTGTGGAAGAAGTTGAAGAGCCAGTGAGTCCTACAGGACAATATTTGAATAGCTCATTATTGTGTATATACATTTTAGGTGTCTTAGAATTTGAGGTTCCAATAGACGACAATATTCAAACTTTGTCACTTCTTCGCGATGTATTTCTACCTATCAACACACGTTTCTCTTCCATTATGGTAATCAATCATGTTCTCCTCACTCATATGCATATATATTTTCTATTTTAATGTTAAATACATTTTTAGTCATTATAAAATATCTTTCTATTCAGTTTAATTTTGAATTATAATTATTATTATCTACATTTAGTTTACCATTTGGTGATATAAGGGTATAAATATATAATAAATTTTTATCAAAATACCGTATGATGAAATTTTAACCTTCTATTTAACTGTTAATCAAATATAGATAAAGTGTATTATCCGAACAAAACAACATTAACATTTTTGAAGGTGTATTTTGTTGCAGAGTTGCTTGTGCTTGTCTTAATGGTTGTGATATCTAATTTATATTAGAAAAGAGTTTGAAAAAGGTTGATGTGTATTTTTCACACACATATTAAATGATATTATGAAATAAACACCAAGTTGAACATATGATTGGAAATCTAAGTAATCTTTTTACACTATAAAAAAAAATCTAATCATAAATATTTACTTGAATAGATTAAGGACAAAAATGGAGAGAAAATATGGAAGAAAGTTGAAGTCAAACTAGAGGAACATGTTCAAATTCCTATGTTTCCTACTAGCAAATCATCACTCTATGATGAACATTTTGATGAGTATATGTCAACAATAGCAATGAAACATTTACCAGAACATAGACCACTTTGGGAAATCCACCTTATTAAGTACCCAACAAGAAATGCATTTGGTACTTTAGTGTTCAAACTCCATCATGCACTTGGAGATGGTTACTCTCTCATGGGTGCTCTTCTTTCATGTTTAGAAAGGGTAGACAATCCCTCTCTTCCATTCACACTTCCATCAAGTCAAAAACCTAAATCAAGTTTCAACACCAAACCTTTTTCTAAGAGATCATTTCTCTCCATTTTCCCCAAAGTATTCAACACTATATCGGATTTTGGATGGAGCATATTAAAAAGTAGTTTGGTTGAAGATGATTTAACTCCAATAAGGTCTTGTGCGGATGACATGAAGCTTCGACTCATTACTATCTCAAGTGTCTCATTCTCTATAGATTGCATCAAAGAAGTGAAATCAAGACTCGGAGTGGTAAGTGAAATATCTCAAATTAATTCGTGCATACCAATTTAATATTTATACTTATGATTTTGAATTGTCGTTAACATCTACAATTGTAGTTGCATATTCCACTTCTTTTTCACTTTTGATCGTAAAAATATCCTTGATTTTTCTTTTCTTTTATCTGTTTTTAAAAGATTTATAAAAAAAAAATAGTGTTTTTGATTGTTTTCTACATAAATTTTTTAAAACACGAAACAAAATGAAATTGGTGATAATTTCACGATTAAAAGTGAATACCAAAAATAAAAAAATTAGATTTTTGTCTCAAATAAAAAAAAATCTTTAAATTTTAAGTTTGTCTTCAATTATATTGCAATTGCAATCGTAGTGATTGCATGTATATGTGCAATTACAACTATTTAAAATCTTCTTTTAATCTTCATTATTCTTACTAGCTTTGCAAACAAGAACATTAGTGTCTATGTATCTATATTTTTTTACAAAATTTTATATTTGAAAAAATAAAGTTATTTGTCAAAGATGAAAAAATTGTAAATAAAATAATTCAAATCAAGGGTAAAATTAAAGAAAAATGACTAGACCAAAATTTAGCATCGACTTAATATATAATTATAGATTTTCATTTAAATCCTATTATTCGAGTGAATAAAATAAATTTGAAAATAAAAAGGTTACGCCAAAATTTGGTATCAACTTTACATATATAATTAGATATTAGCTTGCATATTGATATTTTTTGGTTGCCAAATTAATTACAGGGCATAAATGATGTAATTGCTGGCTTAATTTTCTTTGGAATTCGATTATATATGCAAGAAATGAATAAAGATTCAATCAAATATAAGTCGACAGCATTGGTGTTGATGAATACAAGAAACTTTGGAGGTTATAAGTCAATTAAGGAGATGGTTGACAAGAACAATAGCAATGGTTCTACTTGGGGGAATCAATTTGCATTTTTACATATTCCAATTCCAGAAATTAGTGATACAAAATTTGAAAATCCACTTGAGTTTATATGGAAAGCTCACAAAGAGATTAATAGGAAGAAAAATTCTTTGGCCACACCTCTTAATGGCATGCTTTTGAATATGGTGAAGAGATTGAGAGGTCCTGAGGTAGGTAGCTATCCATAATTAAAGATCATTATTACATGTCTATAAAAGTACTACAACTAATCATATCTATGTCATTGAATATTTGATCAATTATTAGTGCCTATTATGACTTTTTGAAAACATTTTTCTATCAATTATTAGTGCCTATTATGACTTTTTGAAAACATTTTTCTATGTCAACAAGAATTGAATTTATTTATTACTCATTTATTTATTTATTTTAAATAAATGTCGTTTAAGCAAATAGATTTTGTTCTAATATAAATGTTTTATTTTTTCATTGTGACATTGATTTATTGATATAGATATGACACCAAATCATGTTCAAGACTATTGAAGTTGATACATAAATACTATTACATTTGACTCGGATCCATATACTATAATATTACATTATATTATTATATCAAGTTTAACTTAATGTTATAAAATTGATTTATAATGTGAGTGATGTCACAATTTATAAATTCTTTTGAAATTTTATCTTTTTTAACATGTGACTTTTGATCTTTCTCAAAATTATGATAATTGAGCTATACACTTTTTTTTTCCTAATTATGGAGAGCATCTCTACTCAACTTTTATATAAAGGATTTTGAATCTTATGTTTCTTAAAGATAAAGTAATTTGAGAAACAGTAGCAACAATTTTTCTATTTTTCACGCACTTTTTAAACTTAATTTGATTTATTTGACAATTGAAATTTAATAATTTTTATTATTAAAATTCGAATGACATCCATTTCAATAGCAAAAATTGGTCATAAAAAAAATCAATAACAAAAAAATTGCATTGAAAGTAATAGATAATATGTTCCTTGTAATTCCCAAATAATTATAATAAAAAACGCCATTATTTGTGTAAAGTATTCATTTTTCTCTTAAAAAAAAACTTGTATTCATTTTTTATAACACCAAGAAAAATATACCCAAAATAGATATAAAAGTTATTCTTTTTTTTTTTTTCACTAAATATAAAAGTTATTCATATTTTTCAATAAAACTTCGTTAGAATCGAATCAATGTTCACTACATTTTATAAACGTATTCTGTATCTTATGAACGATGAGTACATTGTTGGCATCTAATTGTCACCCTCTTAGTTGCCATTTTATTTATTTTATGTTTTGATAGAGTTTATTTTATTTTAATTGAATATTTTTAATATTGATTTATAGGCTTCAGCTAGATATGTATACAACACTTTGAGAAATTCAAGCACAACAATTTCAAATGTAATTGGGCCAGTGGAGCAAATGGCTTTGGCTAACCATCCAGTTAAAGGTCTATACTTTATGGTTGTTGGTCCACCAGAGGTAAGTATATCATTCAAATAAACACTATTCCATACCCTAACAATTATATCTATACCCCACAAATCCTCCAAAATTCAAATTTGTAACTGGTTTCTTTTTTTTTAAATTAAAAATAAAAAATTTCTCCTACCCTACAAAATTTTAAATGTGTTTCAAAAACCTAAAATTAATATTGAATTTTTTAGAATATAAATATGTTTCAAAAAACTCAAACTTTTAATTGCTAGTATGTAGTTCGTATCAAATCAAGATATGATGTTTGAAATATATTTATGTGTTGAAATCATTTAAAATAAGTTGCCAAAATATTTTGTAAACAAAAATGTACCAAAAATTATGTTACAATATTGATTTTTTTTAGCTTTTAAAGAGTAAAATAGGTAGTTTAAGAGAAATGTGGGGTAAAGATATAATTATTAGAGTACAGGTTTCGTGATTGTAGCACATACTATTTAATATGCAGATATCCATCTTTTTCACCATAATTGAAAGATGTTTGTGATCTAGTAGATAGATTATTTCACATGTGCTATCCATTAATGTGAAGGAGTGTTTTATGTGTACCGGTCAAAAATCAGAAAAATCAAAGTTTTTAAATTTATTTAGAAGGAGTGAATAGCCAAATACAAATTAGTCTTTTAAAATGTAAGTGTCACTTGAATTAGTTTCTAAATTTTTTAAATTGGTAAATGTATTTTTAAAATTGTAAATATCAATTAAAATATTTTTTTTTTGTAAATTTTTATCATTAGATATTTTGATGTGGTACTGTAATTGAATATATGATTTATTCACGTTGACTTCACATCAATATCACCTTCTCTATGACAAATTTGTCAATGAAATTTTGTCATCTCATAGACAAATTTGTGAGTAAGTGTAATTGTACTTGAACTAATTATGGACAAATTATTTAATGAAAGATTTAAATTTCGTTGGAGAATTAGTCTATATTGTGATGATATTGAAATGAGATCAAAATGGAGAGTCAAATATTCAATTAACATGTCAAATCATAGTCTCTAATGGTAAAAATTTAAATTTGGATTATTTTTATTACTATTTTATAATTTAAATGATGTATTTGTCAATTTACAAAATATAAGGATGGATTTTATTGACATTTACAATTTGAAGAACTAATTTTTCTATTTAGAATATATATTATATCATGAGATCTACAAAAATTAATAGTAAAAAAATTAACACTATTACATAAATCAAAATATTAATTTATAAAGTCTAAGTCAATTGCTTTCTTTTGGGCTCGCCCTTGTAAAGTGCATTCAATAAAATAAATTTTTAATTGGTAGAATTGATAATACATATGTTATTTATATACTAATGAAAACATTGGATACAAATTACAAAGTATTGTTTTACACTTTTTTTTATATACTCACTGAAAACATTTATTGGAAACATTTTATATGGTCTTTCTTCTAAGGGTTTCTTTAGTTAAAAAATAAATAAATATATTATATGATTAGACTACATTTTTTGTTCCCAAATATGCATTGAAGCATGGAAATTTCACTATCATAAAACTTTTGCATGATATATTTTTTTTTGTTTTGGTGGAATTGCAGAGTCTAACCATAACGATCATGAGTTACATGGGGCAGTTAAGAATTGCATTTGGATTGGAGAAAGATTATATCGACAAGCAAAAATTCATGTCGTGCATAGAGAATTCTCTTGAAATGATAATTACAGCAGCACAAAAGATTTCAAAATAGATTACATTTTTGCACTACATTCTTATTCATTATTATTTTTTTATCCAAATATATGCTATAAGGTTTATATACTTGTAATTTCTTGTTGTCAAAAAATAATAATTGTAATTTCTTTATGTCTTGAGAAAAATTAGACATGTTAGTTTTTATAATGCGAAATATTTTTTCTACTTGTATAAATAAATAGACAATTCAAAATATGCAATTCCACAGTTTAATAACAATGATAAAAATAAATAAATATCTACACACTCCAATTACAAATGTGGAAAAATTATTTGAGAAAATAAAAAACTATGGACCAATATTTCTCTTCTTGGATTACATGCAAGTTACAACTGTATGATTTAACTATCTCTTTTATTCCATGTACATGGACCAAGCTCATTTGAAACTGTTTTTTTTATCTTCTTTTCTTTTATTAATTGGTGTAGTCCATTTAGAATATTTTGTTATATCATTTTCTTATTTAAACATGCATATCAGTTAAACATGCATATCATTTTATAAAATATTGGTATGACACAAATTCCTCTTAAATTTCGTTACACAATTAAAAATCTAAAATTGAGTCTAAACTTTAGAATATTAGAACTTTACCAATTTAGTCTGGAAGATTTTACACAATGGTTTATCAGTGAAAAATAATTTTATTAAGAGAGGGGTATTGATTGAATTTTTATGCCCTTGTTGTCGTGAGAGGAGGAAGTTGATCTAGTTTTTATAAATTGTTGATGGACTCACCAACTTTTCTTTCTTTCTCCTCCAGTGTGCGGTTTGATGATATTTTTCCTAGTTTCAGAGACTAACTTGAAAATATCATTGCTCATCTTCTTCAGAAGTGACTGAAATGGTTTGATCACTATATATACTATGACATCTGATATGCTTGAAATAAACTCTCTTTTGAAGGGAAAATCATTCTGAAATCCAAGATAGTCTGTAAAGCTTGGACAATCTTTGAGGATCGCAAACTATTGTTGAATAGGTGGTGGATGATCCAAATCACGCTTCTACCTATCCCTCTAATTGGTACATAATTAATGTTGTGATGTTGGCCTGGATAATATTTTTTGGCAAATTGGCGCCATTATTAGGGATATTGAGGGGATTGTCTTAGGTTTTACTAATTGGAAAGATACCAACCATACTTGACTAGATGTGGCTGAGGTGCATGATTAGCAATTCACTTTGTATTTAAAATGAGTTTTCACAGTATGATGGTTGAAGGAGATTCCTTAACGTGATATTAACACTCATTTATCTAATTGTCTTCCTTTTATTACTTCTCATATTGTATCTTGTTTGGCAGCTTAATGAAGTTATTATTTTTTTTGGAAAATATATTAATATATATGGTTCTCCACAACTTAGGCTCAACAACACAATTAATTAAAATAAGGAGGTGGTTAAGGCAAGTGTACTTGTATTATTGAAAAAGGGAAATTGACCACTTAAGGAGTGTAGATGTAGAGTGTATCAACACTCTCCCTAGCCAGCTGCCCTTTGTCATTTGTGCCAACTGTTAAGTGACATTTGGACTTGGTAAAAGGAGTGACAATTGGGTCTGATGTAGTGACAAAAGGGCCTATTGCAACTCTTTCAATTGGGCCTGTTTTTGAAAGTTTCTTTTCAAAACTTTTAAATTTTGTTCACATCGATTAATTTGAAAGTGTATTTTATACGTTCAGATTAGTCAATTCAGAGATGTATTTGAGAAAACATATTTTATATGCCCGAATTAGATAACTTAACACTTAAACTTTTTCATAATCATTCTACTATCATATTTGGTTCATAAAGTCTAGAATTTGTTTTGTCTTATTGTAGTATATACAATAAGTACTGAATTAGGTGATTAGATTTTGAGTATTAAAGTCAAGCGGAGATAGTTTGATTGGTGAGTTAAATGACGCTGAAGGAGGACTTAGGTTCAATAATATCAGGTTGCATAAATATTTTTTAAAATCAGTCATAGAATTGACAGATAATATCATATAAATTATATCTATAAATTTTGATATTAATTTATATTCATTTACTGTGTCATTAAGATGCATCACAATTAACATTATATATAATTACACTGTGACGTTGATCTTAACGAATTTTAATAACATAGAAAACGATTATAAATTAATGTCAGAATTTATAGATATTGTCTATATGATACTAACTTTCAATCTAATAATTACTTTTTAAATATATTTGTTTAACACGATATTATTAAATGAGTTTAATTTTTCGGGTGTAATTTAATATCACATATATATATATATATATATATATAGTATGGATGCATAGAATAATTTGAGAAATTACTTAATTTTAAGTGGTAATTAAAATACACCAATGTAAATAACCTTCTTTTGAGGAACCTCTGTCCATAAAGGAAAGAAATTGGAATTGAATTGAATTAGATAATGGTTAATATAGTATTTGACATGTTTAATGAGTAAAAAGTTAGTAGAATTGGGGTCACTCATTAAGCAAGTAGAGTACTTTATTAGCTATATTGTGAGCTGGGTTAACCAACAAACTAAGACACTGGCCACTTATTTAGCTCGTTATAAAATGACCGAAAGAATCATGATCTCTTATTATCCCGTATCCACATAATAGAACTGAATTAATCCACTATTTATAAGTCATTAATCATTTATTATAAAATAATTGAAGTATCATGATCTCTCATTAGCCACATAGTTAAGATAACCAACAATTTACTAGTGATTAACTTACTTATTTTAAAATGATTAAAGTATTGTATCATGATCTCTCATTAACCACGTATTGAGCATAATTAACCATATAGTGAACAGAGTTAAAAAACAATTTATATATGTTATTAACCACTTTAATTTATTATAAAATTACGAATATATCATGATCTTTCATTAACCACATAGTCAACTAAGTTTTTCAAACTATTGCAACTCATTAACCACTTTTTTAACTTGTTAAAAAATGAATAAAGTATCATGATATCTCATTAATCACAATGAATTGAGTTAAATAATTGTTTTCAAGTAGTTGATCAGGTATTTAACTTGTTCATGGTTAACATAATTTATCGCGTCTCTTTTACAACATGATATATCTTTATGCCCTCTTGCATCTTTCACAAGTAATTAGGAAAGTTTTATGGATGCACATTTATGAATCCTCATTTGTATTTATGAATCCTCATTTGTTTGGATTGTTATCCTTTTCAAATGTAAGTTCATTTTCTTCTTGACCTTAAACAACTTTGCCTTTGTAGTGATGAACTCGTGAAAATGGTCAAAGTTTAATTTGTGTAATGGACCATAATTTATCTTTTTCCATCTTAACACAAATTTTGGTATGACAATTTCCACCTTCCGGAAGTGTCTTCAATGTACATAAATTTTTTGACACTTGAGATACCTCTCTCATACATACATGCTAGAATCAAATAGCATGTCTCCCCATCTTGTTATTTTCTTGATGTTCTAATCTTCCATCCAAAATATTTTTCAAATCATAAAATGATTTAACCTCATCTATTCAAGAAAAACACATCATGTTGCAGGTAGTGGAAGAGGTTGAACAGAAACATTGGAGTGTTCAAAATTTTTAAAATTTTAATGGATAAAAAAAAAAATAATAATGTACAGTCAAACACTTAACGTTTACTAGAGAGAGGTAGTAGATGTAATTTAAGTTGATATTTTTAATAATTAAAAATTAGTTTTTAAAAATAAATTTTTTTCAAACACCAAAGTTTTTAGAGTTTAAGAAGAAACTTTGGCATATCTCAAAGTATTAGCTAATATGTTGCTTGTAATGTCCAAATAATTATAATAAAAAATGTCATTATTTGTGTAGAACTTGTATTCATTTTTCTCTTAAAAAAATTTTGTATTCATTTTTTATAACATCAAGAAAAAATATACCCAAAATATATATAAAAGTTATTCTTTTTTTTTTTCACTAAATATAAAGTTATTCAGATTCTTCATAAAAACTTCATTAGAATTGAATCTATGTTCACTATATTTTATGAACGTATTCTGTATCTTATGATGAGTACATTGTTGGCTTCTAATTGTCATCCTCTTAATTTCCATTTTTATTTATTTATTTATTTTTTTATAGATTTTATTTTATTAGCAAATTCAAGCTCCGGCAGCATTATTAGTATTCATATTTACAGGTGCATCAAAAAATTTACCCCGAAGTGCGATATGAAGAAGAGTCGCCACGTCGTCCTATGTGATTGTCATCTCTCCAAATGACATGTGAAATGAGCTGGTCTCTCTATGCCACCTTTCAACAAAGGCAGATATGAGACCAACATCAACCATAGTGAGATAAGCTGAAGAGAGGTGTAGCAGTCCAGATTCCCGAATCCAATGCAATACAGGATCTGGCACAAGAACTTCAGAAAACTTCTTTAGCTTCCCACGATCCTGCGAGTAATTAAAGAACATAACAATAAATATTTATTATTATTTAAATAAATAAATAATTAAATATAATGAATATATATACTAATTAAATGGATATAATGAATATATATACTAATGAATTTATATACTAATTAAATATAATGAATATAATTAATTAAATAAATACCTCTCCTTCCCATATCCTCTGAGCCACATGGTGTTCATACTGTGTCAACACAGATGTCACCACCGGTCCTCTAGGGAATCCGAGCTGCTGATCCTGCTCAGGCTCAACATCATCAGCATCAATAGCATCATCAACATCATCACGTGCAGCCTCAGTATACTGATCCTCAACCTGCTCCATCTGTGCAGGCTCAGGTACATCCTCGTCCATATGCGTAGGCTCAACAACTTCAACGACATCATCCTGTCTACGACGACGCTGCCTAATTGGACAGTTTGCTTCATTATGTCGTCTGTTTGAAGCTGTTGGTGGAATTCTGTCTGCACCATCACCACCATCACCTCCCACGCTTCGGGCAATGTTGCCAATAATCTGGCCAAATGCACATATCATTCTAGGCACTACAATATATTAATATATCAATATTCAAAAAAAAAAAACACTTAAATAAAAAAAGCATTTCGAAAATTTCATTCAAAGCCAAAGTTTCGAAGCTGTATTTCGAAACTTTTCATTGAAGCCCAAACATTCGAAGTTGAATTTCGAAACTATTGATCAACCCCAAACATTCGAAGCTCGAAACTTTGCATGCAACCCAAACTTTTGAAGCCTTCTCCTCGAACCTTTCCAGCAATATGAAAGCTTCGAAACTTCATATTTAGGGTTTAAGAGATTTTCTTATTTCGAAACTTTCAGATTGAATGAAAGTTTCGAAAGTTCCATTTCGAAGGTTTGGTCTTTCTAGAAATGTTCGAAAATATTGCTTCGAATCTTTGTGCTTCAATGAAACTTTCGAAGGGTTTAGGGTTTGGCCTTACTTTTGTATTTCGGAACTTTGAATTCCTGTGAAATGTTCGAAGATTGCAAAAACCTGATTCGGAGAAATGAAATTTTTGAAAGAAATGAGTGAAAAAAGAGAAGGTAAATTTTTAGGCAGTTTTTATAAATATATCAAGGGGCATATAAATTCAAATCCTCTAAAATTCAAATTTGTAACTGATTTTTTATAAATTAAAAATTAAAAATTTCTTTTACCCCACAGAATTTTAAATGTGTTTCAAAAACTTAAAATAAAGTTTGAGTTTTTTAAATACAAATTTGTTTCAGAAAATTCAAAATTTTAATTACTAGTGTGAAATCTATACTAAACACATATGTTATTTGTAATACATATATATTTTAAAATACTTTAAAATAAGTTGTCGAAATATTCTGTAAATAAATTAATGTACAAAAAATTATATTATAATATTGATTTTTTAATTTTTTAAAGGATAAAATAGGTAGTTTAAGAAAATGCAGGATAAAGATATAATTGATGGGGTATAGGTTTCTATGATCGATTGTAGCACATACTATTTAATATGCAGATATCCATCTTTTTAACCATAACGGAAAGATGTTTGTGATCTAGTAGATAGATTATTTCATATGTGCTTTTCATTAATGTGAAGGAGTTTTCTACGTGTACCGGCCAGAAATTAAAAAGATCAAACTTTTTAAATATTGACATGGGTGTCAAGTGTGTAAGTGATAAAGGCCACATCATTTATTAAATAGTCATCTCAACAAAATTAGGAGTTAAATTGAGTATGCGTAAAATGTCTTGGTTTAAAAATATTTAGGAATTAAAATTGCGTAAAAAAGAATATAGAGATTAAAATTGCTGATTTAATAAAATATCTTAATTTAAAATAATATTAGATCAAAATTGCATAAAAAAATATAGAGACTAAAATTGTTGATTGAGCAGAGTAGAGACTAAAACTGCATCTAATTTTTATATTTAGATGCGTTTTCAATCAACAACTATATGTAAACTCGCTTTCTCTACATAACTCAGAAAATTATTTGAAAATAATAATTAAAAAGTGATATATTAATTTGAAGTTAAAATAACATAGTAACAACTATATTTTTGAGAATTAACTAAAAGTATTTTAATTTATTAGGTTAAGTTAAACTTAATAAGATTGTATAGTAACAATCTACGTACATTGGTAGATTATTATAAATGGTGAACTATCTCATTGTATCTTTCATTGGACTCAAGAGAATGATCCTTTTCCTCTTAGGGGTTTTATTTTGGAGGTGTTGTTGGGTCGATGGTGTATTTGGGATTCTTTCTGTTTCGTTGTTCTCTTAGTTGGCTGGGATTGGTCCTAGTTTTTGGTTTTCTTTTTTCTATCTCTGGTTGATGTGCATTGTTGAGTACTTCTTGTACTCATTGTAATCACATGGTTTTGTTTCTAATATATTTTACCATTAGAACAAAAAATAACAAAAAGGGCCACTTGCTTTTTATTTGCTATATTTCATATTGTTTTTTAATTTTATTTTATTCATATTGTTGAATATATGAAAATTATTGATTTTATATGGTTATATAAATATTATAATAATAAAAATAACAAATTATTAGTATTTATTATTTTCAAGATTCAAATATAAATTATATTTTAACAGAATATAAAAATATTACTCCTCTCACACAATTCACTTTTAAAAATTAAAATTCAAACTTGGTTAAGAGACGCCACTACTAGAAATTTCGACTTTAGTGACCAATAAATCGATCGCTAATGTTTTAAAATCGGTCGCTGTGACTCTTAGCGACCGAATTAGCGACCTTTTAAATTTCCTTGATAAACTGCTATTCGTTAGCTGTTGCGACCAAATTAACGACCGAATTTAATGACCGATTTTGTTATCAAATTTTGTGACCGATTTTGGAGATTGAATTAGTGACTAAAGTTTGAGACTAATATTTGTAAGTACTCAAAATAATACAGATAAAATTTTAGTTTAAACATAATATATTTAGTCCTAACAAATTGCAACATATTGGTTCTTTGGATTAATTTATCACTATCCATCTAACTCTTCATCATCAAGATCACGAGCATCATTATCACCAATCTCATCATCAAAATCAGCAATCTCATCATCATTATCACCAATCTCATCTTCATGAATTTGATCTTTAGTATATGGCATGGGTTTAAAGTTCAAGCTATTCGTCAGTTGTTTTATCAAGTAGTTGTTGCGCTCAACTGCTCTATTTGTATTAGCCAATTCATCTCGAAGTTGATCTCTTTCATTTCCCATTTCTTCAAATTCATGTCTTTGTACCCACTCTGTTGATGAAGTACATGACTAACAATAATGTGGTCTCCTTAATAATACAGTAAATTCCATTCCGAGACCATATACCCGTCCTCTTTTTATTCCTACAACCTCACACCACACATCTAATTCATTTGGTGGGCGAGTTCCTTGTAAAGTTGTTTCTTGGGTCAATTCTTCCAATCTACGTTTAAATTTGTCTTGTCAACATAAATATAAAGCTAATTAATATTTTAAAACACACTAAAATAGAATAAAACCAAAATAAAAAAAATAAATAATATACACTTTAAAGTTGAAAGCTCTGGCATGAACACATTCCGATCTTTTATCAACCAAAGTTTTATCCTTGCCATGTTTATGTGTGTGGAGAAACAAATCTGATTGACTAGGAGGGATGCCATTCAATTCCGTCTAACAACATAATAAAAAACTCAACATTAAAAACTTGTAAACATGTAATATTAATATGCACAATAGAAAAGAAATTTACAAAACAAAACTACAAGAATTAATTTGCAAAACAAAATCGAAATTTACACAACATAATTATATTGTGTAAAAGTTAAACAACAACACAGACATTGAACTACACACACATTGTATCCAATTTGATTAGTGCATGCATTTCTTTTAAAAATTAATAGAAGTTACATACAACAAATCACACACATTACAATTACATATTAAATCATACATAAAAGTTAAAATATAGAAAAAGATAAGAAACTTAACCAAATTAACTCTATGTTGGGATGTGGTGATAAAACCACATGTGTGAAGGGACCCTCCAAAACCTCCACAGTCAGATGCTCGGTTTGTTTTTGCTTGTATGCTCTTCTTTTTGAATCCTTGAGTTCCCCAATGATCACATAAGGAATTCCAAACATCCTGACCAATCCACCTTGGTCTGTTCATTGATCTACGAACCTTGTTTAGATTATTTTTCATTACAGTTGCACCTCGTATTTCAAAGTTCTTTCTAGCCCACACATCATCTGGTGGACAAATACTAAATCTATTCTGTGTATATATAAACAAGCAGTAGGTTAGCATGTGGTAATATTTTTTAAAGACATAAGACATTATTAGTTAAAATATAAAGGAGAGAATAAAGAACACATTGTTGTTCTAGTTTTAAACTTATTAAAGGTTCCCTTGAAACAATATACCTTAAACTCTTCAAACCACAAGTCACTCGTATTAATGTGTATTTTTTTTCCATAAGGGCCATGGCTTACTAAAATTACTCTTGATAATATCTCCAATCCCATTAGCCGTTGGGATGCGAAGGAAAAAATCTACAAACAATACATATTAATAGTTATGAAGTTTATATAATATACTTAAATAACTAAAAATATATGTATATATTTACCCTTATCCGTCAAGGTATAAAGTTTTCTTGCCACCATTGCTTTGTGTCTCAGATGCAATGACAATTTAATTGGATCTTGGGCTCTGCGCTCCTTTAGAATGAGATGGTTGTGAATTAGATGGTGATTCTACCCCTCGTATCGAAGGTGGAGGTGTCACATGGGATGTCCTAGGTAGAGGTGTAACATGAGATATCCTAGGTGATGGGGTAGCAGCAGTTGTCCTAGATGTCCTTAGGGGAAGAGAACTATGAGGAAGTGCAACATTAAACGTCCTAGAAGGTGCACCATGAGAACTAGAAGAAGGTGCAACATGAGATGAACTATGACGAGGTGCAACATGAGATGTCATAGGAGGATGTGCAACATGAGATGTACTAGGAGGACGTGCAACATGAGATGTCACAAGAGGAGGTGCATCATGAGATGTCCTAGGTGGTGGAGTAGTAGTATGAGATAATGTAGAAGGTTGTACAAAAGGAAGATTTGTATTTGAATGTTTGGAATGTTGTTTTAATTGACGAGTCTTGAGAGCTTTTTCTTTTCCTCTATCTTTATCTGCCATCTACAATTAATAAAAAGAAAGAATTAAAAATGTTTATAGCATAAAAACAACAATAAAGTATAGTAATAAATTAATTACCTCCACAAAATGAAAAATATTAAAATTTAATAATCATTATCTCTACCATCATCATTATCATTATCATTATCATCATTATGAAAATTATAGTGGTTTTCATAATCATTTTTTGAATCAAATTTGTCTGAGTCCTTGTCGTCATCATTCTCCTCCTCATCCTCGTCCTCTTCCTCATCCTCCTCCTGGTCTTTTGCAGCCTCAACATTCATTTCAATTTCATCATTTTCCCCTTCATCTGTCAAATGATCAAGTAGCTCATCATTTGCAGCAAAAGCTACATTTGTTGTGGTGGATGTTGAATCTTGATATGCAACTTCTAATGTATATCGATCATCAACTGTGCCTTTAGGTTTGGTTTTAATGGCAACCAGCCAATCAACTTTTTCTTTTAATTTTTTTGGGTAAGCTACATAATACACCTGAATAGCATTTGTTGCAAATATGAAAGGATCATATTTTGAATATCTTCTAAGACAATGAACCTCCACAATGCCATATTGGTGTTGAACCTTCTTGCTAGTGTTGGCAACAACATCAAACCATTCACAATTAAATAAAACTAATTATTTGGTTGGTTCTCCTAGATATTCAACTTGCAAAATCTCTTTAACAATACCTTAATAGTAATTTTCCTCAACTCCTTCGTCGTCACCCTTGACACAAAGTCCACAATTGATGTTTCTTACCAACACTTCACTTTTCTGTATGAAACTTAAAACCATTGACAAAATAAATAGGCCAAGTATGAGCCTTCCTCTTAGGACAAAATGCTAAGTGGTGCAAATACAAATTTTGCACCGAGTTATTTTTATCATGTACCTATCAATAGGTAAAATAAACTTATTATATTCCACAACTACAAGATAAGTCATGTATTATAGTTGAAATATAATAGTTGAAATCGCAGGACATTTACATATGTTTGAAACCAAATTGGAAATTCAAATAAAATCCTACCATCCACTTCAGTTTGACATATATTTGGATCATATGCTTCCAAATATGGTTGAACTTCTTCACAATTTAGTAGGATATACAAATGTGCAGCAGCTAATTCTCTATCATTCAAATATCTACTCTTATATGTTCCAGCTGAGCGACTAGAATGATTGAAAATTGATAAAGCTTGTTGAACTACATCATGTCGACCCCCATCATCATTTCAACCTACTCTATTTCTTAAAGATTGCATATGAGGTTCAAAATAATATGAACATAAATGAGAAGTCTCTTGACATAGATATGCCTCACAAATTGACCCCTCTGCATGTGATCTATTTTTAACCATTTGTTTCAACCTATTCAAGTACCTAAAAAATAACATATATAATATTAACTACTAATTACAAATAAATAAAAATGGATACATCCAACAATATTGCACAGAACTCCCAACCCTTGCTTCATAAGGAAGATGAATCGGAATATGCTCCATGGAATTAAAGAATCCAGGTGAAAAGATCCGTTCCAATTTACAAGTTGTAATCACTTTGTTTTGTTCCATCAACAACAAATCGTCAACTCGCAAAATTGTTGAGCACAAATCTTTGAAAAATTTACTCAACTCGGCTATAGGATTCCATACATGATGTGGAAGTGCACTAAAAGCAATTGGTAACAACCGCTCCATAAATACATGGAAATCATGACTTTTCATTCCAATTAAATTTCATTCTCTTGTGTTTACACATCTATGCAAATTTGAAGCATGTCCATTAGGCATTTTTAACTTGGAAATCTATTTATACACAGCCTTTTGTTGATCACTAGACAAAACATATTTGGCTTTAGGCTTTAAAACTTTTCCACTAGATTGTATGTGTAGCTCTAACTCCTTTCTTCGAAAATACTCCTTCAAATCCATTCTTGCCTTAACATTATCTTTAGTCTTATCTTTGATGTCCATCACTGTATGGAAAATATTATCAAACACATTATTCTTAATATGCATTACATCAAGATTATGTCTTATTAAGTTGGTTTCCAATAAGGTAACTCCCAAAAGATACTTTGTTTTTTTCCAATTATGAAACACACCAAATCCATCACATATACATGGATCAACCTCAGTTATTTTAGGGAGATAACAAACTTCTTCCCACACATCATCCTCAGTCAACCGTTGTGGAGGTTGAGACTTTTCTATTCGATTCTTGTAAAGCGCATCCATATTTCTTTCAAACCAAGAACATTTACCACCATGTTTCTAGAAAAAAAGCTTTTGATTGAATCATGCAATATGGACACGCTAATTTCCCTGCTGTACTCCAACCAGACAACATTCCATAAGTAGGAAAATTATTAATACTCCACGTTAATGCAACTTTCATTATAAAATTTGTTTTTCTGGAAATATCATATTTAAGCACTCATTCATTCCACAAACATTTGAGTTCATTTATCAAAGGTTGCAAATACACATCTATCTTACTCTTTTGATTGTGTGGTCCAGGAATAATCAAAGTGAGAAACATGTAGGGAGTTGTCATGCATAGTTTTGGAGGAAGATTGTAAGGAGTGACAATTACCGGCCAACATTAATAATGTGAGGTTGTATGATTAAATGGTGTAAAACCATCGGTACACAATCCCAACCTTACATTCCTCGGTTCAACAGCAAAGTCAGGATAAATTTGATCAAAGTGTTTCCAAGCCTCTCCATCTGATGGATGACACATAACTCATGGTTCTGGTCTATTTTAATAATGTCATCTCATATGTGGAGCAGAGTTCATTGAAGCATATAATCTCTTAAGTCTGGAAATTAGTGGTAAATAATGCATTATCTTCGTAGGTACCTCTTTGAATTTATCCTTACCAATCTTTTTTTTTCTTCTCATAACGAGGTGCATTACAAAACTTGCATTCTTTTAATTGTTTACATTCATCAGTGTAGAATTGCATGCAACCATTCACACAACAATATATTTTTTCTGCAGTGAGACCAAGTTTTGAAACAATTTTCTTGGTCATATAATAATCTTTAGGAATCAGATTATTTGGAGGATGTGTCTCCTTCATAAGTGCCACTGTTTGCTTAAAAGATCGTTGAGAAATGTTTCCCTCTGATTTAATTGTCAACAATCTAACAGCAAAAGACAATTCAGTGTGATCGTTGCATCCCGACCACAATGGCTTCTGAGCTGCATTTAGTAAATCGTAAAACTTTTGATCATCTATATTTGGAGACTCCTCCAGTTCTTCATCACAATCCATTTGATACGGTGGTCCAATAGCATCATAAACCATGCTCTCAAATCTATTAAAGTGGTTGTTATGTCGCTCTTATGCATATTTTTTTCTTTTAATTTCTACATGTAACTCTGGATCACTTTCTCCATGAGATGTCCAATACCAATAATCAGGTTTAAACCCCTTCCTTAAAATATGAACCTTAACCACTTCAAAGTCTAAAAGTTTAATGTTTTTACAAATAGAACAAGGACATCTAATTTCTCTATTTGCACTAGTATAATTTTACTTTTTTAAGTCGGTTAAAATGTACATTTTAAGTCAGTTCTGTGTCCGAATTAATAGCAAACGACTTAAAAAACATGTTTTTTAATTCGTTTCATGACCCGACTTAACAGAGTTTCGTCATATTAAGTCGATTCAGCTTAATCGACTTAAACATCATAAATTCAGTTCAACATTTTTAAGTCGGATCTTTTAATCAACTAACTTAATAGATAAAGTTAAAATAATTATTTTTTAAAATAAATTTCTCATTTTGTTTTTATGCTTCTGATCCATACATATATACAATATTTCTTATTAAATTTCAAATTAGAGTTTTATATAATTTTATATAACCATTTAATAACCAAAATATACAATATCAGACGTTCATACAAAAAAATATAGAGTACAAAGAAGATGTCTCCCATTTCTGACTAATCACGGAAAAAAAACTTAGATATCCATTAACAAAATTACAAAATCACAACGTAACAATATTCAATAGACATATATTAGGATTGTCATTTCCTTCAATTAATTCCAAAATAAAATCCACACAACATTTTTGAACTTCTTTAATTTGATCCGGATGAAATGATCTCGAGTCATCAATTATCTGAACAAAAAAAACACAATCAATATCGGCTGAATCCTAATTTTTTATCATACGAACATTAAAAAATACAATCAATAACAACTTATCATTTTTTATCATACGAATATAAAAAAAAAACACAATCATAACAACTTATAAAAAATTACGTACCTGTATCCATGAATCAATTCTTTTACAATGTTCAACATATGTAACATGACATAGTAGTCACACTCATACATTTGCCATATTTAACAAATCATCATGCCATATTCGTTTTGTATAACTCTGGCAAATCCCATAACAAATAAGATGATTTCTTATTTCTTCAAAATGTAACTGGTTTCCATTTAAACATTAACACAAAGACAATAAAACTATCCTTCATTTTTAAGAAGTTTTTTTAAAGCAAATTGTAAAAATTTATCCACACCTATACACTTCACTCAAACGATTAACATTCATCCAACTACGATCCATAACTACTTTTGTTAAAAATAAATAACTGTAAATATTAAGGTAAAATAAAACTAAAATAATTTTATTGTGCTTTACTTTTTATTTATTGTCCTACAGTATTAACTCAGAGTAATCTAATAATAGTTTACTATTGTTTTTTTACTTATTGTTATTATTTTGATTATTATTTTGCTACCTACTATATAAAATGGAATAGGTAAAATATGTAATTTAAATGGCTAATAAAACCGACAAAATCTCTTACATCCATCTCTAGTCTCCAAACAAAATGATAAAGAGTGGTTTAAAAAAAAAACTAGGGCATGTAACATTTGTTTTTTACTTTCTTTCCCATAATATAATATATAGTTCTCCTTCAAATAAGATGTTATTATCTCAAAATGAACTTATGACTATATATATATATATATATATATATATACTAATCATTCTAGCAACTTAAGATGTCAAAATTATTGTTATATATCAACAATTATAATAGTAGAAAATTATAAAAAAAGTTTAAATATGTCTTTGACACTTGCAATTATAACATTTTTTGATTTTGGTCCTCGTAAGATTTTTTGTTCGGTTTACATCCCCAAATCTAGTTTCATTTTAAAATAGTCATTTTGTCAAATTTCTATTACAAAAACACTAACACCGTTAACATATTTTTGGTCCCACCAATCTTTCTCCTCATTCAACATAACAACAACAATTTGTTAGTGGATCTCTTCAGTTTTGTCACTCTTTTTTTGTAAGCTTTAGATTTGCCATAAAACCGAGACAACATCCTTCTTTCATATGCAATGCTTCATGGCAAGAGGTCCATACATACATACTATTATTCCGTTTCATGGTTTCTTCTTTACAATTATAATAATAAATAATGTTGATTCCATAAAATCAATGTTCCCTCCCAATTGAATTTAAAGCTTGCGGGTGTTTTACTATTCTCAAGCGATTCCTTTCACTGTCACCAAAGCTATAGCTAATAGTCCGTTAGGGGAGTGGAGGAACAAAAGATATTTGGTGTACAAAACTCATCCAAATTGTTGTTGTTGTGTTGAATGAGGAGGAGAACTTCTCTTACACATTCTCACAAACACTTGGTGGAACCAAAAACATATTAACGGTGTTAGTGTTTTTGTAACGGAAATTTGACGGAATGACTATTTTAAAATGAAACTATATTTGCAGGGATGTAAACCAAACAAAAAAATTTACGAGGACCAAAATCAAAAAATGTTATAATTGCAAGGACTAAAAACATATTTAAACCTATAAAAAAGTATTCACAATAATATCTCTACGTAATCATTGTGAAGTCGACGTTAAAGTAAAGTAGGAAATGCAAGTGTTGAGGAATTGCAAGTGTTCACGTGAGAGAATAAGAAAGGTTCAGATTGCAGTGGTCAGTACAATGGAATAGAAGATAAAACGGCAGCACATGGTTAATACAGTAATAAAACGCTAAGTGAACGACATTTTTTAAATTTTTTAAATTTTGCCGTCGGTTATCGTGTTAAACACATTTTAAATATTTACAAAATTGTCACCACCTCATTTTATGAAGTCTTTTAACCAAATAATTAAGTTAAACATAGAGGAAGAGACCTATATTAATTTTTTATTTTTATTTTCACCGTTTCATTTAAATCGGTTGATAATACAACCGTATTAAATGCGTTTCATCTATTTACAAAATTGACGCCGCCTTAACTCGTTTACGTAGAGAATCGACTTAAACATATCTCCGCTTCACTTATTAAGTCTGGTAGCACGTAAACTACTTAACTCACTGTATTAAAAACTCTATTTTATACTAGTGTTGATATGTCTTGTTGTTGGATTGCAAAGGACACAAAGTCTTTAAATTTTAGTTCACATTTTTTGAATACACAAAACGGTTTATTTCCCATTACAATCTACACCAGTGCATTAAATGAGATAAAAAAAAGTCTTTAAAATTAATAGATATTATTAGATTAAATATTTTTTTGAGGTGATTGAGTTTGAATTCGAAATGTTAGGACTTAAACTTATAAAAAAAAAAAAAAAGTCTAATCCAAAATATTAATCCATTTGAATGGAAGAGCTTTATAGTTTAAATAATAAGTTGAACACCTTTCCGCACTCAGACACCTAACATGAAATATCCACTTTAATATGAATTTATTGGTAGTATTTGCCGGTATAAAAAAAGTGAAAAAATTAATAGTAACTAGCAGGACAAATCTACCTAGTGCTGAATGAGAAAAGAGTTAGGGCATCGCATTCTTTTTGACTAATTGAGAAGCATTGATTTAATTGACAAGTGGTTATGGATCTACCTATTGTAGATTGGGAGCAACTAACCCACAAATTTTATTTACATTTATGGTATTGTTTTTTTTACTAAATTTTACATTTATAGTTATAAAGTACTTTTTCCATATTTAATTATAAAATTTTGATTAAATATTCAATTTCGTCTCTGATTTTTGTCATTTGTTTTAAACTAATCTTTTATTTTATGGTAATTTCAAAATAGTCATTCACATTGTGTAATATTAATTTAGTTTATCCGTCATTTTTTATTAACTAACAGAGTTAAAGTTACTGATTTGACATATTATCCCACACTTCATCAAATGTTGAATACTATTATGATATAATTTTTAAAACAAAGACATATGTATAATGAAAAATAATAATATTGCGGACTACTATATTATGATACAATTTTTAAACACCTTTTGGAGATATTTTTAGTGATAACATATGTTTTGAAGAGTGAGAGCAAGGTGAGAATGGAATTATGGTCATAGTTGCTTTGCAAACAAGTTGATGGATTTGGAGCCACGACTAGTGTAATTTGTGGTTACCTTTTGATACTATTTGAATCAGACAACAAAATTTCAAAAGTTGTTATACTTTATTTGTAACACTCCAAATTTTATAATAAACTATTTTATTAATTAAATAGGATTTTAGATAATTAATTTTGAGTTAAAATTATTTTAGAATATATGTTGATTAGTTTTATGATTAATTTTCTTTATAGATGTGTTTTCTATGATGTGCTAATCTTGTACATATTTGACCAAATATGTTATATGAATAATAAATGTTATATTTTATTATTTTATATATTTTTCTAAAAATAATAGTATATTAGTGTAAATATTTTAAAGAATAAGATTTTAGGTGATTTTACGTGTATATGTGAGTTGGTAATTAATGTCATATTTTCTTGTATGTTTAACTAATGTTAAATGTGCACATATTTATATTTTAATTATTTTAAGTATCTCTTATTTTAATTATTTATTTTATAAATAATTATTTGAGATATTAGTAATGTTGTGTTTGATTTCCTTATTTTTATATATGTGTTATGCCATTGTGATTTTATATATATTTATTATGATATAATAACAAATATAAAGTGTGATTTGTTTTATAGTTTTGATTACTCCCTAATGATGGTAATATTTTAATTTGAGTGTTTTGAAACATAAGTATTATTATAGTGATAGTTTTGAATATAAGAGTTTTGGTTATTAATGTGTTTTAAAATATTAATTACTTTATTTTTGTGTTTAAAAAAAAATAGCTTTGGTAATTGTTGGTAAAAAAAATAAGTAAAATGTGATTCATGGGTTAGGCCCCTATGGAAGTAAAACCTAATTAAATAATAATAATAATAATAAAATATATGGAAGGAGGAGTAGCAGAAGCCGCCTAAGGAATAGAAAACATAAATTAGTTTTGCATAACTGTTCCAGAAAATTTTCTCCGTTCTCGTCCAAATTTCAGTATGTTGTTTTATTCATTTAGCTAGTCAAATAAACATACTTCCTCAGATTTTTAACCATCCCAATTTCTCTCTAAAATACCCGACTTCTCCGTTTATAAAATTCCTTATTTTGTATCGTTCTTCTTCACCGTAACCCCGATTTGAGTGAAACCAACGCCAAAACGACCGTGCGAAAAGTGGCTATACTATCCACTGATTGGTTTTTGGATTTATGATCGATTAAAGGACAAAGAGTCAAAGAACAAAGACTGTTTGCTCGTGGAATCTTATTCTTGTGTAAAAGCGTCGAAATAAGGTAAGGGGTGAGAGAGCATTTGAATTCATGGGTGTAATAAATTGTGAGATGAACGGGAAAACCGTATTTCCCAACGATTCATCCGGGGCTTGCTACGTACGGCAGTTGACCTTTGAGGGATAAATTAATTAATGTGCAAATATGGAAATTGTGAGATTAAAATATAGAATAGAAATATTGGTAAGGTGTTGATTGATTTAATTTCTTTAAATCTGTGGTATTTGATGTTATTGTTATATTGAGTGTCGAATTAATTTTATGTATATGTTTGATTAGATGAGTTTATGCGATATGATAATAAAAGATGGATGAGTTGTGATGAGTTATGTAATGATGATGATGTGTGATTTATAATAGTTATGTAATGAATTGGTGATGAAAAGATTGAAGTAACCTCTGATGAAATAATTGTGATTCCAATTTGTGTTTGAGATGACGGTTTTAATGGAGTATTATAGGGCAACGAGGGGAGAAAATAAATATTGAGAATTTGTGAGGTGGAGATTATTTTGTCATCATATAGATAGGGCCTGACAAGCCTAGCGATTCCGGGGAAGTACAACTGAATTGAGCCTGATCGTGGCAGTCTACTTCTGAGCCTTAAGGCAAGATTGTTAGACCTTGGAGGTATTCGGGTGGGGAATTCCTAGGTGACTTGGAGGTAGCACTCCAAATGTCGGGAGCTACCATGCAACACACGTTCACCACGACTGTTGCGTATATGTGTCTCGGGTTGAGTTGAGGGGATCTATGAGGACAGGGCCAATTTGAATTGTCCGTCCACCGGGATGGTGGTATAGTATCATGGCCTCCTAACCAAGTACTTCAGAGTTAGAATGGTACCACATTGTGAAGTAGAGTCTAAGCTCATGCATATCATTGCATTTTCTTGTGATTGTTTTGTTGTGATTAATATGTGTCGTGTGCGATAATAATTCTTCTTAGATGATTTGATGTTATAGTGAAATGTATTGACTTTCCTTGAGTGGTTTTGACTTTATAATGTTATGTTTTTCTTTGAAGAATGTTTGTCTAATGATACGGTTTATTTAGAATTAATTGCGTGTTCTCCTTACTTATATTATACTATTAACATGATTTCAAAACTCACCTCCTTCGTTGTTTGTGTTTAATGGCTTGGCCCTGCGCTTGCGAAATCGCATTACAGGTTAATGAGTCTTGAAGTTCAAGTTTGGGAGGAACCCCGCTCTGATAGGTGATACCGGGAATTAAGAGTTGTAATGTGTATTTTACTCATGTAATTACAAATGACTTTTTACATGAAAACCTTAGTACGAGTAAGTCTTGGGAATTAAATCAAGAAATTCTAGTTAAATCAAGTTCATTGAATTTTAATCGATGAACAAAGTTGAATTGTTACATGGGTATTTAGAGAAACGTGATATCCTAAAATAGATATAAAAGTTTTTATTTTCTTGAACAGATTTTTTTCATCCGCCGCGAGTTTTCTTCAAATAATTTAATATAAATTATTATAAATGTTATTTTGGGGTTTAGGGTGTCACATTATCGATTCGCTAAATTGATTAACGTTTTGAAAAGTTAGATATTATTTTGAAATTTCGATAAAGCTGAGAATTATATTGATACAAATGTACAATTTCAAGGACTGAATCAGGTATTTACTCATAATTTTTTCTTGGGAAATTTCTTTATCCTTTTAATTAGATCTTCTATAAATTTTCAATTATATTAATATTTTTTTATAAACATATCTCTTATAATATTTTCTTTATCCTTTTAATTAGATCTTATATTTTTTTGCAACTAATAATAAATATTAAAAAAAAATCATTAATTAATTCTCTCTCTTAAAAAATAAAATTGTAAAAATAATATCAATTATTAACAAATTTAATATCGTTATCAACTTTTTTAATTCTCCTAATTTTATTAATGTGGTCCTATATTTAAAAATAAATGTGATAATTATTTTTTGTATAGAAATGTTGATACACGTATCCTATCCCTCCCTAATCCTTTGTTTGATGCACCAATGGGATATGATAAGTTAATCAAATTTTTTAAACAAGCCGCATTTTCTTATCGTTAACCGGATATCATTCTTCGCGTTTAAAAAAATTTGTTTGCTAACTTTAATTTTTTAAAACAGTCTTTGACTAAAGAATTAAAAAAACTGAAAAATAAAAAGTAAAACACCATTTATTGGTTTTCTTTTTTAGTTTTAAAAAGTATAATATTAAAAATAGTTTTACAAAATAGTTTTTAAAAACAAGTAATCCAAACAAATTGTTTAGTTTTTAAATTTTAAAATACTAAAATAGAGTTTTTGGGATTTGAATCAAACAAACTCTAAATCATTCTTCAATTGTGATAGATAGAGAAATCACAATTTTTTCAAGTATATAAAATTACTTCATAAATTATTTACATTTTTATGATAGTGAGTCATTCTTCAATTGTGATAGATAGAGAAATCACAATTTTTATGATAGTGAGTCATTCTTCAATTGTGATAGATAGAGAAATCACAATTTTTTCAAGTATATAAAATTACTTCATAAATTATTTACATTTTTTAGCACTTTTGTTTATCTATAAAAAATTATATGAATGTTATTTTGAAAGAAAAAAAATTAAATAGACTATAAGGACAAATTTGTTATTTTATCAAAATATAAATCATATCATCTTGTTATCCGTTGTGTATCAAACACTGAATAGGATAAACTAATTTTATCAAGTTTGTTATCATGTGCACATCAAACACAAGATATCATAATTCTTTATCCTACCCATATCCTATCATGTCACTATCCGCTCCTTATCCTATACTGTACCTATCCTATCCGGTCCATCAAACGGGTCCTAATAGTTTTCGTGGTGATTTGTTGGAATCCAAAATGTTAGGATTTAAGTTCATAGTTAAGAAAAGTCTAATCCAAAAGACTAGTTCATTATGTGAAAGAGTCTCATAACTTAGTACTACATTGAACACTTTTACATAATCAATATATAACTTTTGTTTGCTATTTTGTCTAAAAATTTCATAATAACGAGCAAGACATAAATACCGCGAATGCTGACACATATATTAATAAAAAAAGTTAAGAAAATGAGAAAAGAATTCGGCGAATGCATTCATTTTTTTGTTAGTCTATGTTTTAGCACTAAATGAGAAGATGCCATTTAATCAACAAGCAGGGATGGATCTACCTAGTGTAGATTGGGAGCAACTACCCCACAAATTTTATTTTGCATTTATGGTTTGAAATACTATCTCTCTCTAAACATAAATTAAGATTTTCATGAGAAATTTCTTTATAGTTTATAAGATCTTTTATAAATTATTAATTATTTTTTATTAATATATATCGAATTAATTTATATAGTTTTTTGTAATTAACAATAAATACTATAATTTTATCAAAAATAAAACAATGAAGTCTATAGTAAAAATATTAACTAATTTTTTATCTGAAGAATAAAATTGTAAAAAAATATTAATTATCGACAAATTTATTATTGTTATTGACTTTTTTAAATTTTAATGGTTAAAAATTACCCTAAATTATCACTATTTTTGATAGACGAGAAAGAAGGAAGAGAGTGGAGGGAAAATTGAGAGAGAGGAGGCTAAGTTTATCTGATAACTACTTTTTAGGGTTCTTTTTAATGCTTGAGAAGCTAAATCATAATAATATTATTCAGAAGAAATTCCTCAATATGTCCAATACCAACAATTAAAAAGAATAGCAAACTAACCAATGTTAAATTAACACAAACGTGTCTCTTTTCTTATATAAGTATCTCTTTCTTGTTATTTTACCTAACAAATTAAACCAAAAGATAATGGAAGGGTATGAGGAAGAATTGGAAGAGCCGGTGAGTCCTACAGGACAATATTTGAATAGCTCTGCATTGTGTGTACACATTCTGGGTGTCATAGGTTTTGAGGTTCCAATAGATGACATGCCAGTATTGTCACTTCTTCACGATTTATTCCTTCCCATCAACACACGTTTCTCCTCCATCATGGTAACAATCAATTACGTTTAATGTCAACATTTTAACTAATATTTTTGTTTATATTTCATTCCAGAATAATATATTTCAAAAGCATCTAATATAAATATTTTTACTTGAATAGATTGAAGACAAAAATGGAGAGAAAAAATGGAAGAAAGTTGAAGTGAAGTTAGAGGAACATGTTCAAATTCCTGTGTTTCCCACTAGCAAATCATCACTCTATGATGAATATTTTGATGAGTACATGTCAAGAATAGCAATGGAACGCTTACCGGAACATAGACCACTTTGGGAAATCCACCTTATTAAGTATCCAACAAGAAATGCAGCTGCTAGTATAGTTTTCATACTTCATCATGCACTTGGAGATGGTTACTCTCTCATGGGTGCTCTTCTTTCATGTTTTGTAAGAGTTGACAATCCCTCTCTTCCACTCACAATTTCAACAAGTCAAATACCTAAATCAATTTTCAACACCAAAGACGTTCTTAAAAGATCTGTTTTCTCTATTTTCTCCAATGTATTTAACACTATATCAGATTTCGGATGGAGTATTTTAAAAAGTAGTTTTGTTGAAGATGATCTTACACCAATAAAGTCAACTGGGGATGATATTAAGCTTCGACAAATTACTATATCAAATATCCCAATCTCTATGGATCAGATCAAAGAAATAAAATCAAGACTTGGAGTGGTAGGTGAAATATTTCAAATTAATTATTATTATCATAATTTAATTAATATGCATGGTAGGTGTAAAAAATTACACTGCAATTGCAACATTAGATATTTCAATTGCATGTGTGCAATTTTTTATAATATAAATTACAACTACGACCATAATTAATTTAAAACTTTGTACTAATTTTTTATATTCTTATATTAACTTGCATATTTTTTTTTGTCACCAAATTTAATACAGACCATAAATGATGTGCTTGTTGGTTTAATTTTCCTTGGACTTCGGTTATATATGCAAGAAATGAATAAAGATTCAATCAAATATAAGTCGACAGCATTGGTGTTGATGAATACAAGAAACTTTAAAGGTTATCAGTCAGTTAAGGAGATGGTTGACAAGAACAATAAAAATGGTCCTTGGGGAAATCAATTTGCATTTTTGCATACTCCAATTCCAGAGCTAAGTGATACAAAATTTGAAAATCCACTTGAGTTTATATGGGAAGCTCATAAAGAGATTAATAGGAAGAAAAATTCTTTGGCTGCACCTCTAACTGGCTTGCTTTTAAATATTATGAAGAAGTTGAGAGGCCCTGAGGTAAGTAGCTAGCTATGTTTTATTAAAAGTCATTATTACATGTCTATGAAAGGAACCTGGATTCCATGTCATCATGAAATCTTGCGTTCACGCAGTCAAATATCGGTTGACTGTGTGATCATCATTCTATTCATATTTCAATTTGGTATTTCAAATTATAAAATTAAAATCTGTATTTTATAAGATTATCTAATCTTAATCGAACGATCACTGATATCTTGAATATGTGAATGGGAAATTTCTATGATTAGATAATCCATTTTCTTAGAAAAGTACTACAACTAATCATATCATTGTATAATATTTGATCAATGCTCCCTCTGACCTTAAATGTAGGCAAACAAATATATGCATATGTACTTTCTTTTACTTATATTCAAAGTTGGAGGAAGCATGTAGTTTCGGTTTTGACTTTTTAAAACAACTTTTAATAAATCCTTACGTCTTAGCCCAACTTTAAATGTCAATATTATTAAGTTGAACATGTCTCGAGTTTAAATATGAAAATTGACAGTTGTGTGAGTGAATTTGTAGTATTGTTTATCATCTTGTCTACAAAAAATGAAAAACAACTTTTAATGAAAACAATAACAAGCAAACTACTCAAACTCTTTGATACATAACTTTTTTCTTCATTTTTTACAATTTTGGGTTTAAGAAGATCTAATTATGTCATAGTTTTAGAATTGTATGCTTTTAAAAATCTAAAACATAATAATGAAGATATACATTTCTTCTAAGTGATGGAGAACATCCCTACTCAACTTTTATATAAACGAATTTGAATCTTATGTTTCATGAATAACGGTAGCATTTTTTAAATATTTTTTAACACATTTATAAAATTTAATTTTGATTACTAAAATTCAACTGATTTTCGTATCAATAATAAATAACTTTTTAGTCCCTATAAAATTACAAAATTTTATCTTTAGTCTCTTTAAACAAATTCTCAACTTTTTATTCCATAGAAAAAATTAGTCTCTATTTTTAAAAAAACTGTAAAATATTAATACTTTTAGTCCCTCAAAAAAGTCCATATGAAATTAAAATAGATACTAAAAGTGAATAAATTTTTTTAAGGAGTAAAGGCCATAATTATATAGAACTAGAATTAATGTCTTTTTTGGTATGAACATGAAAAAGAAAAACTTTTCATAAAGATCTTTATATTTTTTTAATGCATTATTGACTTCACTTTCATTTCTCTTAATTATTCAATTTTATTTTATTTTACTTTTTTTACAATATTTTATTTTAGGATTCACCTAGGTTTTTATTAAAAACAAAAAGTTTCAGTATGATTTTCTTTTATGGCAACAGGCTTCAGCTAGATATATATACAACACTATGGGAAATTCAAGCCTAACAATTACCAATATAGTTGGACCAATGGAGCAAATGACTGTGGATAAGTATCGAGTTAAAAGTATATTCCATTTTGTTGCAGGTGTACCAAATGTAAGTATGTATGTGATTGTTTGTAGCATAATTGATGTCCATTTTTCTCATCATAATGGAAATATATGTTTGTTCTACATTTATTTGATAGATTATTTGTGCTTTCCCTAAATACTAATTAATAGCTTACGTTTTTAATATTTGATACATTATTTGATTTTATCAGACTTTTTTTATGATATATTTTTTTGTTTTTATTGTTTTGGCGGAGTTGCAGAGTATAGCTGTATCAATCTTAAGCTATATGGGAACGTTAAGAATTACATTTGCATTGGAGAAAGATTTTATCGATAAAGAAAAATTCATGTCGTGCATGGAGAATTCTCTTCAAATGATTGAATACAGCAGCAAAAATGATATCCCAATAAAATCAAAGAAAACTTAGTTCCACTACATTCTTAAAGAAACCATATAAGGTTTATACAATTGTAATGTTTATGTGTGGTATGTACGTTTTTTTATTTTGAATTAGATTCTAAAATCGTGGTTGATAAGTTATATAGTTTTAATGAGTATGTGTCCGAATAAAGTGTTATAACTTATAATGAGTATGTGTCCCAATAAAGTGCTATTTTATTCTGAAGATAGATATTTATATTTCTCTTATTTAAAAAAATTTATTGTTGAGTTTGTTTGAAGACAAATAAATGAGAAAATTTATTCGAAGAAATAATTGTATTACTATATTTTTTATTTTTCTTCCCCTTTGCCATTATAAAAAAGGGTGAAATTAAAAAAATATATATATATAGAAATTAAAGCAAGCAATCACACACATAAACACAGAATAAACAAAGTAAACTCATAACTACAGGTCATCCAAATATTCAACAAGAATTACTCAGAAAAAAGATAAAGAGATCAGAGAATTAAAAAGAAATTAAGAAAGGTAACATTGCATTAAAGATCAAAAACATGGTTACAACCACTCAAGAAAGCAAAAACCAGAAAAGTAAAAGAAACCATTTCTTAGAAGATGATCTAAATACATCTAAGAACATTCCTCAAGAGCTCAAGCTTGTGGTGAACTTTTCGCAGAGCTGTCCAAACTTCAAGTTGTTCGAGGAAAATGTTGTTCATCATCGAAGCAACTTCAGATGATAGGATTTCCTACTTCTCATGAGAGGAATGTGACTTCCTTTTTCTAGCAGAAGAAGAACCATCATCCATAGCGGAAACATTTGAATGAGGTTTAAAAAAAACAACGCAAGAAGTTTGAGAGATGAATGGAAATGATAGATAAGGAATCTGAAAAACAATTGGGGGATATAAATAGTCAGATTTTTAGAAAAAATCATTTTGAAAAACTAAAAAAGTGATGAAGAGAGCGTGGAAGAAAACGAAGGGCGAGACAAAAACGTGCACATAAAGATTTGATAGTCACTTTATGACACATGGTACAATTTAAGAGTTCAAGACGATAAGTGGATGAAGATGAAGAGTTGTGAAAGGAGAAAGAGATAATTTAAATAAAATATTTAACTTTTAAAGAAACTAAGCTTAAAATAATAAATACAGGAAGAAGAAAAAGCAGAAAGAAAATAACAATAAAAAACGGATGCAAAAAGAAAAACAAAAGCACAAAGGAGAAAGGAGAAACCATAGGAAAACGAGTATGACAGAAGCAGAGGATAAATCAGACGAAATATGTATTAAATTCATAATTCATATTACACCTGTAACAAATACAAATTAGATTATAATTGCAATATTTATTACAAATAGGCTAAAAGGGAAAATTGGATAAAAATAAAATAAAATCCTAAGGTCTTTCTAAGTTTTTCTAAACTAGATTCATTAATTTAAATTACATATTAAGTTTGAATCACCAATTCCTAATACATAAATAAACTAAATCTCTTTGTTGACACTATCTTCAGTAAGTGTCTTCCTTCTTTAATTTTCCATCTGATAGAGTGATGAAGAAATTTTCTTATTCAAGAGCGTACCTTCTGACTTGTCAGACGTAACTAAGGAAAATGACATGCCTTAGCTTCTCCTTTTTTCTAATTGTCCTTGAGTTGTGTGATGGGGCTTTCTATGAACATTGAATTGGAAATATAATTTTTCAAAGATATAAATATTTAATGAGATTGTAGGTGCTCCGACCTTTCCTTGTCATAACTTTCAGATTGTTCATCCATTGCAAAGATTCAAACAAAATGAGGTACAAGCCTTTCAATGCTATTTTCTCACTACCTCCTTGTACTTAATGTTCTTAGTAGGAGAATGAGACATTGACATCCAAGGTTTGCACAAAGTAAACCTTTGAATGCATTTTATATATCTCTTTGTATAATCTATCTTGTTGGCCGTAGTTCACAGATGTAACTAATTTAAAATTTCTGAACTTTTCAACATTGAAGTTGAGTAGTTCTTGTTTTAAGAAGATTTTAATCTATCTAAGATTAAAGTGTAAGAAGATGATCATTTAGGAAGATGAAATTTAAAGACAAAATTTTAAATTCTCATTTTTGTGATTGTCAAAGCAAACAACACCTTAGAAAAGCAATTCAACAAACTTAAGGTCTAAATATTGACACTAGAACAAGGACTTCAACATAATTGATGGGGAATAAACACAGAAACACAATAACAAGTAATACGCAGCGGATATAAAATTCCCCCAACTTGCAAGAACCCGTGAGGAGCAACAACAAATATATGACAGCAAATTAATCAAAATAAAAGAGCGTAAAGAACACCGATATTTTAACGTGGAAAACCCCTCAATGCAAGGGTAAAAACCACGGGTCGTCCAGACCAAAGAAATAGCTCCACTATAATCAAATAAGGGTACAAGAGAGTCTCAAAAGGATGCACAAAGTGTGCCTACAACCAGCCAAAATAACAAAGCACTAAAAGCTTACAAGTGAAAAGCAAGAAGAAGAAAAACACCAAACAAAACCTGCTGCTATGCGAGCACGATTTCTCCCACTCCAGACGTCGTTTCGCCGATCCGACCGTTGAAAACGAATCCCTGAATATTGCGAACCTACTGTCCAAATTTCAGCCCGATCCAACGGTTAACGAATGAGCAATCGATGTTTTTCTGAGACTGATTTAACAAAATCGGGAATAGGGTTTACTCTTCTCTTTTCTCTTTTGGTGGTTGCCTTTTCTCTCAAAATAGTCTCTCTCTTACAACCCTAATTAGACCACTCTCCACTTAAATAAGTGAGACACATGCACTACAATATTTGGGCTTTTCTCCACATAGGAAGGGAGCCCAATACCCAACACATCTCCCCCTCACAAGTATGTGGAGATAATCGCCAAACCGGCGATATCACAACAAGTTTCAAACTTCCCTCTTGGTAATGCTTTAGTCATCATATCAGAACCATTATAATCAGTATGAACTTTAGCCAACTCCAACAACTTAGCTTCCAAAATATCACGTATCCAATGATACCTCACATCAATGTGTTTGGACCTGCTATGAAACGCTGAATTCTTACCAAGATGAATAGCACTTTGACTATCGACAAATAAGACATATTTGTCCTGAATAAACCCAAGCTCCTGCAAGAATTTCTTCAACCAAATCAACTCTTTGCATGCTTCGATAATGGCAATGAACTTTGCCTCAGTTGTAGACAATGCTACACATTTCTGTAATCTCGACTGCCAAGCCACAGCTCCATCTGCAAATTTAATCATGTAGCCTGAAGTTGAGTTTCTTGAGTCAATATCTCCAGCCATATCTGAGTCGGAGTACCCCACCAAAATAGGTTTGTCACCTCCAAAACAAAGCCTCATACATGTAGTACCACGAAGATACCTCAAAATCCATTTTACAACATTCCAATGCTCTCTACCTAGATTTGACAAAAATTTACTGACTGTACCAACAGCATGCGCAATATCTGGTCTTGTACACACCATTGCATATATCAAACTACCCACAGCAGAAGCATAAGGAACTAGTTCCATGTATCTTTTCTCATCTTCACTAGAAGGACTTTGTTTAGAACTCAACTTAAAATGAGCAGCAAGAGGAGTACTTACAGCCTTAGAGTTTTCCATTTGAAACCTTCGCAACACTCTTTCAATATAGTGTTCTTGTGACATCCAAAGTTTCTTCTCCTTTCTGTCACGCATGATTCTTATGCCAAGAATCTGTTTAGCTGCTCCCATGTCTTTCATGGCAAATGACTCGCCCAACTGCTTCTTTAACCTGTCAATCTTGGAAATATTTTTCCCAACAATAAGTATGTCATCAACATATAATAATAGGATAATGAAATCATTGTTAGAAAATTTTCTAACAAATACACAATGGTCAGAAGTAGTCTTCATGTATACTTGGTCACACATGACAGACTCAAACTTTTTGTACCACTGCCTTGGAGCTTGCTTCAAACCATATAGACTCTTTCTTAGTCTACACACATAGTCTTCCTTGCCTTCAACAAGAAAACCATCAGGTTGCTTCATGTAAATCTCTTCCTCCAAATCACCATGAAGGAAAACCGTTTTTACATCCATTTGCTCTACCTCTAAGTCAAGAGTAGCTGCCAAACTCAACACGGTTCTAATTGATGACATTTTTACCACAGGTGAGAAAATCTCATTAAAATCAACACCCTTTCTTTGACGGAAACCTTTCACCACTAATCTGGCTTTATACCTCGGAGACTTTGAGTTACTCTCAAGTTTTACTCTATAGATCCACCTGTTTTCCAAAGCCCTTTTGCCTTTTGGCAACTTCACCAAATCATAAGTGTGATTATCATGCAAGGATTTCATCTCATCATGCATTGCATCCAACCACTTTTGACTTTCTTCACTCTCCATGGCCTCTCGAAAACACTCAGGTTCCCCTTCATCAGTCAAATTCACATACTCATCAGAAACATACCTTGTAGATGGTTGTCTCTGCCTCTTAGACCTCCTGAGTTGGGTTAGAGATGATTCAGAAGCATCATTAAGATTCTCATCGTGTGACAACTCATGATCTTCACTAGTTGGAATATTTACCTCATCTCTAAGTCGATGATCATCAACACAATCATGTGGCTCATCATTCTGATCATTACCATCAGTAGTATCCAAATCAGGAACAGGTGACTGAACTGGATCACCATCAGATAAGACGTTATCTCTCTCAGGTGTAGTCTTCTCCACCTTATCAATGTCTTCAATAGTTTGGTCTTCCATGAACACTAAATCACGACTTCTAATAACCTTTTTGTTTATAGGATCGTACAACTTGTAGCCAAATTCATCCTCACCATAACCAATGAAGATACATTGCTTTGACTTTGCATCCAACTTGGATCTTTCATCCTTCGTAACATGCACAAAAGCCTTGCAACCAAAGACTCTCAAGTTGTGACACCCTAAACCCCAAAATAATATATATAATAATTTATATCGTATTTCTATAAAATTTGTAACGGATAAATGAAGATAGGTTTCCAAGAAAATAAAAACTTTTATATCTATTTTAAGATATCATGTTTCTCAAAAATCAAAAGGAACACTTTAAACTTCTTTACTCCTATAAAATAGTGCAATCTCAATAAGCTTGATTTAAGTATAATTACTTGATTTAATTCTAAAAACTTACTAGTACTTATAAGGTTTTCATACAAAAAGTCGTTTCAAATTAAATGAGTAAAATACAATTTGCAACCCTTATTCCCGGTATCACCTATCAGAGCGAATTCCTCCCAACTTGAACTTGAAGATTCATTAACCTGTAACAACTGCGATTTCGCAAACGCAGGGCCAAGCCAGTCAAACACAAACAACGAAGGAGGTGAGTTTTGAAATCATGTTAATAATATAATATAAGTAAGAAGAACACGCAATTAATCATACATAAAACCGTATCATTACACAAACATTCTTCAAGGAAAAACATCACGTTATATAGTCAAAATCAAGGAAAATCAATACATTTCACAATAACATCAAATCATCTAAGAAACTATCATCGCACACAATACATATTAATCACAACAAACAATCACACAAAAGTGCAATGCTATGCATGAGCTTAGACTCTACTTCACAATGTGGTACCATTCTAACTCTGAAGTACTTGGTTAGGAGGCCATGATACTATGCCACCATCCCGGTGGACGGACAATTCAAATTGGCCCTGTCCTCATAGATCCCCTCAACTCAACCCGAGACACATATACGCGACAGTCGAGGTAAACGTGTGTTGCATGGTAGCTCCCGACATTTGGAGTGCTACCTCCAAGTCACCTAGGAATTCCCCACCCGAATACCTCCAAGGTCTAACAATCTTGCCTTAAGGCTCAACAGCAGACCGCCACGATCAGGCTCAATTCAGTTGTACTTCCCCGGAATCGCTAGGCTTGTCAGGCCCTACCTATATGATGACAAAATAATCTCCACTTCACAAATTCACAATATTTATTTTCTCCCCTCGTTGGCCTATGATACTCCATTAAGACCGTCATCTCAAACACAAATTGGAATCACAATTATTTCATCAGGGGTTACTTCAATATTTTCATCACAAATTCATAACATCACTATTATAAATCACACATCATCATCATTACATAACTCATCACAATTTTAGAGCATCACTATCATCAATCGTACCACATCACATAAACTTATCACAAATTTATAAAATCACAATTATTATTCATACATCATCATCATCATCACATAAAATTATCACAACATATCCATTTTAATTATCAGATCACATAAACTCATATAATCAAAGACATACATAAAATTAATTCGACACTCAATATCACAATAACATCAAATACCACACATTTAAAGAAATTAAACCAATCAACACCTTACAAATATTTTCTATTCTATATTTTAATCTCACAATTTCCATATTTGCACATTAATTAATTTATCCCTCAAAGGGCTACTGCCGTACGTAGCAAGCCCCGGATGAATCGTTGGGAAATACAGTTTTCCCGTTCATCTTACAATATATTATACTCATGAATTCAAACGCTCTCTCACCCCTTACCTTATTTCGACGCTTTCAAACACGAATACGATTCCACGAGCAAACAGCCTTTGTTCATTGACTCTTTGTCCTTCAATCGATCTAACTCCACAGTTTATGGGTAAACGTTAAAAATAAATTACGAGGAGGCACTCTAAAATTAATTTCGAAATTCGGTCAAGGAATCTTACCATAAATCAGAAAACCAATCAGTGGATAATATAGCCACTTTTCACACGATCGTTTTGACGTTGGTTTCACTCAAATCGGACTTACTGTGAAGAAGAACGGTGCAAAATAGCGAATTCTACAAGCGGAGAAGTCGGATATTTTAGAGAGAAATTGAGACGCTTAAAAATCTGAGAAAGTATGTTTATTTGACTACCTAAATGAATAAAACAACATACTGACATTTGGACGAGAACGGAGAATATTTTCTGAAACAATTATCGATCACCGGTATCAATTTTCTTTTATTTTTCCTCCAATTCCTCCTTGGAAGCTGCTGCCTGCCGTGCCCATACCTTTATCTTCCTCTATTTGTTCTTTTATTCTTTAATTAGGTTTTACTTGGGCTTAACCCATGAAATACATTTTACTCTTTTTATTATTATTATTATTATTATTTTAATAAAACCAACAATTACGAAAGTTATTTTTTTAACACTTTTTTTAACACAATTTAATTACTAATATTTCAAAACTACTACTATATAAAATAAAATAATTAATCTTCTAAAATACATTAGTAACCAAAACTCTTATATTCAAAATTATCACTATAATAATACTTATTTTTCAAAACACTCAAATTAAAATATTACCATCATTTGAGAATAGTCGAAATTATAAAAATAAATAAATATAATATCAAAACTTTATATTAATTACTAAATCATAATAAATATATATAAAATCACCATGTCATAACAAGTATATAAAAATAAAGGAAATCAAACACAATATCACTACTATTCTGAGATAATTATTTATAAAATAAATAATTAAAAATAGAAAATAGTTATAAATAATTGAAATATAACTACGTGCATACTTAATATCAGTCAAACGTACAAAAAAATATTACATTAATTTGGTACAAGTATATACACGTAAAATCTTCTAAAATCTTATTCTTTAAAATATTACACTAAAATACTATTTAGAAAAATATATAAAATATAATATTAGTTATTTAGATTACTCATGTAGTCCAATATGTATAATAGTAGCACATCATCTAAAGCACCTGTATAACGAAAACTAATCACGAAATTTATCACATGTATTCTAAAATAATTTTAACACCAAATTAATTATTTAAAATCATATTTCATTATTGAATTAGTTTATTATAAAATTTGGGGTGTTACACAAGTGATCATACTTGACATTCTTCCCAAACCATACCTTGTTTGGTACCTCACTATTCAAAGCGACAGTAGGAGTAAGATTAATAACATGCACCGCCGTGTACAGTGCCTCACCCCAATAATGTTTAGGCAACTTAGCTTCAGAGAGCATACACCTCACTCTCTCAACAAGTGTCCGATTCATCCTCTCTGCTAAACCATTCAGCTGAGGAGTTTTAGGAGGAGTCTTTTCATGTGCTATACCCTGCTGTTTGCAATAGACATCAAAGGGTCCGCAATACTCACCACCGTTGTCAGTACGAACACGTTTCAGCTTCTTGCCTGTCTGCCTCTCAACCAAAGCATGAAATTGTTTGAATTTCTCCAACACTTGGTCTTTTGTCTTCAGAGCATAAACCCATAGTCAATTAACATGTCAAGAATAAGGTAATATGACAGAACAAATCAATTAACACATATCAAATACGCTATCAAGTTCAACTAACAACTTAAACAATATTCTACTAGTTTTGGTCTCTTTAAAGAATGTCTAAATCCTAACAACAATTACTCTACAGGTTTCAAAAAATTAGACATCTAGAGAAACTTTTAAAATATTTCGCACCTTCAAGAATAACAAACAAAAACGCACATAACAACTCAATGACATGTAGTCACTTAAGCGTATAATCATAGTGAAATAGGACAAATATTTTCACATATGGTTTCAACCACACTCAAAGTATAACTTAATTTTAAAGTCTTATAAACAAAATTCATTTATAGAACTCATACAATAGTTCTAGTCCTTATGAAATGAGAGAATATAGAACAAATAAGATACTAACACAATGTCCTTATTCATTTTAAGCAAATTACTTAGAAGATCAAACATACTTAATTGAATGTTTAATTTAAGTACACACCACCAACCTAATATTTGCGTCACATAATCAGTTATTAACATTCAACATTGATGCCACATAAGACTCATAATCACTCAAAGTTGTATAAGAGGTGAACATGGTTTCTAACTATTTCCAAAATAAAATTAATAAGTATCTATAACAATAATAACAACGAGTTATCGTTGCCTCTTTTATTGACGATGAGTCATCGGGGTAGCTAGTCCCTCCTACTCATGTAGTCAACTACTTAAGGTAACTATAACTACAGTAATTCAAATTCAAACATGGGTAATTAAAAGTATTTTTAACGTGGTTCAGGAGTGCGAAGGCGGCGCCAAAACTCCTACTCCTTACTTCAAGTTAAAAACTTACTTAATTACACATTCCCAATAATTTATTTGTAATTTACAACTAGTTACAACAACAAAAGAAATGACACTTACATCAACATATAATTAATAATCCGACTGTAGAAATACAGAACTATTTCACTTTTAGATGCTCTCGACTACTCTAACGCTATACACCAATTCCCAACAACTAGAACACTTAAAACACAAACAATTCAATATTTACATAATCACATACACATTCACATAGTTAACCCAAAAATTAGCACCATCATTTTACGTTCATCTCATAACTCAAACGATGATTCAAACACATGTAACATACTCTCATAGAAGGCTAGCTGCTCCAAATGGATCACGCTCAAATTTTCTTTTGAATTAATCATCACTTAAAAGTTACAACAAACTAAAACATAGATTTCCAAGTAGCAAATAAGATAAATAATTATTTACTAGAAGACACAACATGCTACCAAACTAAATTGAATCAAGTAGTACATAAACCACTTTAAAGGTTACACATTTAGCACACAAAAAAATCCTTGGGAATTCAAACCATTTCCTTAAATCAATTTTCAATAAATCAAGTCTAAATAAAAACAACTAAAACAAATCATATTTCTAAATACAATTAAGAATAAAATAAATCACATGTATTTTTAAAATCTATAAGATTTCTAAAATCACTCGTACTTTAATCGTCAAAAACACATTCCTAAATAATTAATCATTATAAAAATTATTATTTTCAACTTATATTTTGAAAGAAGATTTAAATTATATATATAGATAGATAAAAAGTTTTTCAATAAATTAACACTTCCAAAATAGTTCTAATTTATTTTCTCAAAATTTACAAAAAAAAAAACAAAATTATATATTTATATACATTAAACTAGTGTATATGACACAATGCATCAGGCATACTTGGTTATGATAATGAACTACACTAATTGACAAATCTACAAAATAACATTCTCCTCTCACACCAACTACTCAACATGTCTATAGATAGATCCTCAGTTTCAATCAAGGCACAAAATTGGTCTAAAGCATAACACACCATCAATTTTAAAGATTTTTGAAGGCATGTTCTAATCTTAAAAATTGGGTCCCTAATAAATTTTTTTTTGCAGTTTTATAGTAAAAAAAAATTGGTAAAATAAATTTTAGTCTCTGGACACATAATCTACATGATACACTCTACACATACCAATCCACATGATACATACCATTTTGTTAGGTTAATTCATGTAACAAGAAAAGATGTACAGACAACATGTCACTTTCTCATATTAAATTCAAATATACATTTCAACGATGATAACACAATAACTATAATTCTACACACAAAAAAAACATTCTACTCATAAAATACATCGATTATAGAATCTAAAATTTAGATAATTTTTGAAAAAGAGTTTGACTATTGAGATAATTCTTTTAAAAACTTTGTTTTTCTTCTCTTTCTCAATTAGTAGAAACTTTGTCATTTGACCCCCTTTCTTTTTAATTAGTACTATTATATATCACTAACGAGTTCTTAAAATCTAAAACTCTAACATTAAGTTAAACTCTAATGAGTTCATAATATCATAATCAATAAATTAATAATTTCAAACAATTTCAAACAAATATCCCAACACGTTCACATTTCAATATTCACACCATCCCCTAACCAACATAACAACAACTCTTTTTAATTTTCTTAAAAACAAGACATAATAAAACATGCTGTAAATTTTAAGCTATTTTAAACATTAAATAAAATCAGTAGTATAGAATTATTGTTATTTTATAAATCAACAAAAATTCAACTCAATTTTAATTTCTTTAAAATAATCAAGAGTAATTCAAATAAAAGTTATTTTCATCTTATAAAATAAGTAAATTTTAACTCCTTCAAAATGTCATTTTAAAAAAATTATAAGTTCTACCAACCTCTAATATTCAAGAATTACTATTGCTAATAATATGAATTTCATACTATTTAAAATCATGACGATCATTCTAAATTATTTTCAAAACCAATATCAAAACTCTACTCATATAGATACAACCATCAACACTTTCAAGTGATTTAAAGTTAACATTCACACTTTAAAATCTATTTTTTTTCTTCACACAAGCCAACAAAAAATCAAAATAAGAATTTTTTTTTAGTCAAAATTAAAACTGTAAATATAAGAGACATAATTCCTATCTAACTGAAAGTTTAGAACGAAACAACCTTTTTTTTTTCTCTAGATTGAGTTTCAACAAAAATAATAATAATTTGTACATAGTAAAAGTCAATAGTTGAAGTTTTAAACATATAATTCATATGGAAATCAATGTTTCAGTCAATTAGTTATTAGATCAAACACTTTAAACAGGTTCATATCAAGACTAAATATTTTAAATTGATTAAGGGTGAAAATGGAACTTTAAAACAAATAACTGGTGAGGTAAGACATTTGATAACTAGGTTACGTGAATGAGATTAATAACTTGAAACATGCAGGTGGTCAATCAAAATTATTATTTCCAACTATTCACATAAAACAAAAGTGCCAAAATCATAGTTCGGTAGACAAGAAACAAGCAACAAGATCATTCAACAAGTAACCAACAAAATCTTGTCAAAAATTAAAATTAACTCAAATCTTAACAAGTAATTTCATGGTTTATTTACTCACTTAGGTAGGAACTTAGAATCCATAACACAATCCGGGTAAGCAAATAATAAACAGTTAATAAGTAACTTTTAGTAACTTCAAAAATATGTATAATTATACAAAAGCATATAACACTTAACACAATAACATAACAGGAAAAACATGATAGTGAAAATAATTATTCGACTAACATTCGACCCACTCGGTCTGATTGGACAGACCTGCTCTGATACCACTAATGTGACCCTAAACCCCAAAATAATATATATAATAATTTATATCGTATTTCTATAAAATTTGTAGCGGATAAATGAAGATAGGTTTCCAAGAAAATAAAAACTTTTATATCTATTTTAAGATATCATGTTTCTCAAAAATCAAAAGGAACACTTTAAACTTCTTTACTCCTATAAAATAGTGCAATCTCAATAAGCTTGATTTAAGTATAATTACTTGATTTAATTCTAAAAACTTACTAGTACTTATAAGGTTTTCATACAAAAAGTCGTTTCAAATTAAATGAGTAAAATACAATTTGCAACCCTTATTCCCGGTATCACCTATCAGAGCGGGTTCCTCCCAACTTGAACTTGAAGATTCATTAACCTGTAACAACTGCGATTTCGCAAACGCAGGGCCAAACCAGTCAAACACAAACAACGAAGGAGGTGAGTTTTGAAATCATGTTAATAATATAATATAAGTAAGAAGAACACGCAATTAATCATACATAAAACCGTATCATTACACAAACATTCTTCAAGGAAAAACATCACGTTATATAGTCAAAATCAAGGAAAATCAATACATTTCACAATAACATCAAATCATCTAAGAAACTATCATCGCACACAATACATATTAATCACAACAAACAATCACACAAAAGTGCAATGCTATGCATGAGCTTAGACTCTACTTCACAATGTGGTACCATTCTAACTCTGAAGTACTTGGTTAGGAGGCCATGATACTATGCCACCATCCCGGTGGACGGACAATTCAAATTGGCCCTGTCCTCATAGATCCCTTCAACTCAACCCGAGACACATATACGCGACAGTCGAGGTAAACGTGTGTTGCATGGTAGCTCCCGACATTTGGAGTGCTACCTCCAAGTCACCTAGGAATTCCCCACCCGAATACCTCCAAGGTCTAACAATCTTTCCTTAAGGCTCAACAGCAGACCGCCACGATCAGGCTCAATTCAGTTGTACTTCCCTGGAATCGCTAGGCTTGTCAGGCCCTACCTATATGATGACAAAATAATCTCCACTTCACAAATTCACAATATTTATTTTCTCCCCTCGTTGGCCTATGATACTCCATTAAGACCGTCATCTCAAACACAAATTGGAATCACAATTATTTCATCAGGGGTTACTTCAATATTTTCATCACAAATTCATAACATCACTATTATAAATCACACATCATCATCATTACATAACTCATCACAATTTTAGAGCATCACTATCATCAATCGTACCACATCACATAAACTTATCACAAATTTATAAAATCACAATTATTATTCATACATCATCATCATCACATAAAATTATCATAACACATCCATTTTAATTATCAGATCACATAAACTCATATAATCAAAGACATACATAAAATTAATTCGACACTCAATATCACAATAACATCAAATACCACACATTTAAAGAAATTAAACCAATCAACACCTTACAAATATTTTCTATTCTATATTTTAATCTCACAATTTCCATATTTGCACATTAATTAATTTATCCCTCAAAGGGCTACTGCCGTACGTAGCAAGCCCCGGATGAATCGTTGGGAAATACAGATCATAGTCACGGAGAATAACAAGATCATCACTAGTAGCAGTAGTAACACGGTCATCATCATTATTATCATCACGACCCCTTTGTTTCTGCTTACCCTTCTTGCCTTTATTCTCCATTTTCCACAGAAAACAATTCTTCTGTATGTGCCCTGTTCTATGACAATAATGACACTCCACATTTTTGTATCTAGACTTGGACTTGCTTCTGTTGTTTTCTCTACCACCCTTCGGTTCTTTTTTCTGACTTCTCCCCCTATTTTCAGTGACAAGAACTTCAGATTGAGATGAAGAACCTTGTGCCTTCCTTCTCATCTTCTCATTCAAAACACCACCCTTAGCCGTTTCCAAAGAAACAACACCATTAGGAGCTGAACTCGTTATAGAAACCCGAAATGTCTCCCAAGACTCTAGTAAAGATAACAGTAAAAATAGTCCTAATAGCTCATCATCAAACTTGATACCTATTCCAGACATTTGATCAAGGAGCCCCTGAAATTCACTCAAGTGGTCTGAAATAGACGTTCCCTCCTTATACTTCAAACTTATGAAACTATTCAGTAAGAATAATTTATTATTCCCTGATTTAGAGGCAAACAAAGTCTGTATCTTATCCCACATAGTTTTTGCATTTGTCTCGTTAGCAATATGATTATAAACATTATCTTCTACATATTGCCTAACAAAACCACATACCTGTTGATGTTCAAACTCCCAGTCTTCCTTAGATTTATTATTCGGCTTATTAGAACCAAAAATAGGAAGATGCATTTTCTTCACAAATAACAAATCTTTCATCTTGCCCTTCCACAAATGGTAATTAGTACCATTCAAGCATACCATCTTTATATTCATATTTGCCTCCATCGTTCAAGCAAGTCAAATAACCCTTTAACCAAGAGCTCTGATACCACTCTGATGGGGAATAAACATAGAAACACAATAACAAGTAATACGCAGCGGATATAAAATTCCCCCAACTTGCAAGAACCCGTGAGGAGCAACAACAAATATATGACAGCAAATTAATCAAAATAAAAGAGCGTAAAGAACACCGATATTTTAACGTGGAAAACCCCTCAATGCAAGGGTAAAAACCACGGGTCGTCCAGACCAAAGAAATAGCTCCACTATAATCAAATAAGGGTACAAGAGAGTCTCAAAAGGATGCACAAAGTGTGCCTACAACCAGCCAAAATAACAAAGCACTAAAAGCTTACAAGTGAAAAGCAAGAAGAAGAAAAACACCAAACAAAACCTACTGCTGTGCGAGCACGATTTCTCCCACTCCAGACGTCGTTTCGCCAATCCGACCGTTGAAAACGAAGCCCTGAATATTGCGAACCTACTGTCCAAATTTCAGCCCGATCCAACGGTTAACGAATGCGCAATCGATGTTTTTCTGAGACTGATTTAACAAAATCGGGAATAGAGTTTACTCTTCTCTTTTCTCTTTTGGTAGTTGCCTTTTTCTCTCAAAATAGTCTCTCTCTTAGAACCCTAATTAGACCACTCTCCACTTAAATAAGTGAGACACATGCACTATAATATTTAGGCTTTTCTCCACATAGGAAGGGAGCCCAATACCCAACAATAATATCAGGACTAACTTCCTCGTTAGGCCCTTAGCTTTGAATAAGAGATTACTATTTGAGCATACTAAAAAGTCTTAAATTACTTAAGAATCAAAGCGAATAATAATAGATAAACACATTATTCCGTAAGAATCAAAGCGAATAACATTATTCCTTAATCTACTAAGGCATTTTTTAAAAACAAAGATGTGAATACCTGTAATTTTAATGATGGCTAAAATATTCCTCAAATGAATTGTAAAAAACGGACAAAATTATGTTTATGATTCTTTAAGTTTTACTTATTTGGATTGATTATTTATGTTTTTCCATATTGGTCCAGGACGGATGCATGTAATACTCATTGGGGGCACTTGCCCCATTAGCTTAATAATTTTGTTTAGTAATAGTTGCATAATTTTTTAGTTTTTCACTAAAAAACAAGTGTTGTCCCACTAAATTAATAATTTATGAAATATATTGGTAAAAAATAAAAGAAATATTGTATATTTAATAATTATTTACTTATGTAATTAACTTTGATTTTGTGAATGACAACCACAACTATTGAAAATAGTTTATTTCTAGTGAATTTTTTGAAGAATCAAATGATTTTTAGATAACATATATAAATTGATAACACATATAAAATCTATACTTTTTTTTGTCTGAGATATATACTTTTACAAATATTTAGAATAAATTTATTGTTGTGTAAAAAGGGTAAATGTGACATTTATTTTATGGCGGAGGGTAATATGTATATGTCGTCATAACCAAAAATTATAGATCCGTTTTGTATTGGTCATATAAGTTTCAAAACATGCATGTTGTAGTCTGTTTTTTGAATTTCGATTAATCTCTGTTAAAAAAAACTATTAGATGTTGACGTGATAGGTTCAAACCAATAAATTAAATTTTGTCATTAATTTTATAAAAAAATCTAGAAGAAAAAAAAAAAAATTAGGGTTCCTACTTATCATGACTTATGGTGGTTCCTTCTTTGCTCTAAGAAGAAATGGTATGTGAACTCAGTGCAACGTTGTGAGGTCCTAACCCTTTTGAATTTAAACCCTACAATATTTTGGGATAAGATCAATAATCTTGGTTTTTTTCAAGGCGATCGGTATAATGATATTGATCTATAATCATCAGAAGATTTACCATCTTTAAATGAACTTAATTAATTTTGGGATTTCTCGATTTAAAGTGGAAGAAAATGATGAAAAAGATCGTCTACATTTCGAAAATATTTTTTGTGTCTCACTTTTTAAAATGTGTGTTCGTTTTACTTTGAAGTTTTTTAAGTTAATCATTGTTACGGCGATAAAATGAAATGTTAGTTAATGAATATATATATTTTTTGAAAATAATGACAATAAATTTTTGACACTTTAATTGTTTCTAAAAATTGCTCAATTAGAAAACTCTTATCTCCTTATTAAAGAATAAAATAAACAAAAAAATTTAAGAAATGAACATAAAAAATATTTTCATAAAGTAAACAGATCTTAATTTTTTTAGTATTTATTTTATAAAATTTGTTTAATAAAATATTTTATTTATTGATTTGAACATGCCACAATAGCATCTAACATTTTTTTAACAGAAATTCAACAAAAAAAGGACCCAACGTGTATATTTTGAGATTTAAAAGAAAAATTTGAAAAAAATAAAGAAATGATCTGAAAATTTAGTCATTCTAGAAATAATTGCCAAAAAACAATAATGCTCAAATGAAATTAAATTATTCACTATATTCATATTGATGAAAAGTATCACCAAAACTTTAATTGTTAAGTAGAGTGACCCATCAATTGATGATTTCTTGGTGGGATTCTTAGAGTCGAGACTGGTTATATATATATGATCACAATTCACAATAAATTCACAATAGATTACTGGTTTAGAGTAATCTTTTACTCTCATCAATAAATTTTGTTTAATGGGTGCATTTGTTTCAGATTTTTTCATGAAAAAATCTATTTTTTTAAACCAAAAATCATTTTGTAGGGTTTGAAGGGTGTTTGTTTCAAATTTTTTAATGAAAAAATCTATTTTTTTAAACCAAAAATCATTTTGTAGGGTTCGAAGGGTGTTTGTTTCATATTTTTTAAAAATCATGTTGTTAAAAAAAATCATTTTTTTGGCTAAAAATGAAAAGTTAAAAATAGTAGCTTCTCAAATTCGCTACTGCGATAGATGAGAGAGAAAGATGCCAAAAATTTTAAAAACACGGAACTTAACCCATTGATAAGAGAAAATGATGTAATTACCCTTAACCTTTTTGAAAAATCCAAAATTACCCTCCATCAATTTTTACTGGGTTTTCTCTATACTGCATCAGTTTCACGCACTCAATTGTGACAGTTTTTCTCCATCCATGAGGCTCTCATATAGGTTTTTCATCAAGTAAATTTCTTTCTCCTTTTCAATTTTTTCACATAGTTTTTTTTATTGTTTCTACCCCTTTTACATCATTCATATATTGATAAAAAAATATTTTTTTTGCTTTTTTGTGTTTATTTATTGCTTTTTGATGAGTACTTAAGGAACATTAATCAATTTTAAAATGGGTATAAGAAATGGATTAAACTTATAAATTTTGTAGGGTATTATAAAAGTCATGTCCTTAATGGTAATTTTGTAGTTTAAAAAATCACTTTTATAAAATTGTATACAAACAGATTAAAAATCATTTTAAAAAAAAATCATTTTTATGATAGTAAACAAACGGAAATAAAAAAAATCATTTTTAGACAAATCTCTACAAAATAATCTCTAAATTTTTTAAACTAAAAATCATTTTTATTTAAGCTCAAACAAACGCACCTAATATATATATATATATATATATATATATATGTGTGAATGTATTATCACAATTCACAAATCTTGCCTAGTTTACTTTAAATGAGACATGTGAAAAAGTGTTAAAATTATGAGAAGAAAGAGTAAAACAATTGAAATTAATGGTTCACTTTCACTAATGCAATAAATTAAATGAAGTGGTTAGTTGGTTAGTTGCATATGTGATTAGGAAAACCAAACACACTAGTTATCAAGAATGATATTCAGAGACCTAACTTTTCTTCAACTTAGTTTAATCACTTTTAAAAATATAATTAATTCAATTATTAATTCAAATCATATTTAAAATTATAGTTACTCATATAGTACCATTAACCGTAATGAATTCATTCCCATCAATACATGTTTCTCTCCACATGCTATGTAATACATATTTATTAACTTCACTCACTTCCTTTAATTTTTTCCAATTCTACAAAGAAAGGTACAATTCCTTTTATTTTTTAAATTCTCTTTTTAATTTTCGTAGTTTGTTTTTAAGATACATATGTACTCATGTTTGGAGTTTTGGCTAAATATGAGTATTAAGAAAATGTCGTTAAGTGGGAATGCAATTATTATGTTAGATTCCCGCCCCGTCCATTGCCATACCTATATGCACACTTCATTCATCTCTCTTCCTTCCCATTGTATTTATATACGTACTCGATCCAACTCTATAACTCATCATTAATCAAAACTTAAATATAATATGGAAGGGTTTGTGGAAGAATTCGGAGAGCCAGCGAGTCCTACGAGACAATATTTGAATAGCTCTTCATTGTGTGTAAACATTTTAGGTGTCTTAGAATTTGAAGTTCTAATAGATGACTATATTCAAACTTTGTCACTTCTTCACGATATATTCCTTCCCATCAACACACGTTTCTCCTCCATCATGGTAACAATCAATCATGTTTAATGTCAATATTTCAACTAACATTTTTGTTTATATTTCACTCCAGAATAATATGTTTCAAAAGCATATAATATAAATATTTTTACTTGAATAGATTGAAGACAAAAATAGAAAGAAAAAATGGAAGAAAGTTGAAGTGAAGTTAGAGGAACATGTTCAAATTCCTGTGTTTCCCACTAGCAAATCATCACTCTATGATGAAGATTTTGATGAGTATATGTCAAGAATAGCAATGGAACGCTTACCAGAACATAGACCACTTTGGGAAGTCCACCTTATTAAGTACCCAACAAGAAATGCAGCTGCTAGTACAGTTTTCAAACTTCATCATGCACTCGGAGATGGTTACTCTCTCATGGGTGCTCTTCTTTCATGTTTTGTAAGAGTTGACAATCCCTCTCTTCCACCCACACTCCCAACAAGTCAAATACCTAAACCAATTTTCAACACCAAAGACGATCTTAAGAAATCTGTTTTCTCTATTTTCTCCAATGTATTTAACACTATATTAGATTTCGGATGGAGTATTTTAAAAAGTAGTTTTCTTGATGATGATATTTCACCAATAAAGTCCACTTGGGATGATATTAAGCTTCGACAAATTACTATATCAACTATCTCAATCTCTATGGATCATATAAAAGAAATAAAATCAAGACTTGGAGTGGTAGGTGAAATATTTCAAATTAATTATTATTATCATAATTTAATTAATATGCATGGTAGGTGTAAAAAATTACATTGCAATTGCAACATTAGATATTTCAATTGCATGTGTGCAATTTTTTATAATATAAATTACAACTACGACTATTATTAATTTAAAATTTTGTACTAATTTTTTATATTCTTATATTAACTTGCATTTTTTTTTGTCACCAAATTTAATACAGACCATAAATGATGTGCTTGTTGGCTTAATTTTCCTTGGAATTCGGTTATATATGCAAGAAATGAATAAAGATTCAAGCAAATACAAGTCGACAGCATTGGTGTGGATGAAGACAAGAAACTTTAAAGAATATAAGTCAATTAAGGAGATGGTTGACAAGAACAACAATGGTCCTTGGGGAAATCAAATTACATTTTTGCATACTCCAATTCCAGAGCTAAGTGATACAAAATTTGAAAATCCACTTGAGTTTATATGGGAAGCTCATAAAGAGATTAATAGGAAGAAAATTTCTTTGGCTGCACATCTAACTGGCTTGCTTTTAAATATTATGAAGAAATTGAGAGGCCCTGAGGTAAGTAGCTATGCTTTATTAAAAGTCATTATTAAAAGTCTTTGAAAGGAACTTGGATTCCATCTCACCATGAAATCTTGCGTTCACGCAGTCAATCCATGTCACCATGAAATCTTGCGTTCACGCAGTCAAATACCGGTTGACTGTATGATCAAGACCATTCAATTCATATTTCAGTTTGGTATTTCAAATTATAAAATTAAAATATGTATTTTATGAGATTATTTAATCTTAATTGAACGATCACTGATGTCTTGAATATGTGAAAGGGAAATTTCTATGATTAGATAATCCATTTTCTTAGAAAAGTACTACAACTAATCATATCATTATATAATATTTAATCAATGCTCCCTCTGACCTTAAATGTAAGCAAACAAATATATGTATATGTACTTTTTTTTACTTATATTCAATGTTGGAGGAAGTACGTAGTTTCGGTTTTGACTTTTTAAAACAACTTTTAATAAATCCTTATGTTTAGCCCAACTTTAAATGTCGATATTGTTAAGTTGAACATGTCTTGAGTTCAAACATGAAAATTCACAATTGTGTGAGTGAATTTCTAATATTGTTTATCATTTTGTCTACAAAAAATGAAAAACAACTTTTAATGAAAACAATAACAAGCAAACTACTCAAACTTCTTGATACGTAACTTTTTTTCTTCATTTTTTACAATTTTGGGTTTAAAAAGATCTAATTATATCATAGTTTTAGAATTGTATGCTTTTAAAAATCTAAAACATAATAATGAAGCTATACATTTCTTCTAAGTGATGGAGAACATCCCTACTCAACTTTTATATAAACGAATTTGAATCTTATGTTTCATCGTCTCTTATGAATAACGGTAGCATTTTTTAAATATTTTTTAACACATTTATAAAATTTAATTTTGATCATTAAAATTCAACTGATCTTCATATCAATAATAAATAACTTTTTAGTCCCTATAAAATTACAAAATTTTAATTTTAGTCTCTTTAAACAAATTCCCAACTTTTTATTTCATAAAAAAAATTAGTCTCTATGTTTAAAAAATTTTGTAAAAAATCAGGTTTAAACCCCTTCCTTAAAATATGAACCTTATATTAAGACAAACTCTCAAATTAAGTTTTGATGAAAATAAAGAAAGGTTAATTAAGTATGTTAATTATGATTCTAAATGTTATGTTAATTTAATCTGTGCTCTTGAGTGTTTTTATTAAAGATAGGAACCAAGCAAAAGCAAAGAAATCAGATGAAAAACTAAACAGAACATTCTTGACCATAAGTTATACAAAACGGAGAATGTTCTGCAGAATCAAGATTAACTGTCGCAGCCACTTCACCAATCTTTCTCCGTCATTTTAAAAAAGATTATGCCTTAATTCTTCATACCATTTTCATCAGTACATGGCAAGGAACAGATAGGAATCATTATTACTTAAAACGGTTCTCGAATCACTAAGATAAATCATCATGAATCTAAGCATGTCAAAAATGGATTGTAACTTTCTCCAGTCTGGAACTGTCAAGAAAGTTGAAACAAGACTGAACTTCAAGATTGATTATAAGTCCTCAGATTGTCCAGAAGACCATCAGACCTGATTGATCATCAGTCTCCACTTTTAATCAATGTTCTCTGTTTTTGAGAAGAACAATCTCTATTTTTGCAGAAGAAGACTTATCAGTTTTGCAGAAATTATTCACTCCTTTCCAAATAGTTTTGGATCGAATCAAGTGTCCAAGTCAAAGCTCAATTATCATCACGTATTTTCGAAGCTTAATGGGTCATTAAGCGCGCAGGAAATATGTTTGAAATTGAGCAAAACAACCCAAACAAGCAAAGACCCAAAACTGTCACATGAATGGTTTATTTTTTCAACAAAAAGGTTGCTTGTGTCAGAAGAAAACAGAGCACTACCAACAGCTCTTTCTGACCAGAATTAAATGCTCAAATCATCTATAAAAGGAAGGCAAATTTGCAAGCATCATTCAGAACTTCAAGTGCCAAGTATTCTCATTAAATCACATTCACTTGCATTCTTGAAGCTATCTCATTCACAAAAGAAATCAGGCTGAAATTATTTCATACTTCCAGATTTTCTTACTGAGTTCTTTTATTCTGAATTTATTCTCAAACAAGAGTTGAGCATAATCAGATTCAACTAAACCTTTTAAATCATTATTGTGTAAACTCATAACTATAAGGATTGTTTATAGTTTGAGAGTGATTAAAAGAGTTAACTGTAAAAATCCTAGCAGATTAATTAGGTGACTTGATTGAATCATTTCTGGGTGGAAAGGAAGTGTAGTTACAGATCAAGGTTGATCTTTAACTGTGTAACCAGAAGATTGTTCTCCGTTCTTTGAACACTTAGTGAAAATCTCACAGTTATGAGGACTGGACGTAGTCCACGTTGGGTGAACCAGGATATAGCTGTGTGTGGTATCTCTTCCTTATCTCTATTTACATTCAGTTATTTTTATTGTCAAAGTTAAATAGAGAAACTAAAAAACTGTGATTTTAACTAATCAAGAACGTTCTCTGTTTTCTGTTTCAGAACCAAGAACGTTCTCTGTTTCTATTTTCATAACCAAGATTATTCTTGAGTTCTCTTTTCTTAAGTTTTTAATAGGAAATTTTAAATAGGCAAGATTACAATTCAAACCCCTTTCCTTGTAACTTGACATTACTACTTCACCTTAACCACTTCAAAGTCTAAGAAATTAATGTTTTTGCAAATAGAACAAAGACATCTAATTTCTCTATTTGATATGTCTGGTTGTTGGATTGTAAAGGACACAAAGTCTTCAAATTTAGTTCACATTTTTTGAATGCACAAAACGGTGTATTTCCCATTACAATCTACACTAGTGCATTAAATGAAACAAAAAAAGCCTTTAAAAATAATAGATATTATTAGGTTAAATATTTTTTGAGGTGATTGAGTGTGAATCCAAAATGTTAGGACTTAAACTTATAAAAAAAAGTCTAATCCAAAATATTAATCCATTTGAATGGAAGAGCTTTATAGTTTAAATAATAAGTTGAACACCTTTCCGTACTGAGACACCTAACATGAAATATCCACTTTAATATGAATTTATTGGTAGTATTTGCCGGTATAAAAAAAGTGAAAAAATTAATAGTAACTAGCAGGACAAATCTACCTAGTGCTGAATGAGAAAAGAGTTAGGGCATCGCATTCTTTTTGACTAATTGAGAAGCATTGATTTAATTGACAAGTGGTTATGGATCTACCTATTGTAGATTGGGAGCAACTACCCCACAAATTTTATTTACATTTATGGTATTGTTTTTTTACTAAATTTTACATTTATGGTTATAAAGTACTTTTTCCGTTTTTTAATTATAAAATTTTAATTAAATATTCAATTTCGTCTCTGATTTTTGTCATTTATTTTAAATTAATCTTTTATTTTATGGTAATTTTAAAATATTCATTCACATTGTGTAATATTAATTAAGTTAATTTATCCGTCATTTTTTATTTACAAACAGAGTTAAAGTTACTGAGTTGACATATTATCCCACACTTCATCAAATGTTGAGTACTATTATGATATAATTTTTAAAACAAAGACATATGTATAATGAAAAATAATAATATTGAGGACTACTATATTATGATACAATTTTTAAACACCTTTTGAAAATATTTTTAGTGATAACATATGTTTTGAAGAGTGAGAGCAAGGTGAGAATGGAATTATGGTCATAGTTGCTTTGTAAACAAGTTGATGGATTTGGAGGCAAGACTAGTGTAATTTGTGGTTACCTTTTGATACTATTCGAATCAGACAACAAAATTTCAAAAGTTGTTATACTTTATTGATTCGTTAAATTGATTAACGTTTTGAAAAGTTAGATATTATTTTAAAATTTCAATAAAGCTGAGAATTAGATTGATACAAATGTACAATTTCAAGGACTAAATAAGGTATTTACTTGTAATTTTTTCTTGAGAAATTTCTTTATCCTTTTAATTAGATCTTCTATGAATTTTCAATTATATTAATATTTTTTTATAAACATATCTCTTATAATATTTTCTATATCCTTTTAATTAGATCTCATATTTTTTTTGCAACTAATAATAAATATTATAAAAAAATCATTAATTAATTCTCTCCCTTAAAGATTAAAATTGTAAAAATAATATCAATTGTCAACAAATTTAATATTATTATCAACTTTTTTAATTCTCTTAATTTTATTAATGTGGTCCTATATTTAAAAATAAAAGTAGTGATAATTATTTTTTGTCCCCATTTATTGCCTCATAGATTAGTGATCTAAATTTTTTTAGTTAAAATTAAAGTCATATTTTATCTTCAACAATATATATACTTAATTCCAAAGTTAGCTTTGGTTTTGTCCAATAGTTCCTCTACAATAAATTTACGAAGAATCAATTTTTTTTTTGTGTGAACTTTGATCATATGTACATAACAGTAAAAATTAATCTTTTAAGTCGAGTATGACCACAATGAGCGAGAATGTTTTTCTTTAAAAAATTTATTACTGCTGCATTTCTATATGAAGAAGCAAATATTCAACCATACAAGATATAAATTATTGAATAATTGATTGTTCACATATAGAGATAGAGATATTTTTTATGGTTTTTTGTACGTACCAATTTTTTTTGGGCAATACCAAATATTTTTATAATGTTAGAAAAATGAAAAGAGTCAACTATAAAAAATTGGAAAAAAAAAAAAAAGGTTAAACACATCGAAATATTTACTTAGCTCAATTGACATGTTGATATTGTTAGGATTTAATAGTTTTCCTGGTGATTTGTTGGAATCCAAAATGTTAGGATTTAAGTTTATAGTTAAGAAAAGTCTAATCCAAAAGACTAATTCATTATGTGAAAGAGTCTCATAACTTAGTACTACATTGAACACTTTTACGTAATCAATGTATAACTCTCGTTTGCCATTTTGTCTAAAAATTTCATAATAACTAGCAAGACAAAAATACCGCGAATGCTAACACATATATTAATAAAAAAAGTTAAGAAAATGAGAAAAGAATTCGGATTCATTTTTTGTTAGTCTAGTTTTAGCACTAAATGAGAAGATGCAATTTAATCAACAAGCAGGGATGGATCTACCTAGTGTAGATTGGGAGCAACTACCCCACAAATTTTATTTTGCATTTATGGTTATCAAATACTATTTCTCTCTAAATATAAATTAAGATTTTCATGAGAAATTTCTTTATAGTTTATAAGATCTTTTATAAATTATTAATTATTTTTTATTAATATATATTGAATTAATTTATATAGTTTTTTGTAATTAACAATAAATACTATAATTTTATCAAAAATAAAAACAATAAAGTCTATAGTAAAAATATTAACTAATTTTTTATCTGAAGAATAAAATTGTAAAAATAATATTAATTATAGACAAATTTATTATTGTTATTAACTTTTTAAAATTTTAATTGTTAAAAATTACCCTAAATTATCATATTTTTGATAGACGAGAAAGAAGGAAGAGAGTGGAGGGAAAATTGAGAGAGAGGAGGCTAAGTTTTTGTTATAACTACTTTTTAGGGTTTTTTTAATGCTTGAGAAGCAAAATCATAATAATATTATTCCGTCGAAATTCCTCAATATGTCCAATACCAACAATTAAAAAGAATAGCAAACAAACCAATATTAAATTCACACAAACGTCTCTTCTCTTATATAAGTATCTCTTTCTTGCTATTTTACCTAACAAATTAAACCAAAAGATAATGGAAGGGTTTGAAGAAGAATTGGAAGAGCCAGTGAGTCTTACAGGACAATATTTGAATAGCTCTTCATTGTGTGTATGCATTCTTAGTGTCATAGGTTTTGAGGTTCCAATAGATGACATGCCAGTATTGCCATTTCTTCACGATTTATTCCTTCCCATGAACACACGTTTCTCCTCCATTATGGTAACAAACAATCACGTTTAATGTCAACATTTTAACTAACATTTTTGTTTATATTTCATTTCAAAATAATATGTTTCAAAAGCATCTAATATAAATATTTTTACTTGAATAGATTGAAGACAAAAATGGAGAGAAAAAATGGAAGAAAGTTGAAGTGAAGTTAGAGGAACATATTCAAATTCCTGTGTTTCCCACTAGCAAATCATCACTCTATGATGAATATTTTGATGAGTATATGTCAAGAATAGCAATGGAACACTTACCGGAACATAGACCACTTTGGGAAATCCACCTTATTAAGTACCCAACAAGAAGTGCAACTGCTTGTGTAGTTTTCAAACTTCATCATGCACTTGGAGATGGTTACTCTCTCATGGGTGCTCTTCTTTCATGTTTTGTAAGAGTTGACGATCCCTCTCTTCCACTCACAATTTCAACAAGTCAAATACCTAAACCAATTTTCAACGCCAAAAACATTCTTAAGAGATCTGTTTTCTCTATTTTCTCCAATGTATTTAACACTATATCAGATTTCGGATAGAGTATTTTAAAAAATAGTTTTCTTGAAGATGATCTTACACCAATAAAGTCCACTGGAGATGATATTAAGCTTCGAAAAATGAATATATATACTATCTCAATCTCTATGGATCAGATCAAAGAAATAAAATCAAGACTTGAAGTGGTAGGTGAAATATTTCAAATTAATTATTATTATCATAATTTCATTAATATGCATGGTAGGTGTAAAAAATTACATTGCAATTGCAACATTAGATATTTCAATTGCATGTGTGCAATTTTTTATAATATAAATTACAACTACGACTATAATTAATTTAAAACTATGTACTAATTTTTTATATTCTTATATTAACTTGCATTTTTATTTTTGGTCACCAAATTGAATACAGACCGTAAATGATGTGCTTGTTGGCTTAATTTTCCTTGGACTTCGGTTATATATGCAAGAAATGAATAAAGATTCAATCAAATATAAGTCGACAGCATTGGTGTTGATGAATACAAGAAACTTTAAAGGTTATCAGTCAGTTAAGGAGATGGTTGACAAGAACAATAACAATGGTCCTTGGGGAAATCAATTTGCATTTTTGCATACTCCAATTCCAGAGCTAAGTGATACAAAATTTGAAAATCCACTTGAGTTTATATGGGAAGCTCATAAAGAAATTAATAGGAAGAAAAATTCTTTGGCTGCACCTCTAACTGGCTTGCTTTTAAATATTATTCAGAAATTGAGAGGCCCTCAGGTAAGTAGCTAGCTATGTTTTATTAAAAGGCATTATTACATGTCTTTGAAAGAAACCTGGATTCCATGTCATCATGAAATCTTGCGTTCACGCAGTCAAATATCGGTTGACTGTGTGATCATCATTCAATTCATATTTCAGTTTGGTATTTCAAATTATAAAATTAAAATCTGTATTTTATGAAATTATCTAATTTTAATCGAACGATCACTGATGTCTTTAATATGTGAATTGGGAAATTTCTATGATTAGATAATCCATTTTCTTAGAAAAGTACTACAATTAATCATATCATTGTATAATATTTTATCAATGCTCCCTCTGACCTTAAATGTAGGCAAACAAATATATGTATATGTATTTTTTTTACTTATATTCAACGTTGGAGGAAGTATGTAGTTTCGGTTTTGACTTTTCAAAACAACTTTTAATAAATTCTTACGTCCTAGCCCAATTTTAAATGTCGATATTGTTAGGTTGAACATGTCTCGAGTTCAAATATGAAAATTCACAGTTGTGTGAGTGAATTTCTAGTGTTGTTTATCATCTTGTCTACAAAAAATGAAAAACAACTTTTAATGAAAACAATAACAAGCAAACTACTCAAACTCCTTGATACGTAACTTTTTTTCTTCATTTTTTACAATTTTGGGTTTAAAAAGATCTAATTATATCATAGTTTTAGAATTGTATGCTTTTAAAAATCTAAAACATAATAATGAAGCTATACATTTCTTCTAAGTGATGGAGAACATCCCTACTCAACTTTTATATAAACGAATTTGAATCTTATGTTTCATCATCTCTTATGAATAACGGTAGCATTTTTTTAATATTTTTAACACATTTATAAAATTTAATTTTGATTACTAAAATTCAACCGATCTTCATATCAATAATAAATAATTTTTTAGTCCCTATTAAATTACTAAATTTTATTTTTAGTCTCTTTAAACAAATTCTCAACTTTTTATTCCATAAAAATAATTAGTCTCTATTTTTAAAAAAAAATTGTAAAAAATTAATACTTTTAGTCCCTCAAAAAAATCCATATGAAATCAAAATAGATACTAAAAGTGAATAAATTTTTTTAAGGAGTAAACTTGAAAGTTCATAATTTTATAGAACTAAAATTAATGTTTTTTTTTGTATGAACATGAAAAAGAAAAACTTTTCATAAAGATCTTTATATTTTTTTAATGCATTATTGACTTCACTTTCAATTCTCTTAATTAATCAATTTTATTTTATTTTACTTTTTTTACAATATTTTATTTTAGGATTGACCTAGGTTTTTATTAAAAACAAAAAGTTTCAGTATGATTTTCTTTTATGGCAACAGGCTTCAGCTAGATATATATACAACACTATGGGAAATTCAAGCCTAACAATTTCCAATATAGTTGGACCAATGGAGCAAATGACTGTGGATAAGTATCGAGTTAAAAGTATATTCCATTTTGTTGCAGGTGTACCAAATGTAAGTATGTATGTGATTGTTTGTAGCATAATTGATGTCCATTTTTCTCATCATAATGGAAATATATGTTTGTTCTACATTTATTTGATAGATTATTTGTGCTTTCCCTAAATATTAATTAGTAGCTTACGTTTTTAATATTTGATACATTATTTGATTTTATAAGACTTTCTTTTAAGGGCTAAAAATATCTAACTTTTTACAATTTTTAAAAAAAAAAAAATAAAGACAGAAAGTGAATCAATTTTTTTAAAGATTAAAAAACATAAATATTTTTACATAAACTAAAGATTTAGGTGTTATTTTTAATGTTTCTAAGTTCCTAATTAAGGTATTAGCCATTAGGAAGTGGATGCATGTTCATTGAGATGAATGAATGAACCAATATACACATAATCAAGAGTAGCTCATGCATTTCTTTCACTCAATAGCTAGAATCATATAACTAAAAGATCATATTTGGATAAAAATCGAGTAAACCAAAATATTCATCTATAGTAACGATAAATATCATAAAATTTAAATTGGAAAATAGGGGTTGTTATAAAAGTAATTTAAATTCATTTTAATTTAAGAAAAAAATTATTTTTAGAGACAATAAATCCCCATTCATATAATTTATATAAGAAGAACAGCTAAATTTATGTAGACTATATTTTTTTTTTTCATTAAACAGCAGGATCAAAATTTACTATCGTGATTTTTTATGATATATTTTTTTGTTTTTATTGTTTTGGCGGAGTTGCAGAGTATAGCTGTATCAATCGTAAGCTATATGGGAACGTTAAGAATTACATTTGCATTGGAGAAAGATTTTATCGATAAAGAAAAATTCATGTCGTGCATGGAGAATTCTCTTCAAATGATTGAATACAGCAGCAAAAATGATATCACAATAAAATCAAAGAAAACTTAGTTCTACTACATTCTTAAAGAAACCATATAAGGTTTATACAATTGTAATGTTTATGTGTGGTATGTACGTTTTTTTTATTTTGAATTAGACTCTAAAAGTATGGTTGATAAGTTATATAGTTTTAATGAGTATGTGTCCGAATAAAGTGCTATTTATATTTATATTTCTTTTATTAAATAAATGAGAAAATTTATACTCTTGTCAGAGTAGCTCCATATTATCTAATTTTTATATATTTATTGATATCCTAACTTGCATCTAAGATATTGTTATCAATAAAATGCTATAAGCATTTTTTCATAAGAACACAATTAATTGTATTACTATATTTTTTATTTTTCTTCCCCTTTGTCATTATAAAAAAAGGGTGAAATTAAAAAATATATATAGGAATTAAAGCAAGCAATCACACACATAAACACATAACAAACAAAGTAAACTCATAACCACACGTCATCCAAATATTCAACAAGAATTACTCAGGAAAAAGATAAGGAGATCAGAGAATTAAAAAGAAATTAAGAAAGGTAACATTGCATTAAAGATCAAAAAGATGGTTACAACCACTGAAGAAAGAAAAAACCAAAAAAGTGAAAGAAACCATTTCTAAGAAGATGATCTAAAGACATCTAAGAACATTCTTCAAGAGCTCAAGCTTGTGGTGAACTTCTCGCAGAGCTATCCAAACTTCAAGTTGTTCGAGGAAAATGTTGTTCATCATCGAAGCAACTTCAGATGGTAGAATTTCCTTCTTCTCATGAGAGGAATGTGACTTCCTTTTTCTAGCAGAAGACGAACCTTCATCTATAGCGGAAACATTTGAAAGAGGTTTAAAAAAAACAACGCAAGAAGTTTCAAAGATGAATGGAAATGATAGATAAGGAATCTGAAAAACAATTTGGGGATATAAATAGTCAGATTTTTAGAAAAAATCATTTTGAAAAACTAAAAAAGTGATTAAGAGAGCGTGCACATAAAGATTTGATAGTCACTTTATGACACATGGTACAATTTAAGAGTTCAAGACGATAAGTGGATGAAGATGAAGAGTTGTGAATGGAGAAGGAGATAATTTAAATAAAATATTTAGCTTTTAAAGAAACTAAGCTTAAAATAATAAATACAGGAAGAAGAAAAAGCAGAAAGAAAATAACAATAAAAAATAGATGCAAAAAGAAAAACATAAGCACAAATGAGAAATCATAGGAAAACGAGTATGACAGAAGCAGAGGATAAATCAGACGAAATATGTATTAAATTCATAATTCATATTACTCCTGTAACAAATACAAATTAGATTATAATTGCAATATTTATTACAAATAGGCTAAAAGGAAAAATTGGTTAAAAATAAAATAAAATCCTAAGCTCTTTCTAAGTTTTTCTAAACTAGATTCATTAATTTAAATTACATATTAGGTTTGAATCACCAATTCCTAATACATAAATAAACTAAATCTCTTTATTGACACTATCTTCAGTAAGTGTCTTCCTTATTTGATTTTCCATCTAATAGAGTGATGAAAAAATTTTCATATTCAAGAGCGTACCTTTTGACTTGTCAAACGTAACTAAGGAAAATGACATGCCTTAGCTTCTCCTTTTTTCTAATTCTCCTTGATGGGGCTTTCTAAGAACATTGAATTGCAGATATAATTTTCCAAAGATATAAATATTTAATGAGATTGTAGGTGCTCTGACATTTCCTTGTCATAACATTCAGATTGTTCATCCATTGCAAAGATTCAAACAAAATGAGGCACAAGCCTTTCAATGCTATTTTCTCACTACCTCCTTGTACTTAAGGTTCTTAGTAGGAAAAGGAGACATTGACATCCAAGGTTTGCACAAAGTAAACCTTTGAATGCATTTTATATATCTCTTTGTATAATCCATCTTGTTGACCGTAGTTCACAGATGTAATGAATTTAAAATTTTTGAACTATTCAACATTGAAGTTGAGTAGTTCTTGTTTTAAGAAGATTTTGAAATCTATCGGAGATTAAAGTGTAAGAAGATGATCATTTAAGAAGATGAAGTTTAAAGACAAAATTTTAAATTCCCATTTTTGTGACTCTCAAAGCAAACAACACCTTAGAAAAGCAATTCAACAAACTTAAGGTCTAAATATTGACACTAGAACAAGGATTTCAACATAATATCAGGACTAACTTCCTCTTTAGGCCCTTAGTTTTGAATAAGAGATTACTATTTGAGCATACTAAAAAGTCTTAAATTAGTTAAGAATCAAAGCGAATAATAATAGATAAACACATTATTCCTTAATCTACTAAGGCCTTTTTTAAGAACAAAGATGTGAATACCTGTAATTTTAATGATGGCTAAAATATTCCTCAAATGATTTGTAAAAAACGGACAAAGTTATGTTTATGGTTCCATAAGTTTTCTTATCTTTTGGATTGATTGTTTATGTTTTTCCATATTGGTCCATGACGGATGCATGTAATACTCATTGGGGGCACTTGCCCCATTAGCTTAATAATTTATGAAATATATTGGTAAAAAATAAAAGAAGTATTGTATATTTAATAATTATTTACTTATGTAATTAACTTTGATTTTGTGAATGACAACCACAACTATTGAAAATAGTTTATTTCTAGTGAATTTTTTGAAGAATAAAATGATTTTTAGATAACACATATAAAATCTATACTTTTTTTTGTCTAAGATATATACTTTTACAAATATTAAAAATAAATTTATTGTTGTGTAAAAAGGGTAAATGCGACATTTATTTTATGACAGAGGGTAATATGTATATGTTGTCATAACCAAAAATCATAGGTTCGTTTTGTATTGGTCATATAAGTTTCAAACATGCATGTCGTAGTCTGTTTTTTGAATTTCGATTAATCTTTGTTAAAAAAAAACTATTAGATGTTGACGTGACAAGTTCAAACCAGTAAATTAAATTGTCATTAATTTTATAAAAAAATCTAGAAGAAAAAAAGATTAGGGTTCCTACTTATCATGTCTTATGGTGCTTCTTTCTTTGCTCTAAGAAGAAATGGTATGTGAACTCAGTGCAACGTTGTGAGGTCCTAACCTTTTTGAATTTGGACCCTACAATATTTTGGGATAAGATCAATAATCTAGATTTTTTTCAAGGCGATCGGTATAATGATATTGATCTATAATCATCAAAAGATTTTACCATCTTTAAATGAACTTAATTTTGGGATTTCTCGATTTGAAGTGGAAGAAAATGATGAAAAAGATCGTCTACATTTCGAAAATATTTTTTGTGTCTCACTTTTTAAAATGTGTGTTCGTTTTACTTTGAAGTTTTTGAAGTTAATCATTGTTACGGCGATAAAATAAAATGTTAGTTAATGAATATATATTTTTGAAAATAATGATAATAAATTTTTGACATTTAATTTCATTGTTTCTAGAAGTTGCTCAATTAGAAAACTATTATCTCCTTATTAAAGAATAAAATAAACAAAAAATTTTAAGAAATGAACATAAAAAATATTTTCATAAAGTAAACAGATCTTAATTTTTTTAGTATTTATTTTATAAAATTTGTTTAATAAAATATTTTATTTATTAATTTGAACATGCCACAATAGCATCTAACATTTTTTTAACAGAAATTCAACAACAAAAAAAGGACCCCAACGTGTATATTTTGAGATTTAAAAGAGAAATTTGAAAAAAAAAAATAAAGAAGTGATCTGAAAATTTAGTCATTCTAGAAATAATTGCCAAAAAAAAATAATGCTCAAATGAAATTAAATTATGATCACTATATTCATATTGATGAAAAGTATCACCGAAACTTTAATTGTTAAGTAGAGTGACCCATCAATTGATGATTTCTTGGTGGGATTCTTAGAGTCGAGACTGGTTATATATATATGATCACAATTTTAATGGGTTTAGAGTAATCTTTTACTATCATCAATTAATTTTGCTTAATATATATATATATATATATATATATATATATATATATATATATATATGAGAAGAAAAAGTAAAACAATTGAAATTAATGATACACTTTCACTAATGCAATAAATTAAATTAAGTGGTTAGTTGGTAAGTTGCATATGTGATTAGGAAAACCAAACACACTAGTTATCAAGAATGATATTCAGAGACCTAACTTTTCTTCAGCTTAGTTTAATCACTTTTAAAAATATAATTAATTCAATTATTAACTCAAATCATATTTAAAATTATAGTTACTCATATAGTACCATTAACCGTAACGAATTCATTCCCATCTATACACGTTTCTCTCCACATGGTATGTAATACATATTTATTAACTTCACTCACTTCCTTTAATTTTTTCCAATTCTACAAAGAAAGGTACCATTCCTTTTATTTTTTAAATTCTCTTTTTAATTTTCTTTCTCCATAGAAAAATTAATTAACTTTTGGAGTAGTTTGCTTTTAAGATACATATGTACTCATGTTTGGAGTTTTGGCTAAATCTAAGTATTAAGAAAATGTTAGCTTTAAATAAGACTCGTCAAGTGGGAATGCAATTATTATGTTAGATTCCCGTCCCGCTCATTGCCATACCTATATGCACACTCCATTCATATCTCTTCCTTCCCATTGTATTTATATACGTACTCGATCCAACTCTATAAATCATCATTAATCAAAACTCAAATATAATACGGAAGGGTTTGTGGAAGAATTCGAAGAGCTGGCGAGTCCTACTGTGACACCCTAAACCCAAATTTAAATAGAAAGTAAAATGCATTAGTTTTGAAAGATACGGGCAGCGGTTCTAAAACAGAGTATGAAAATTTTCTTTTAAACTATAGGGTTCGGGACGTCACACTCACACTTACACAAAATGCTTCCATTAAAATTCTCACTTACAAATCCCTTAATATCGAATATAGCTAAGGTTTTCTTAAATAAATATTTCTGACATAAAAACATGTTCTAAACTTAGAGACAATGAATTTCTACTTCTGAATAAAATATAAAAAAAATAACACGATTGATTGATTGAATTTACAAAAACCTAAATTAGTTCATAACTCAACAAAACACGACAAATTACTCCTACCCAGTATCACCTATCAGAGCATGGATCACCAACCGATAACCTGAAATAGATGCGCTCTCGCAAGCGCCAAACACAAGCAACGAGGGGTGAGTTTCGAAATTATGTAACAATATAAAATACACGAGAAGAACACGCAATTAGTCAAAACAACACAAATAAAGAGAACATTCAAGAACATAATATTAAAGGTTAATCTAACTCAATCACAATAAAGCAGTTACAAGGATAAAATGCTATGCATGTCCTATACTCTATACTTCATCATTTGGTACCATTCTACTCTGAAGTACTTGGTTAGGAGGCCTGATACTATGCCACTACAAGAGTGGACGGACAATTCATGAATGGCCAAGTCCTCATAGATCCCCTCAACTCAACCCGAGACACATATACACGACAGTCGGGGTACTCTTGTGTTGCACGGTAGTTTCCGGCCTTAGGGAATAACCCACTAATCCACTTAGGAATTCCCCACTAGATGTACCCCCAAGGTCTATCAGTCTTACCTTACAGTTTGACTGTAGCCCTCCACGATCAGGCTCATTCAGTTGTACTTCCCCGAATCGCTAGGTTTGTCAGACCCTCCCTATATGATGACAAAATAATCCTAACTTCGAATCTCTACAACACATATCTCACACTTACTCGATCATCACAACTCAATGAATTTCAGTTTGACTTCATAATATTCATCATTTTACGTATATCAGTCAATCACGATGCAATCACAATATTTGGTTTACACTACTCACAATGCACAATCCAATCTTATCAATCGCAATAAAAAAATAAATCATTAAATAGTACATTCAAATAATTTCACGATTTCAATCAAATAGCAAGAACACTCCAATATATACTATCCATACAGTAACAATCAGCATCACATTTCATAAAATCATTCAACGTGCAATCTTGCTATAAATAAATTCACAACAATTCTATAGGTTGCTAAATTATATTTTAGTCCTCACTGTTACCATTCATATATTATTAATTAATTATTATTACTCAATAGGGCTCGACCGTACGTAGTGAGCCCCGGATGAATATCTGGGAATTTCGGTATTCCCGTTCATCTCACGTTATTTTATATTCGTAAAATCGAACCTCATCTCACCCCTTACCTCATTTGGCGATCTCGTAGGTAAGAAATTAAATTTCAGCAACATCGGAGCAATCCGAAAATAAATTGTTTGAAAGCGGTCCAAAGAATAACCAACTTGCAGCGACATAGATGACTTGAAACGGTGCTTACGGATAACAACACTAAAATTAAAATTAAAAGTGCATCAGCATCTAACTTTAATTATGACAGGTTCATAACAAAATGAACAATGAATGCTAGGATGATCGGAAAGCATTTACCGTTGTGCCACTGCCGTCGGGTTTTCGTGAAAGTTGGCGAAACTGAAAAAGCTCTCGATGTGGAGAATGCGAAATTGTTTTTCGTTGATTCAATGCACCACTACGGAGGCCAGAAAAGCTTCGTGGCGGTGTTGATGTCGGGGAGAATAGGTCACAATTTGATTTCTCCTTCACATGACGTATAAATGAGAGTAATTTTGATGAAGATGATGAATGGAGAAGGAAGATATTGGTCATTCATCCGTAGACAATGGAAGATAAAAGAATTGAATTGTATCAAATGGTTGGATTACAAAGACCGCGAACAAGGAAAATAGATGAAGTTTGCGAGTTTCTTAAAGCCGTGTGCATTTGGTTTAGGGTTGTTAGTTTTAGGCGGTGGGGACAAGATTGGTACATATATACTTATCAGCCGTAATAGCCATATTTTTATATTTTATATTATTATTATGATTCAAAACTTTTCTATTAACTTTACTATCATTAAAATAAAAATAAATAAGTTTAATTATTAAATACCTAGTTAGTAATAAGGATGACATATTTCACTTAAAAATAATAACAATCTAAAATTAGTAAATAAATAAAAATATGAATAAACTTAATATCCATATCAATAATTTAAATAAATTATTAAGTCAAACACATGATAAATTATCACACTATAGCAAATACACATGTAAGAAAATTAATCATAATTATTTATCAACACATATTGTAAATACATGCAATACTAAATTAATTCTTTAAAATTCTATTAGATAAATGAAATAATTTATTATTAAATTTGGGGTGTTACACCTACGGGACAATATTTGAATAGCTCTTCATTGTGTGTAAACATTTTAGGTGTCTTAGAATTTGAGGTTCCAATAGATGACAATATTCAAACTTTGTCACTTCTTCACGATATATTCCTTCCCATTAACACACGTTTCTCCTCCATCATGGTAACAATCAATCATGTTTAATGTCAATATTTCAACTAACATTTTTGTTTATATTTCACTCCAGAATAATATGTTTCAAAAGCATATAATATCAACATTTTTACTTTGAAGACAAAAATGGAGAAAAAAAATGGAAGAAAGTTGAAGTGAAGTTAGAGGAACATGTTCAAATTCCTGTGTTTCCCACTAGAAAATCATCACTCTATGATGAAGATTTTGATGAGTATATGTGAAGAATAGCAATGGAACGCTTACCCGAACATAGACCACTTTGGGAAATCCACCTTATTAAGTATCCAACAAGAAGTGCATTTGGTACTTTAGTGTTCAAACTTCATCATTCACTTGGAGATGGTTACTCTCTCATGGGTGCTCTTCTTTCATGTTTTGTAAGAGTTGATGATCTCTCTCTTCCACTCACACTCCCAACAAGTCAAATACATAAACCAATTTTCAACACCAAAGACGATCTTAAAAGATCTGTTTTTTCTATTTTCTCCAATGTATTTAACACTATATCAGATTTCGAATGGAGTATTTTAAAAAGTAGTTTTCTTGAAGATGATCTTTCACCAATAAAGTCCACTTAGGATGATATTAAGCTTCGAGAAATTACTATATCAACTATCTCAATCTCTATGGATCATATCAAAGAAATAAAATCAAGATTTGGAGTGGTAGGTGAAATATTTCAAATTAATTATTATTATCATAATTTAATTAATATGCATGGTAGGTGTAAAAAATTACATTGCAATTCCAACATTAGATATTTCAATTGCATGTGTGCAATTTTTTATAATATAAATTACAACTACGACTATAATTAATTTAAAACTTTGTACTAATTTTTTATATTCTTATACTAACTTGCATATATTTTTTTTGGTCACCAAATTGATTACAGACCATAAATGATGTGCTTGTTGGCTTAATTTTCCTTGGAATTCGGTTATATATGCAAGAAATGAATAAAGATTCAATCAAATATAAGTCGACAGCATTGGTGTGGATGAATACAAGAAACTTTAAAGGTTATAAGTCAATTAAGGAGATGGTTGACAAGAACAATAACAATGATCTTTGGGGAAATCAATTTGCATTTTTGCATACTCCAATTCCAGAGCTAACTGATACAAAATTTGAAAATCCACTTGAGTTTATATGGGAAGCTCATAAAGAGATTAATAGGAAGAAAAATTCTTTGGGTGCACCTCTAACTGGCTTACTTTTAAATATTATGAAGAAATTGAAAGGCCCTGAAGTAAGTAGCTATGCTTTATTAAAAGTCATTATTACATGTCTTTGAAAGGAATTTGGATTCCATGTCACCATGAAATCTTGCGTTCACGCAGTCAAATACCAGTTGACCGGTTGACTGTATGATCAAGACCATTCAATTCATATTTCAGTTTGGTATTTCAAATTATAAAATTAAAATCTGTATTTTATGAGATTATCTAATCTTAATCGAACGATAACAAATATCTTGAATATGTGAAAGGGAAATTTCTATGATTAGATAATCCATTTTCTTAGAAAACTACTACAACTAATCATATCATTGTATAATATTTGATCAATGCTCCCTCTGACCTTAAATGTAAGCAAACAAATATATGTATATGTACTTTTTTTTTCTTATATTCAATCTTGGAGGAAGTATGTAGTTTCGGTTTTGACGTTTTAAAACAACTTTTAATAAATCCTTAAATCCTAACCCAACTTTAAATGTCGATATTGTTAGGTTGAACATGTCTCGAGTTCAAATATAAAAATTCAGAATTGTGTGAGTGAATTTCTAGTGTTGTTTATCATCTTGTCTACAAAAAATGAAAAACAACTTTTAATGAAAACAATAACAAGCAAACTACTCAAACTCCTTGATACATAACTTTTTTCTTCATTTTTTACAATTTTGGGTTTAAAAAGATCTAATTATATCATAGTTTTAGAATTGTATGCTTTTAAAAATCTAAAACATAATAATGAAGCTATACATTTCTTCTAAGTGATGGAGAACATCCCTACTCAACTTTTATATAAACGAATTTGAATCTTATGTTTCATCTCTTATGAATAACGGTAGCATTTTTTAAATATTTTTTAACACATTTATAAAATTTAATTTTGATTATTAAAATTCAACTGATCTTCATATCAATAATAAATAACTTTTTAGTCCCTATAAAATTACAAAATTTTATTTTTAGTCTCTTTAAACAAATTCCCAACTTTTTATTCCATAAAAAAAATTAGTCTCTATTTTTAAAAAAAAATTGTAAAAAATTAATACTTTTATGACAATAGGCTTCAGCAAGATATTTATACAACACTATGAGAAATTCAAGCCTAACAATTTCCAATATGATTGGGCCAGTGGAGCAAATGGCTTTGGCTAATCATCCAGTTAAAGGTCTATACTTTGTGGTTGCAAGTGTACCACTGGTAAGTATGTGATCTACTTTTATTTGATAGATTATTTGTGCTTTCCTTAAATGCTAAGGAGTGTTCTTTTTTCTTTAAAAAAAATAATGAAAATATTATTATAAATTCATACTCAATGGGTGTTTATAGAAAGGAATAAATAGAGAGATGATACTATATTTTTTTTATTCCAATAAACAAAAACATGCATGAAAATATTACTATCATGACTTTTTTTTTGGTGCAGATGCAAAGTGTAGGTATATCAATCATGAGTTATATGGGAATGTTAAGAATTACATTTCGATTGGAGAAAGACTTCATCAACAAACAAAAATTCATGTTGTGCATGGAGAATTCTCTTGAGATGATTATGACAGCCGCAAAAAAGATTTCACAATAAAATCAAAAAAAACATTTCCACTGCATTCTTCAAGAAAACATTTAAAGTTTATACAATTATAATGTTTATGTGTGATATATGTATGAATTTATTGAAGTTGAAAAATAAAGATCTACCAAGAAAAGCAAAATACTTTTGATTTTTATGTGTGATATGTATGTGTTTTTGGTCATATACCATATTTTCAAAAGACTTTAATTTCAATTGTAATGATTTGCACATACGTTAATTTTCACCTTATTCTCATATAACTTCTTATGATAGCTTATATAAATAATTTATCCGAACTGTGAGAAATTTAGCTTAAAAGCTCTTCAATAATAGAAACAACTTATACATGAGTTCTTATTTAAAAAATGTTTATTTTCAATAAATATTTATTTAATTAGATTGTTTATCCAAAAGATATCTACTATCACACTGTACACAATGTTTACCCGGATTCCTCATCACAAATTCTGATTCAACAATCCCAAGCAACCTCCTCCCATGACATATCACCTCATCATAATTAACTCCAAACTACCTTTTTGATTCTAGCATGAATGTGTTTAAATTTTTTTAAACATAAATTAAAAAAATGTAATAATTAAATGTAGGACCAACTATTGGATTTTGCAACCAGTCCAGTAGCAAATGCCTCCAATTGGTAAGGTCTCAAATTTTTTTATTTTTATAATATAATAAAATGAGGGTGATTTTTGATTAAATATATTTTTAATCCCTATAAAATTACGACACTTTAGGTTTAGTCTCTAAATTTTTTTATTCATTTTTAGTCTCTATTTTGATTTTATAAGGACTTTTTTAGGGATTAAAAATATCACTTTCTTACAAAAAGAAACTATTCAAAATAGAGACTAAAAGAGAATAAATTTTTTTAATAGGGACTAAAATAAAATTTTGAAATTTTATATGGACTAATTTATATCGTCCTTTTTTTAATTATTATAATTGTACTTTTTTTTATTAAGAATCCAATTTTTAAGATTAGAATAAAGTCTCCAACAATTTTAAGACCACCCTGATTAAAAGACAGATGAAAATCATTTTATCAAATTATCTTTTTTTACTATTAATTTGTTCATCACTATCATTTATATTAAGTATAATAATATTTTGGAAGTTGCATATGTAGTAATGCAACTCATAGTAAAAAAAAAGATTAATTTTCACTATTATAAATAACAAAAAATCAAGTTGCGTTTCACGAAAAAATTTCTAAAAATAATCTCTAAATTATTTATAAAGATGGGTAGGTTTCAAATTCACAAGGAGATTGTCGAATTTCAAATCAAAACGAAGATTGTAAATACTTGAAATGGAACAATGGTTATTAGAAAAATCGCAGAAAAAATATAAAAAATACATACACTTTGGTTCAGAAAATCAATAGTGTTTGTTTTTGTGTAGTAAACATACAATTCAGATTGGTCAACCGTGACATTGTTTTTGTGCAGTAAATATACATTTTGAATTCGCCAATAATATTGTAAAAATCAAGAGTTTTTTTTATAAGTGTTTTGAGTAAAAGTGTTGAAAAAGATGAAGCTGAATTTCGTATTTGTCTATTGCATTTCAATGTTTTTTCTTTATTTTATTTCATTCATTTGTTCCTCTTGGGTTGTAATGATTGTCGAATCGAAATTCCCTTGTTACGGTTATGTTTGCATCACTCTTATTTCATATGTTAGATGTTTGGCATGATATTTTCTATTTTAATTTGTCTTTGTGGTTTAAGCTTTATGTTATATTTCTTTCTATTAATTTCATTTTTTAATAGTTTGATAATTGTTAAGTGTTCAAAAATTGAAGGGGTTTCCTTCAACTTTCTGGTATCAAGGGATTAGAGAAGGAGTGTCATTTTAAAGGCAGTAAATCTGCTATCAAAAATCTTATAAACATTTTATCAAGTTTATAATAAGAAAAAAAAAACTCTCTAGTGGAAATAGTTTAAATCACAATATCTTTCTCAATTAATTTTAATTGTTTGAGATATTTATAATACTCTCTACTTCCCATGATTCAATTAATCATTTCACACATATTAAGAAAAATATATAAATAAAATAGAAAGAATGATACTTTTACTAAAATAATATTATTAAGTATTAATAGATTCACAGTTACCATTAATATAAATTGATTTTTTAAAATTAAAAATGATACAAGTAATATTAGTTAGAAGGTATAATTGATAAATAAGTAACAAACGTCAGTGTAAATTAAAAAAAGTCATTTATTTTAAATCAAATTATTTTGACTAATAGGCCACTCTTTAGTAATATGTTTTGAAACAATAAAATTTTGTTTTTGCTAAAATCGAGCTATCTTGAGTTGCGTTGTTAGCAAAAATTTAAGTGTGCATTTTTTTGATTTGGTTAGTTATTTATTGTTATAGTTAGATCATTTGAAGTGTGATTAAATTTCTTTTCAATCATAATTAAGTTAAAGGACCTAAATGATAGCTAACATAATGCTCAAATGATTATTAAACTATTTATTATCTTTATATTGATGTAAAGCATCACCAAAACTTTAATTAATTGGTAGGTGGACTCAATAAATAATGTTCAGACACCCAATATTTTTTTTATTGAAATAGGAAAATAAATATCTAGCAAGAAAGCAAGAGATATTTTCTTTGTTATATGAATACATGATGATTACTTAAACTAAAACATGAAAATTTAAAGTATCAGGCTAGCATATATAAATAAAATTTGCCAATATTATATAATCCACGTATTAAAATAGTCAATTTATTAAAATGAGGACTAATAAGGGAACAAAGAATCTCAACAATATTTATCAATTCTATTATAAAACAAAATTATACATTAATTTTTATATTTATTTCTAAAATTATAGAATGAATTTAAAACTTTCAAAATGTAATTTTTCTATAAAAAAAATTGAAGTTTTAAGAGATTTATTTCCTCTATTTTCTCCAATATATTTAATACTATATCAAATTTTAGATAGAATGTGTTAAAAAGTAGTTTGATTGAAGATATATCACACCATCAATAACATTTTGTGCGAATGATATCAAGTTTCCACAAATCACTAACTCAATTATTTCTTTCCATATAGCTGAAATCAAGACTCGGAGTGGTAGCTGAAATATCTCAAATTCATTAACCATTATTATATATAATACTTTAATTAATATGTATAATACTTTAATTAATATGTTTGTAGCATAGTGTACCAGACAAGACTATAAGGCAATTGTGATGATAAATTAATTAAAAAATAGATGGAATGTGTTAAAAAGTAGTTTGATTGAAGATATATCACACCACCAATAACATCTTGTGCGAATGATATCAAGTTTCGACAAATCACTAACTCAATTATTTCTTTTCATATAGCTGAAATCAAGAGTCGGAGCGGTAGCTGAAATATCTCAAATTCATTAACCATTATTATATATAATACTTTAATTAATATGTATAATACTTTAATTAATATGTATTGTAGCATAGTGTGCCAGACAAGACTATAAGGCAAATGATAAATTAATTAAAAAGGTCACCAAGTTGTTATTTAAAATCTACATATAATTAAATCTCATTTAAAATTTATATTATCTCAACAAATGTTAAATTAATCAATTTAATGTCAATTGGATGATAAATAAATTGATTAGATTAATTTAATAAATAAATTTTTTATTCTAAAGTGTCTAACTAATAATTTTACTAAAATATTAATCTAAACTCTTGAAGGCCACTAAAGCAAGCGAGACGTCTCTAAAAACAATTTTTTTTACTTAATAAAAAGGTCTCAAATCTTTTTTTATTTAATAAAAATGTCTCACATTCTAATATTCTTAACATTAAAACCGATAAAATTTTATATACATTAAATAAAATATTTTATTTTTGTTGCAAATTATTTAATATTCTTTTTACTACGAGTAAATTGACTAATGAAGATAGTAGAGATGGGAGAAATATTAGTTATAAATTGAGAAATCATGAGACAAAAAGTGAGCACATTGTTCATATAAGAAATATTAGTTATAAATTGAGAAATCATGAGACAAATAGTTAACATATTGCTAACATGAGTTATTGGAGTTGTGTAACGTATACACACTATTTTCTTCTTCAACTAAAAGATAGAAAATTTTACATGAGTTCTTGATGTTGCTGTAGAACAATTGAAATGTCTTATTTATTTTTTGAAAAATATAGAGAAAATATATTTGAAAATGCCATTAACTCAGCTAAGAAAATTTCTATAGTTATTAAATAAAATATTAACAATTTATTTATTAATTTTTGAAAAAGTCGCATCTAATAGTTTCGCTTTAGGCCTCATAACGTGTTGGGCCGGCCCTGTATCATACAGAGATATTCTTTTAGATATTTTAGAAATTAATATAACAAAGATGCATAATAATTAGATATGATTGGACGCATATATAAAACTTTATATAAGTTATGAGTGCATTTCATTTAAATCCTTGTTATAATGATATTCATTTTTACATAAGATCATTAACTTGCATAATATATTTTTTTTCACCAAATTGATTACAGAGCATAAATGATGTGCTGTGGGCTTAATTTTCTTTGGAATTCGGTTATATATGCAACAAATGAATAAAGAATCAAGCAAATATAAGTCTACATCATTGGTGTTGATGAATACAAAAAACTTTGGTGTTATAAGTCAATTAAGGAGATGGTTGACAAGAACAATAGCAATGGTTCTACTTGGGGGAATCAATTTGCATTTTTACATATTCCAATTCCAGAGCTAACTGATACAAAATTTGAAAATCCACTTGAGTTTATAAATGGGAAGCTCATAAAGAGATTAATAGGAAGAATAATTCTTTGGCTGCACCTCTAACTGGCTTGCTTTTAAATATGATGAAAATTTGAGAGGCCATGAGGTAAACAGCTATGCTTAGTTAAAAGTCATTAATTATGTTTTTTTTTTTAGAGATTCAAACTTCGTATATGAAGATTAAAATTATAAAATCAAATTCTTACTACCAGTAAAACTATTACTACTAAACTGGATATCTCATGGCCAAATCATTGAATATTTTGTTTTTGATTACTAGTGACACATTTTTTTTTCTACTGTGACACATTGTTTTATATATTTATATTCAATGGCCAAATCATTGAATATTTAGTTTCTACTGGTGACACATTTTTTTTTTCTATTTTTAACACATTTCTTTCAAAACATGAAGAAAAAAATATACCAAAAATACATATATAAAACATTTATTCAAATTCTTCATATATAAACTATGAATTACAGCTTAATTAATGTTCAATATTTTTCATAAACTTATTCTTTATATTTTTTTAATGCATTATTGACTTTGCTTACAATTCTCTTAATCCCAATTTTATTTTACTTTACTTCAGTTTGATCTTATTTATGACAATAGGCTTCAGCAAGATATTTATACAACACTATGAGAAATTCAAGCCTAACAATTTCCAATATGATTGGGCCAGTGGAACAAATGGCTTTGGCTAATCATCCAGTTAAAGGTCTATACTTTATGGCTGCAGGTGTACCATAAGGTAGAGTTTTTTTAATTCACATTTATTCTGAATTGTGAATAACATATTTAATTAAATAATTAACAGTTTAATTGATCTTACGTCTAATATATAAAAAATTTAAACTATGAAAACAATCATTAAAATTAATACAATCTCTAATAATAAGACCAACATAAATCGGTGAATGTTGACTAACTTTTAGTGTCTTAATTGATGTCCATCTTTCTCATCATAATGGAAAGAAATGCTTGTCAACTTCTTTTATTTGATTGATTATTTGTGCTTTCCTTATGAAGAATATTGGTTCAAAAAATAAAAAAGAACAAGAAATTTTTTTGTTGTCATACTTTTAAATATTAAAACAATTTTGGACTACTTCATTGGATTCGACTAGTCAAAATTAACTAAGTCATTGTTTGTTATTTCATTGTAAACTCGTGTTCACAACGAAATTAAGTATGGCAACATGTGTCCAAATATATGTTAAGAGTTTGATTCTTATAGATTATTTGAAAGAAAAATCAAATTATTAGTATAAAAAAGTTATTTTAAAAAAAAAGTGTTTTTTCTAAATAATAATAAAAAATAAAAAATAAAATAAAATATAAAAACAGAGAGGGAGAAGATTGAAAAAGTGATTTTCATTGTTATAAACAAACACATATCCGCATTTTTTTTTTCATCTCAAGTGAAAGAGGGAAACCTTTATTGTGATGCATTTGCCAATTATAAATACTATCATGAATTTCTTAAGTTATCTTTTTTGTTTTTGTTGTTTTGGTGCAGTTGCAGAGTCTAGTTATTACAATCATGAGCTACATGGGAATGCTAAGAATTGGATTCGGATTGGAGAAAGACTTTATAGAGAAACAAAAATTCATGTCATGCATTAAGAATTCTCTTGAAATGATTATTACAGCAGCAAGAAAGATTTCACAATAAAATTAAAGAAAACATATTTCTACTACATTCCTAAAGAAAATATTTAAGGTTAATTATTGAAGTAGAAAAACAAAGATCTACCAAGAATGCAAGAGACATTTTTTTTTTATTATATACCATTTTCTCAATTCTCATTCTAAAATAATTTATAAATTTCTTCATATTAATACATGAAACATTGAAATCTTATACCAAGCACCAGCTACTAATATGACATAATAAATAGAACTTGTCGAAGCTTAAAAACATATTTTATTTAGACAATATTTCTAATCGATGTGAGACTTAATAGTCAACTAATTAAAGCAAAGACTCGATTAATAATCAAGATTAAGTTATTTTCAAATAATTTTCATAAATAGATAGTTTATTAGAGCTTTGGGAAATCTATCTTCAAAAACTCTTCAACCTGAGAAACAACTTATCCATGCTCTCTTATATGTGACAAAAGTTTATTCAATAAGCGCTTATTTAAATTGTTTATTCAAGTACACCTCATATCACACCGCACACAACACGAGAATGGATTGAATCCCAAATCAGTGATTAGCCTAATCTACTTCCCATATTCCATTTTATTTATGATCAGATTCAATCTTTAGATTCATCTTCTTTCCATTCTACTATTGCCAAAGTATGGCGGCCGCCACAAGCAACGAGTTTGGCTATCCAACGTCCCTCGGCTTCGCTACCACTAAGATTCTGCGGAGGAGAAATGTCTATAGGTACCTCCATTGGTTGACCAGTAGTGACTTTCCTCCCATATCCAAGACGTCCATGATCACCTCTACCAAACTGTCAATAGTTCCATCAAAATTAGAATAAATGTTTTAAAAATAATAAATACATCTTAGAAGGGTTAGGCCATTAAATCCATAGAATAAATGCTGCTAATAATCGATAGGATTAAATATGTTTATAGTCTCTATTAAATTACATATCTTTTAAGTTTAGTCCTTATAAAAAATTTGTTCATTTTGGGTACTCCTTTTATAAAAACAGGGTGTTTTTAATCCCTATGGACTAAAAATTGATAAAATTTAGTGACTAAAATGAAAAATTGGATATTTTATAAGGACTAAAAACATATTAAATCATAATCAACATAATAAAGTAGTAATAGAGGTATCCTATGAGTTATCAAAAATGGAAAAGACAATTGAGATGGTAAGAAAACTACATACAGAAAATATGCGCCCATCTCGAGATAATGCAACCGAATGAGTACCTCCACAAGACACCTGATAACAAACAAATAAACAGATAATTCATCATAAAGTTGTCATCAATATGTAAATGGAAGCTATTAGAGATGATAATATGGTTAAAGAAAAAAGTACATAGAATTGAAAGTGCGGTTCGTGAAGGCAAAACCAATTCCACTAAGAAAGTGACTATTGTTTCCTAGCCATAACACCTATGCATATGCTACATATTTTGGTTAAGTATGCGATTGTTTTCACATTGGATTTGTTAATCAACGTGTGCTTGTTCACTTAGCCAATTTTTAACTTCGACAATATAACTATGAAAAGTGGTTGGGACGCAAGAAAACCTTTTCAGAGGCGTATTCAAACGAGCACTAAACTTATAAAGAGAGTGGTAGCTACAGAGTTAGAGTTAGTACCTGAACAATTTCTTCGCCGGTTAAAAGTTGAACCCTCTGAGGTAACATTTTACTGCTTTTATCACTATCACCAAATCCAAGCCTACCATGTTCTCCCCTTCCCCAACCATATACCTGAAACAAAAATAAGAGCAAAGATAGCTAGCATTATAGTCTACTCTCATTCGAAAAATGCCACCGTAGAAAAAATTCTGTGAAAATCCTTGGCACTTCAATTTTCTGATTCCACACATATTGCAAGATGTTAGTTTCAGAAGAATAAATAGAAAAGTTAAACTTTGAATTGATCATAAAAATAGTGAAATGCACGCCTCCGATGTTCTACTTGGGTTTCTTGATAGTAAAGTTTAAACATAATCTCCTCCCTGTTCCATTTTAGTCGTCATTCGAGGTTATTTACACGTACCATGAAAACAAACAAATTTATTACTTTTGATGAAATTATTTATCTTTTTCCAACAATACTCAACTATTTATTATCTCATTCTACCTATTTCTCTTTCTGCAATAAATAATTAAGAGGATTATTGACAAAACAGTAATTAATATTGCATTGAATTTTGAAAACGACAAATAAGAACAAAATTTTTCTACAAAAACAATAGTAAAAAAGAAACAGAGTAATAGATTTCAAAAAGAGCACCTCTCCTTCATCTGTCAAAGCAGTAGAGTGCCATCCACCAGCTGCAATATCTACCTAGAGTTTCAAACATATTAATAAAATAAGTTAGATAAGCTATTTTACATATGAATGAACAAAAAAAAACATGCATATAGTGTTTTGTCTTCTATAACACATCCTTCATGCCAATATTAATAAAATTCCATTATTCTAAGTATCTCTTTCCTCTTTGTTCCTATATCCCTATCTAAAATTCCTATACAACACATTAAACAAACATCATCCACGCAGCTACAAGAAAAATCAACTTTGAGTAGGGAACATTGTGAAATTTGAGCCATACATTGATCTAATAAGATGGTCAAAACAAATTTACACAAGCATTGTTTACTATTTATGCTAATGTCTCCTGAACCTTGAGTAGGACATACAACAATAACCAAAGCTGTTTTCCAAATGAGATCCATTATACAAATCAAATTATGCCATAACTCCTAATCATGTATTGTATTTGATGGAAAACTAGGGCCGTTGGGTGTGGGAACACAACAAGACAGCTAGCGTTTCAAGATGTTACAGCTGGGATTTTGGGACTAAAGAACTAAATCAGTGCATATCAGCTCAGCTTGAGAGATTAACTCTCAACTGGATATTTTTTAAGATTAGAAGTGTTCAAGGAGCATATCTTAATAATACAGAACTAAATCATCGACAAAATGCAATGCCATTAGACAAACATTAGTGGGAAAAGGTATCTCAGCAAAATAAAATATTATGATGCATATTGACAAAATGAAGAGGAAATAAAAAAACATGACTTTGGAAAATGAGATATACAAACCAAAGTAAGTCCAGAAAGCCCTTGCACAGGAATAGGTTGTGATCTTGGTTGTGTATCTCCAGTTCCAAGTTGTCCATATTCATTATTACCCCATGCCCACAAAGTTCCATCCTCTTGGAGAGCCAAATTATGAAATGCCCCTACTGCTATAAGCCTCACATTCTCAAGACCTTGCACCCGAACCGGGACTGAGATCTGTTTACTGTAACACAAAGACCAGATAAGCATCCTGATATGTAACATAAATTCATACTTAGATAATAGTTTGCGACTTTGTGTGCATATGTTCACTAACGTGTCTGTTTGTTCGCTTTTTTTTATTGTGCTAAAGTGAGTACAGACATTTTTTATGTTTCTTTGTATAATTTTTGTTTTTATATGGTGAGATTGTAATACACTCCTTTGCACCATTAGAAAAAGAAACTGCCATCAAACAGTTATTAAGGCGTGGTTAAAATTTATGCATGAAAAAGAAAATTGAAAAGGGTATAGTTGTGGGAAGAAATATAGCCTTCATATATTGTTATATAGTTGTGTAAAGACATTGAAAACAAAAATAATTGATTGGCTGAACTAATTTTTAGTAGAAGTGAAGAAACAAAGTTGAGTGACGATGTGCAATCTATACTACAATTTGGTGCATTTAGTTGGCACAGAATTGTCAGTACTTTTGAGAAAGCTTCTTTGGCAAGTAACTCAATTTGTGATAAGATTGGCCATTTGGCATCCTTTCGGCTTAAGTACATGGTCTTTTGGACGGTTTCACTACAGTATGAATGTATGTTGGGATTGGGAAGCTTTTCTATAGATAGAACCTACTCTTAGGATTTACTTGGATTGACTTATTTGAGTTTGTCTACTGGCATAAGCACTAGTGAGTCTGTTTGGGAGAGCTTATAGAAACAGCTTACGACATGTTCATAAATTGTTTTCAGCTAATTTTCATAAGCTATCCAGGATAGATTATGAAGACAACTTATAGGTTAGATAAAAATAGTTTGACTTTATTTTACCTTGTATTACAAAAATAGCTTATACCTAAGGGCTTATGCTATAAGTTGTTTATCCAAATAGTTTTTTTTACAGAAGTGCTAAAACAGCTATTAAGTTAGCTTTTTCCTTTTTTGAAAAACATACCTTATTATAATTTTTTAAGCATGTTTGCTCATTAAAAAAATATATTTTTTTGAAAAACATATAGAAAATTGAAGCCTATATTGAATATTGATTTCCTTTTTGACTTATCTTCATCTCAATAACTTATTTCTTTGATCTAAAAAGAAAAACTTACATATCACCGGGAGGCCACGGCTGACCCCATGTCCAAACGTGTCCTTCACGTGTAAGTACAACTGAGTGAGTTCCTCCTGCAGCAACCTGCGTCGCAAGCAAATAGAAAAACATCAAACATCAATCTAGAAATCATGATATCAAATATACATGATTTATTATTGTAAATGAAATGCAGAAGTTCCATTACAAACGCAAACATTGTACGACTATATTTATTGCAGAATGGCTAAACAAAAAGAAATAGTTTAATACTTTAACGAGAATACGAGGTTTAAAATATGTTGAATGGATGGATAAGTACTCTTATCTATATCTATAAGAACAAATGTCTGCATACAAAATTGCACAAATTATAGACAGATTAACTTATGTGCATACATGAAGCTTGAGAGAGTAGTTGAGTGAGGATTAAGTCAGAAGACTCACATCACAGAGAATCTATTCGGCTTTATGTTAGGAAGATTGATCATGTAAATAATATTCTTGTTATGAAGAGTACACAACTAAAGATTTGCTCAAACAAAACAAAGGTAAATTGTATTTGGTTACATCACTGCATGGCATTAGTATACACGAGTTACCTGCCGAACAACAAGCTTGGGAGCACAACGCTGAGGGATCATTATATCTCTCCTCAAAGGTCTACCAGTGTCGTCCTTGCGCTCAGGTTCTTCGCCACACTGCCCATATTCATTTCCACCTGACATCAATTATGTTTGCTCTTAGCAATATAATAATATATGCATTAAAAAAATATATTAACATGCTTTCTGATTTTTGAAGAGTATTCACTAATCCATTCTTCAAATATTTTTCTCGATATAGATCAATAGAAGTTCTACAATACTCATTCGGGGTTTTACTTTTTAGAAAGTAAAATTTCTATAAATACCTATGTATATATGACTCGGATCTTCTAAACTGAGGAACTAACTTAAGAGGGTAAAGTAAGTATTATCAACTATCAACCATTGATTAACAAATCAAAGGTGGATATTGTAGACATATCATAACAAATCATGAGTTTGTTGAAATAGAAACTCTTGATTTTCTCACTTTACTCACTTTAGAAGAGTCAAAAGCCATGTATATAAGACACTTTATCTCATTCTTCAAAATGTGTAATGCAATCAATTTTGCCTAAAAGATCATTCAACTAATGAGAAGATAAAATAATGAAAAGAGGGTATGACATAGTTGGAGCAAAAAATGAGGACATTCCATATTGTGTTTAACCACATTGCTACTTTGAAGGATCATGATGTCACTTCTAAGAAAAAAACGAATCGCTATTTATTTTGTCACAGAAAATGAGAAAAGCGGAAGATATAACAAATGCAAAGATGATGGTGTGGTGTTGAAATGAATACCCCAAGCATAAGCTCTTCCATGATCATCAACAGCCAAACAATGCCAACCACCAATAGCCGCCTAACATCATTTAAAAAAACACAATCACAACCACAAGTCAATAACCAATTCACACAACTGAGTTTATGGCAGATAGCCAAAACTCCACTGCATAAACATGGGGTGTGATTGCAACCAATGACACCGCAATGGTGGGCTGTGCTTCACAAATTGCCTATGGCATCAAGCACAAAATCTGCCACGCCAAGGCTGCTATTTAACAACAGTGCTTTAGACAACAATAGAGTAAGTAACTTAGCAGTTTATGAGAAAATCAATGACCGATAACATTTGTAATTTGTTTTATGGATGCGAAGGTAATAACACCAACATCCAATTTTCCAATCAACTGCTGAGATTTGCTACTTCACCTTATAAAGTGAATTGCTCACGTTTGTTCCACAGTACGCTATGAAGTACAAAGTGTTGTCAAATAGTGGTTATAGCGGCACTATAACACTGTAGCATAGCAGAATGTGAACAGACTGTAATTTTCTGTGATTGCTAACACTGATTTGCAGAAGTTAAATCTTCGCATAACACCAAAGAAAACAACATAAGCGAGATAGTAAAAGAAAATAAAAATACCTGAACAATTTGAACATGTGCAAGTGCTTTGACTTGGCTGGGAATGTTTTCAGTCTTGGTCTCTGGTGGATGTCCAAGTGTTCCCCTCTGATTCCAACCCCATGTAAACAACTAAACCAAAAAATAACAATGAGAGAGAGAATATAAAAAGGAAAAAATAACAGAGTTAAATATGTTTATAGACATTATAAAATTAAATTAAGGACCCTTTCAACTTTAGTCTTACAAAAATTATATACATTTTTTGCACCTCTTTGCATTGACATATTTGAGTTTATTTACTGACATAAACACTAGTGAAACTATTTGGGACAATTTATAAGCTCTTTATCAACTTATTTTCATAAGCTCTTCAGAATAGATTACAAAAACAATTTATAGCTTATATGAAAAATTGAAAACCATTTGACTTTATTTTATCTTTTATAATAGAAATAGTTTACAAATAAGCACTTATATAACAAATCCTTATGTTATAAACACTTAATTAAATTGTTTATCCAAACAGAACCTTAGTGTATCCCTAACTAATAATAGATAAAAAAAATTAGAGACTACACTTGAAAAATGAATATTTTTTATATAAAAACCATTCGACTTTATTTTATCTTTTGTAATAAAAATAGTTTATGTATAAACACTTATATGAGAAACACTTACGTTACTTGTAATCAGTTGATTAAGTTGTTTATTCAAATAGAGCCTTATAAGTGTGTCTCTAACTAAACATAAGGAAGGTCCTATTTACAAACAAACCCTAACTTGTTTATTCAAATAGGGCTTTAGTGTTCACTGACTAAAAATAGATAATAAAGAACTATATGGATTAAACTCCAATGGTTTGATCTAGCCGTAAAAAGACAAACATTGAATCTGCATGTTAACAAGGGTGAAACCAGCAGCAATGAAAAAAATATAGACTTTAGGGAATATAAACATATTTAAAGAAAAAATAAAAAGGGAAAAGGAGAAATTTGAATGATGTGATATTGTTATACCTTGCCATCATTACAAATGGCGAGTGAGTTTCTACTACCAGCGACTACAGAGCGAACAGATTGAGAAGAAAGAGCTTTGACGGCACAAACCCATTCTTTATCATCGTTGCTACCAATTCCTAGTTGTCCATCTTCGCCTGATCCCCTGCAAAAAAAATAGGGGATTTAGTTGAATTGTGAGAAGAGAGAGAGAGAGAGAGAGAGAGAGAGAGAGAGAGAGTTACCAAGTAATGATATGGGAATTGGAATCCATGAGGATGAAAACGACAGACTGAGAGACAAAGATTGAACTTGAAAGATGTTTGACGCACTCACTCACTCACTCTACTCTCCCTGTGCTTTGCTCTAGACTCAAATCAAACTCCTATATATATACTAAATAAATTCTTTAAATTTAATTACACTCGACCACTATTTTAGTTTTTAAATATTAAATATCATTTTAGTCTATTTGGATCCATGATTCAATAAAATGTTTAAATCAATACGCGAATAATCAAATATTTATCAATTTAGTTTTTAATTTCAATATGGTTATAGATTATTTTGATTATTCAACTATTAATTTTGATTTTTTGTATAAAACAAAATATCAACGTTCTATATTTTTGAAGATTAAAATAATAATTTACACTTTAATCAATCAATGAATACAACAAGATTAGCAAAAATCTACACTATCTCTTTCTTTCTTTTTTTTTTAAGAAAATAACCTAACTTTTTTACTTTTCTTTAATAGGGAAAACCTAACCTTACTTTTTTTATGGAAAAAGTTAATACCAAAGGCACTGTTATAAAATTAAAAGAAAAAAATATAATTTTAAAAGATGTGCATTTAATGTGTAGAGGTTTTAAAAAGTGAGTTTTTTACCTAAAAAAACACTTATTAGTATGACATTTTTTGTATATTAATTGTGTTTTGATGCATCTACTTTTATGCATAATAGAAATTACAAAATTTAATTAAAAAAAATAAGTTAAGAAATTTTATATAATTATATAAAAAATTGAGTTATTTGGATAGTTAAAAATAATAAAATTATAAATGAAACAGTTTAAATGATATTTGAGTTACATGATAACCAACTTTTTTGAGTCAACAAAAAGTTTGATGGAGGGTTCATGCAATTTTCCAATTATTGCTTTGATCAAAACAACCTACTATAAGTTGAGAGAATTATTTGAAAAAAAAAATATTTAGGAAGCAATGTTACTTTCTGATCGAATATACATACAAAAATGCATAGAAAGGATTGCACCTAAAATAGTTAAGTTTAATATTTATCATGCAATTGAATCGAAGTAATTATTGTTTCATTTGGCACAAGAAAGAGATGAACAATTAGTCAATTCAAGGCCGATCTTATTAACAAATGGTAAAAATATTAAGTGATACATGTGTTTTATTCACATGTCATCGCTACATATCATAGAATTAACCACAATTATTTGACATTTTCTAATGTGAATAAGGTGACTTCTATACTAAAACTATATAATGAAGATTTTCTAGCTATACAATGATATTGGCCACTTATATATCATAACTCACAATTGTGAAATGCGAAGAGTTAATAAATATCGTCCAAATAGTAGTCGCATTATAACATAAACAAAGACCAAAAAAATGTAGGTTATATCGCGTCTCTGTTCATAATAAAAAATATTGTCCAAATATTATTGACACCTCTCTCCAACTTCGATAACTTTGATATAGTTTTTATCATTTAAATTGTGTTAAATTACTAATTTATATATTTTTCTAATTAATTATTTTTAATATTTAAAAAAAATATGGGGCATTACCCTAATATTTTTTTGACAGGACATTAGTATAAATATTTTAAAATATTCGAAAAACTTATTTATAATAGAAATATTAAAAATGAGTAAAAAAAAAATACACTGAAGGTTTTTTTGTTTGACAAGAAATAAGATTGAAGCTTTTCATTCTTTTGGCTGTGTTTGTTTCATTTCACCTGAACATTGACCTGAAAGCTGAAAGAGTTGTTCTGAATCTGAAACCTAAATGGGTTACGTTCAAGAGGCACGTGAGAATCACGTCAAGAAGAAAGTCGAAGAAGGTATCATACTAAACCTTCTAAACCCTAAATTAAACCCTAATTTTCTTCATTTAAAAAGTTTTCATTTTTTTTGGAAGAAGAAGAAATGGGTTTAATTCAAATGGCATTTAAATTATGATCAAAATGCTTAAAAGTGAAATTGATTATGTGGGCTATCATAAATTTTGCAGCTTTACGAAGTAAAATGAAGCAAAAAGCACTTAAAGAGTGTGATGAGTATACAAAGAAATATGCTGAATGTGCTTTGGGGAGAACACTTTCAGTTGTTTGGAAATGTCGTCAACAAGCTAAAGAGTTGAATAATTGTCTTCATCAATTGTAAGTTGTTTTATGAAATACTAGATTTTTTGGATTGATTGCTTCATTTGATTTAGGCTTTGTTTGGATATTTTAAAAGTAGCGGAACAGAATGGAATAAAGAATAAAACATCCGCTCCATTGTCTTGGAATTTGGATATTTTAGGATGGAATGAATAATAAAACGTGATTTCATCTCATACCTCCCAAATTGGAGGGGGACAAAAGTGAAGCTAAGTGATGGAATTGGATGAAATGTATTCCATCATGTTCCACTCCATTCCACCCTCTTTTTAGCAATCCAAACAATGGAACGTTAATTTATTTCATTCCATCTCACACCATCAATCCAAACATAGCCTTAATTATTGGTTTTTTTTATGGTGTTGAGTATGAGTCATATTCGCTGATAAGTCGGCAGACCCTCGAGGATAGGGAGTATGGTTCGAGGGTAAACTTTTCATTTGGACTGTAATATTTAATCACAATTTGTACTTTGTAACCTTAAGCATTGCATAATAGAAAAACTATATCAGTCACTTTGTTGTCAGAGATGCATGTGCAATTGGTTGAACTTTGTGACTAATGGTTGTGTTCTTGGGTGTATTTTGTGTTTATTAATTTGTTTACTTTAGAGTTGGGTTTGTTTCATTTGATTAGGGTTTTGTTTATATGTACCGGTTGAACTTCGTGATTAATGGTTGTGTTCTTTTGATTGATTGCTTCATTTGATTTAACTAATTCTTGCTTTTTGTTTGATGGAAAATAAAGGTAATTGGGGTTTTGTCCTTATACATTGTTGTCAAATCAAATGCATCTCTTTACATTATTAGTAATGTTATTTCAACATCAATTGGGGACACCTAAATTCTACAACTTTGCAATTGGTTTATGCATTCCACACATGTGGTTAATCAAGTATTAGATTTGGTTATTAGGTATCACAACTCTTTAACCATCTACTAAACTTTATTATCTACGAATTTAAGTGTGATTAACCTTGATGGTCGCTCAACTGTATAAATCTACATGTAGCTGAAGCACCTAAAATTGCAGTTAATAATGTTCAATTCAAATTATGGTTAGTTAAGTTCATTCGATGGTTGATGAGTTAGCCAATCTTGATATATCTATTAACCACTCATTAAACTGCGTTAACCATATTAAAGGTTGTTGAAGTTAGGTGTTCCAAATTGTATTTAATTAACATTTTTATTACATTATATGGGCTGACCCACGTTAAGTTTAGGCCTAAAGCTAGGTGAGGCCTCTGGGTGTACAAATCATGGAAGGGGTCTCATTTGTGCACCTTTTGTTAGATGTGAGGATGAACATGGAGGTGCAAGTGCGACCATGAAATTAGTAGGTTGAGTGACTTGGGTTAGTGGCCTTAAGCAAAGGCTTCAATGGCCTTACCCTTGGCCGGTCCTAAGACTATAGGCACATAATCAGAAGTAGAGGATGACCAAGGAAGACTGTAACTCAAATTATTAGGAGAGATGTAGATTTAAATGGTCTATAATAGTACTTGATTTGTGATAGGATATTATGATATTGTTTGATTTTTGTAGTAGGCGATCTCGTCTAGTGTGAAAAGACTTCTATTATTGTTATTGTTGTCAAATGCATCTATTGATGCTAATGAATGTATTCATTTTCTGTCCTCTGTGTTGTATGGTTATCCTCATCTGTTTATGCTTAGGAATGTGCATCTCTTGGTGTTGCTATGAATTTTTAATATAAAATAGTTGAATATTTGAATTTATAGAGCATTTTAGCAGGGATGGAACTTGGCTATCACTTAGTTTATGCTCAGTGACATGTCTTACTGCATTAATTTGCTTTGTTAACAACTTTGATGATACTTACATAAATGCTGAAAATTTAATAAGATATATCATTTCTTAGTCTTGTGCATGTTAGAAAACTCCCTTTTCCCAAATAGATTCTGTTCATGAGACATTGATGTTTCTGTTCTAGCTGTGATCTGCTACATTGTAGATCCTTAGAAGGAGAAACTTCTAGTTATGTGAACACACACATGCATGGTAGTTTTTTCTACTGTAAAGATTTGGTTCTTTTGATGATTTAGGAAAATATTCAGTTCTGGCCAATTGGAACGGTGGTAACAATAAAGTGCATTATTCACTTTGGTTTTGGTAATGATATTTTCAAACTGACCACACTGATGAGATAGGATAAGGAATGATAGCATTAAGAGAGTTGGAGTAAGGCCTATTGTGGAAAAGATTGTTGAATCTCAACTAAGGTGGTTTGAGCATTTGTGGAAGAGATGTGGATTCTGAGTAAGGAGAGTAGATTAGATAGAGGGTAGCCCAATTGCTAGAGGCAGAGGAATGCAAAAAGAAACTATCGGAGAAGCTATAAAAAACGGCTTAGAGGTCAATGGTTTGGATAGGGATGTGATCTAAGATTGAGTATTATGTTGTCATTTGATTCATATAGTCGACTCCACCTAGTGAGATAAGGTTTAGCTGTCTCAACATAAAAATTTCCTTCATAAATTTGTCATCAAGCTGGAGAAATATGATTATTTCCGATACATTTTTCTTCATTTGAATTTGTTTTGTCTATCTCTGTGCCAGCGATCATATGCTTAATAACCTATACAACCAACATTTTATGTTGTAAAAATATTTTAGAAGCAGTTCATATATCTGGATGGCTATGTATGTGGAATTAATATATTTTTTCTATAATTCTTTTACAGCACCAATGATTCTGTCTTGGAGGAAATGAAGAAAGAATACATGTTAAAACAAGATGGAGAGGGAACTGTTAGAATCTAAACTATTTAATTTCAACAACACGGCATCACAGTTGATGAATATACAGTGATGTTAGATGTTTGAAATGAAGTCATCAACTCTTCATCATTGTGATGCTTTGGAGTTTCATTATAACTGCAACTTTTTCTTTTTTGTGAATTTTGTATGGAATAATAGAACATAAAGGAAAAGAATTTGTATGATGTTTGTTACTTGATCTTAAAATAGTGTCTTATGTGTACCATTTTTTACTAAGGGTGGAGTTTATGACCTATGAAGTACTGACCTAGACACGAACATCACTCATCACACTGACAACCACACGTCGACGTCAGTTATAATTTAAAAACAAAAAAAAAGTAAATGAATGTAACTATATGTTTTGGTGTTGTGTCAGGACTATATAGCTTGTGAGCATGTAGATTCTCCTTACTCAGGTTCAACCTTAGGTTGTGTTGACATTACATAGTGGTCAAAGAAGAGTTGAGTGCATTGAAAATCAGAAAGCCATTTAGTTTATCGCACTTGTTAATTTCTCTAAATTTTCCCCTCCTAATATGGACTAACGATGTAGAAAATTTTATATAGACTGCTAAGTATATATTGTTGCATAGATATTTGGATATATGTCTTGTAAAATAATTTGCAATAAATGTACCAGTAAGATATGATTAGATGATTGTGTAAAAAAATAACATTATCAGTGTTTTGCTATTAGATTTATACATAATTTTTAATACTATTTTATTTTGTACAATTATAAGAATGCCAAATTCTTGAGTGTGCCATGTAGCAATTTTTTTAATCTCGAGATTATATGAATAATAATATATTTTTTCACAAAATGGAATGATGCTATTTTAAAAATTGTAAAAATTATTTCTTGAGTAAATTAAGAGTGGCATATGATGAAGTAAGGAGCAATGAGTCTACACATATGATGTCAACGTAATCAAAACTGAATCAAGTGGAGAGTTTGAGGTTAATAAACTCAACATGAGAGTCCTTGTACATGTGTGTCATTTTCAATTCGATCTTTAAGTTTTTAGTTAGACACATCACCTTTTGTTAATAGTTTAAGAGCAAATTAGATTGATTTTTTTTAAGAGAGCAAATTAGATTGATAGTTGAAGGAAACTTTACTATTTTTTTTTACAAAAGAAGGAAACATAACATTTCTCTTTGCTCCTTTTGTTTTTTTATATTAAACATACAATTGCCATTTATTCACCGCAGAATTTTGAAAAAGCTTATCTAGTTTGGTTTGCTTGCCTTTTGATCATGAATCCAAATCCATGGTATCCAAGTCATGAGTTAAATAAATAAGATCACCCCTATATTATCAAAAACCTTCAAAATACATCTCCGATTAACCAATCAAAGTGTTTTTTTTTTTGGGTCAAATTACACCTCTAAATCAGCTAATCTAGAGAGTATTGAGGTGGAAAAAGAAACTCTCATAAATAATGAAAATTAGCAGCGATTATAAGGGGGATAACCATGCTTGGATCCTCATATTCGTTTCTTATTTGTATCCATACACAAAATTGCAAAGACATGTAATTTCTTGAAGAATACATTATATGATACTTGGAATAATGTCAAGCTAATTTCTCAAATAACAAATATTTTAGTGTAATTAACACTGACCTCAAGAATAATCAGTGTAATTACCACTAATTACATCAAAGGCTTAACTTTCAGGCTAAATGTGTACTAGATATAACTGTATTAAAAAATTCCAATCATGTCAAAAGAAATTTTTGTAATCATATCAAAAGAAATTTTGATCAAAAGAAAATAACTTTTTCCAAAAATATAAGCAAAGCCACAAATGCACTGGTATTCATCAGGTTCAACAATGTGGCATCTAGAGCTGCTCCTAATTTTTATTCATTTGAATTTGAATTTGGTTTCATGTAATTCCTAAGGACATCTCGGTAGAAATCGGCGATATTCCATCGTGTTGGAGCATTTTCCAACCCATTCTCGTCAACTTCGTTTTGTCCATTAATCTTCTTGTATAATCGCACCCATTTGTATGAGGCTCGCTTCAATCGAACACTCTCAGTTCCACCAAGCAGATACTTGATGAAATCCCTAGCTAGTTTTGTAAGTTCGACACCATTGATGACGTAAATATACTGCAAAAGATGTAGAATAGAATGTTATTATATGAGACATGGCACATACAACACGAGGAGTGCTAGAAACACTCTTTTTTCAACACTTCTCTAATATTCACTCTCTTATCGGGTGAAATCGATGTAGATCTCACATTTTCAAAATGCATCTCACATAAAATGGTGGGACCCACATATATTTTATTCAATATGAGAGTGAATGTTAGAGTGAATGTTACAGAGTGTTCCAAGCACTCCTCCATACAACATTATCAACCTTTTAATTATTTATAGTGAGAGAACTTACCACAAAAATGAAGCCAATTGTTGCGAAAATTATTTGAAGGGTCTCATCTGACATTCCAGAAAAACCTCCGTCCTCTGATTCACCAGAGCCACCGCCGCCGCCTCGTCCACCTGGTGGCTTGGACCCACTTCCCCCATTGTATTCTCCTTTTCGAATTTTTTCTTGTAAATTTTTCATAGCTTCCTCAAGAGATTTCCGTTGGGAATCCTAATTATCAATGTTCATAAAATGAAGAAAAAAACCGTATAATCACATTTTGAGAAGACAAAATTGTCCTTATATATAAACTCACTTTCAAATTACTAGATGTATTTATTATTTTGTTTCAAACATACTTCTTATTAATACTACCAATTTATCTTAGAAGATGAAAAGTCAATTAGGCACAGTCAAATACAAATGTTATTTTAGGAACATCTACACATAAAATGGACACATTAAATTCACTATCTACTTTTCTTAATATATGTGAACAAAATCAGTGCTTATAAAAAGGGATAGAGTGAGTAGTTTAACAACATCAAAGGATATGTTTGGATTAGATTTACATAAAATAACATTCATTTTTAAAAATTTAACTAGATTACTCCACTTTCTATTTCACTCTATACCACCAATTTAAACACACCCTAAGCTATTCTGCACAAGGCAGCACAAATTTGGCTAAAAGCCAACCAATAGCTTAAAGGAAGAAATCATAACATATCTAATGGAAAATTAAGCATCTATGATATAAGAACTGAGAAAAGGTAAAATGCATAGTATAACTTAAAAAAAAAAGTGTATTATACCTCACTATTGTCCATCATTCCTTTTCCACCAGCTAAACAAACATGGAGAGGTTTTCGAGATTTTAAAACAGACACACATTGTAAGCCAGATGAAGGTTTTGCACTTGGGATCAGAAAGGTCCTAGAGATAGGGTTGGCATTCTTTGACAATCCAAGTGGTGTAGAAAGAAAATGCCGTGGCTGATATTTTCTTCTCTCATAAATCCTAGGATTGCTTGCAACAACTTGGATGGTGTTCATCTTTATTGAATAAACCGAGCACGACAAACTTCACTCCTGCACATCATCAAAGCATGCTTTAATTCAACATAATTTAAGCTGAAATATAAATTGAAAGTGGTGGGAACATTGTAAAATAAATCTGATCTCGAATTACGATTTCGCGTATCAATCGAAGTAACTGAGCTGGTCAGTTAAAATATAAGATGTATCACAGAATTAACCACAACAGTCAAGTTATTCCTATGAAGTTCCAACCACAGACATCGACTAAATCAGTATAAGTCATTATTTTCTCTAAGAACTTGCAAACAAAAAATGTGGGGGCGTACATAGTTTGGTTTTAATGAAAAACCGAACAATATCCGTATTGAAACCTATTGGATTTCAAAATTGGTCCTGATTTCCGCCTCGAAACCAATTTGGCTTTAGTTACAAGTTTTGAAACCGGTTTCAAACTTCATTATGTAAAATGGACATATTCAAGGTTGTCAAAATTGAGATTCTAGGTCATATCAGATCGTAAAATCGAATCGTAGATTGTAAGAGTCTACCTACTATTAAAAATAAAACTAATAAAATCCTATACATGACATTTATATTATAGAAATAGAATACCACAAAAACATCAACATTCAATAATTCAAACTTGAACCTAACCCACCACCAACCTCAGTCATTAGGAACAATCTGTGCTATATAAATATAAATATAAATATAAATATAAATATAAATATAAATATAAATATAAATATAAATATAAATATAAATATAAATATAAATATAAATATAAATATAAATATAAATATAAATATAAATATAAATATAAATATAAATATAAATATAAATATAAATATAAATATAAATATAAATATAAATATAAATATAAATATAAATATAAATATAAATATAAATATAAATATAAATATAAATATAAATATAAATATAAATATAAATATAAATACATTGACTTGGAAAAAATAAAAAACACGCCGTTCTCTGTCTCTGTGTATGCTATTTTTTTTTTTGTTAATCTAATAGAATTAAAAATGTGGTGATTGGATCTCTCTTTCAGTGTCACTGTGTATAGTCAGTATACTCTCAATCTTCAAAGTTTTAAGAAACCAAACTGTGTGTAGTGTCTATGTTAGGAACCCAAAATTGTAAGATATAGTAATCTGGAATTTATGATTGAAAACTAAGAAAAAGATTACAAGAGTTTCCTCCTATAATCCCCAAAGCAAAGCTCCTTCAGAGGATGACTACCCTCAGACCCAATATAAAACTGCAAAACAGAATGACAACTAAGATGATATCCTCCCCATGACACTACCCCTATATATATATATATATTCCCCTCATACTAACTAACTTGCTAACCCAGCTGGGTAGTTAATCCCAGATAGCAGTGCGTCGCGGCACACCCCAAAGTGGGGTAGCAGGATAGCGCATTCCTGGATAGGCGGGATAATTGCTATTTTTTTGAACAAATTACATGAATAATATTATATAAACCTATGTTTAATGCAAAATTAACAAATGACTCAAACTCTGAAACATTCACAATTAGTAATAAGAACCACACAAGTCTTACTCTTAGTCAAAACATTCATTGAAATACCAACAAAAGTCAAGGAAATAAAGATGATGCATATTGAAGTCTTTAACACAGTAATAAAATAACTAAATATTAAAACTCAAATGCATGTTCTAGCATAGGAATCAAAGATAAGAATCATCTTCATTAGCATATTCTACTTCCTCTCCTTCTTAGATGAAAGTAGAAACAACAAAACAGAGAAGGAAGAAATAATAGCGGGATCTCGCTGGGAAACGTTGATATTAACTACGCCGGATCTTGTTTCATGCTGTCGCGACCACGCCGTCGCAGTCAGGCACTGCACCGCACCGGAACAGCGGGATCTCGCCTGGAAACGCTGTAATTAACTACCTAGCAACCCAGCACTCTTTTCTTTCATTTGGGCATTTGGGCCTTTCTCTTCTTGGGTTCTATCAGTCTACAGATTAATTGAAGGAGAACAATACGGGTACTCAGAATCTGACCCAAACTGTGCAACAACAATTAAGAGTAGCGAGTAGGACTGAACTGAAGTGTTAGTTTTACAGTATATTTGGTGGGAGGGGAAGACTACTTAATCAGTGTTAGTGTCATATTGACTGATTTTAGAGTGATGGATCAAACTGAACTTTTAAAATGAGTTAAAGGATCAAAAAGGTATTTAAGCCAAAAGTCATTCCCTCTTCCCATTTCCTCATTCCTTTTCCAAAATCCTCCCCTCCCCTCATAAACTCCCAAACATAGTCTTAGGGTTAACTACCGAAAGAGAAAGAGAGACGTGTTGCTGGAGAGAAGGGTTATACAGAGAGGGTTGCAACGAAAAAGAAGAAGCAAGGAAATTTAAATAGAATTCAAAGAATTTAGAAGTAGCTAATATAATTTAATTTCATTCAATTCAATCACAATACAAGCACACAAAATTGTGAAATTTCAATCCCAATTATCACTCTCCTATCCTATAACAAACAAATTAGGGCAGAGAAATGGTGAAATAAACAAGAAACCAAAAGCAAACTCATAACCTAAAAAAAAAAGAACTAAACATTACATACATAAAATGAAATCAGAATTGAAACAAATAATAATCTCAGAATTAAGAAAGTAAAGGATAAGTACTTACGAATTGGAAAGCGTGATTGGGATTGAAAATGGAATGACGAAAATAAAGAGAAGGTGAAGAAGAAGAAGAAGAAGATAAGAGGAATGAAACTGCCACACCGCCGACAATGAGTGGTTCCGATAAGGCGGTAACCGAGAGAGGCGTACCCCCAACCGATGTGTTGCGTAGCAGAGGGAAGCAATTGGGTAACCGTTGTTACCTATGTTATCATACATATGTATGTCAAAAGTATTATTCATACTTAATTCCATTTTAGTCTCTTATTTTTCCTTATTTATAAAATTAATTTTTTTATTTTAAAAATTGATAATTTTAATTTTTTAACTAAAAAATATGATATAATTTAAATAACATAGGGTGGCGACAGCCACTCAAATGTCCCTAATAATTTTAAAAATATATAAAAATAACTTATAAAATAATTATAAAAAATATTAATTAAAAATACGTTAAATCTTTCAACTTAAATTTCATCATCTAGAAATATAAAAATCAAACTAATTATGTGATAAATTTTAAAAAAATATCGAAATTAATTGAATTGATTTTTTTTTTTTGTTTCTAGTTCAATCTGAGTCGAACCAAATTAACTCAATCTCTGTTGATTTTGAGTATGATTTTACTTCATTTAAAATCAATCATTGATATCTGAATAAAATCATTATATTGTATCAGTAATGTTATCTTCGACATGTATTATATTTAAGGATTTTTTATCATTTACATATTTTTTTTCATTGTAGTTTAAAAAGTGTTTACGTAATTATTTTAATAGTATAAATAAATTTGAAAAATAAAATTTATATTTTAAAAATAAGTATGTTAATTTTTATGAATGTCAACCTGATTGAAGTGAATCAAATCAACATGCTATTTATCAGTTTGAGTTTAATTTTGTGATAAAAATTGTAAAAACCCAACTAAATTAACTATCTTTATGGTTTATATTTTTTCCTCTCCAAACATACGAATCAAAACAATATATTATACCCATAACTCCGTCTCACCTAAACTAATGCAACATTTTAGTCCAATTAATCATCTTTTTTTAATTGTGTTTACAAAAAATATTGTGTTAATATAGTAACTTTACTACCTATAATTTTAACGTACAATAAAATATTATATTTAATTTATCAATTAAAATTTTAAAAATATAACACTTCAAAATATTTTATTATACTCCATCACTAACTTCAATAAAAAATATTAACCTGTTTATTTAATTAAATTATAACGAATTAAATTATTCAATTAAAAATACAAAATACAAAATCACAGTAAAAATTGAAAAAATGATAAATTACATTATGTCATATCAACAAAGAAACTAAAATACACGGATAAAATAATATTATATTAATATATATTGAAAAAAATGTTAATTCGAATTCGATTTATTTGAAACCTAGGTACTATTATTCTTCTAGAGAAATTGCAAAACGGCGATTGAAGATGGTATCGGAAGCGGAAATGATAAGTTAGCATAAGTATGATCTTTGCGTAGCACAAGAACACAGTGTCAAGGTTTAGGTTTCACCCACCTCTCCTAATATTTGGCTATGCTGTGAGTTGCTCCGAGATCATTAAGCAAAGATGTTTATCCCAAATGTACTTTCGAGTAGCTATGCTGAAATTGGACCGCGGGGATCTATGGATGATGATCAACACATTCAAATAGATCTTCTAGCTTGCCACTTTTGGATTTGTTTCCGTTTAATATCTCGGTATAAATTATGAATATCATTAATTCAATGGTTAATTAAAATTTATTCCGGAATCGATTACTTATAAAAATATTTCTTTTTGTTTATTAAATTATAAATTTTTATATTTTATTAAATAATTTTAAATAAACGTGTAATAAATTTTTAAAAAAATATAAGTAAATATTGATAGTTATATTAGATACTTATAAATTTCGAATATATATAAAACTTAGTAAACTTGATCATTAATATATTATATCAATAATCAACGATTAGATTAATTAAATATATTTGTTTATATTAAGTTATTAAATAAAGTAACCCATCACAAATTTATTCATATTGTCAGCGGATCTTCACCCATAATAAAATGATCAATTTCATTTGTAATAAAATAACAAATAAAATCTATAGAATACTAATATCGGATAAGTACTTCACCATTTTAAAAATACACAACACATAATTCATAGGATGTCATTATTAGGATTTAATTGATATGCATTGACAATGTAAATATATTTTATACTATTATAAGTGTTAGATCATAAAAAAATTTGACTTTAATTATTTCAACCTTAGAAGTCATATAAATGGTTTCGTAAAAAAAGATCATATAAATGGAAGTTTGTGATTGATTGATAGAGTAAATATTTTTACAGTGTATCAAAATTAATATGTTGTTATTAACATTAATTATTTTTTAGTTTAATTATCATGCACGGTAAATGTAAAAAAAATTACATAATCGTGAGTTAATTACAACCATTTATAAACATGACATAGAAAACTCATTTAACGAGTGTGATTGACCAACAATTTAAAAACTCTTTATGCTGACAAAGTATATGAATTAAATTAATCACTCACTCCGAAATGAAATAAAAATGATATCAGAAAAATTGATGTATTTAGTTAAAACTTAATATCAGATAATTCAATTTTTCATATACTCTTTTTGTATATATTTCATTCTAGAATATTATTTTTAATTTAAAGTTTAATTGACGTGACCACCTACTCTCTTACATTGATGGTCAATAGCAATTAACTATGTAGTTATTTTAGGATGATCGTTATAATTATGTGGTAAAATGACAAAATCAATTATTTTTACTAATTGTCTTTATAAAAGTAGTTTGTATTGATAATACATGGTCATTTTACTCTTTTCACTATGACAGACAAACATAAACCGTTTCTATTTCTCTTAAAAGTCTCTAAATTATTGAATATTAAAATCACTTTTGTTAAAATACGTAAGAATATGAAAATTATAGTCAATAATTACTAAGAGTTAAAAATTCCTTTTTTTTTTTTTATAAAATATCAATTATAAAAAATGATTTTTTGAGATATTATTAAAAACAATTTCT
>JBBPBQ010000004.1:3999806-4022161 GCA_037974755.1 Cicer yamashitae
ATTTAAAGTATTTTTTAAATTATTTTTAGATTTTCATTTAAAAAAAACTGTAACAGAAAAATGAATTTTTTTAAAAGTGATTAATTTTTTTATGAAACTTTTTTATAACAAATGATCCTTAGTTTTACTCTACAAGACTATAAGCAAATTGCAACTATTCGTACTTAATATTATAAGTAGTTATAATAAAAATTGAATATTTTTTAATTATTTAACAATCATGATTGATTAAGATCGTAAAAGTTCTTTACATTAACATTGGATGTAAATTAAATTCACAATTATTTTTCATTGGTAATTGTGTAAGGTTGTGTTTTTAAAAGTATTTTAAAATTGGTAATATGACATGACAAAAATGTGATTTTCTCATTGGAGTGTATTTTTATTAAAATTTATCTCTAACCAAATTATATGACCCATAATTTGAGTATTAAACGAGGATTCATGCGAATATGCCCATTTTACTCGATCAAGCCTTAAACAACATACACGAATAAATAATAACATACTTTCCATTAAACTATAACATACTTCTTTGTTAAATGAGGTGTGAGAGATTATCAAAAGTGTGTTGTTTAAGCCCTACAAAGTTCTATCAATAGACAAGTTATTTAGCCTAAAAATTCAAAGTTACTCATTCTACTCATTAAACACTCAAACATAAGTTACTCTACAATGTCACCTAGGTCTATCCCATTTTTAAGCCAAAAACAATAACCACTTTATCATCAAAAGAAAATGTTTTACTTTAATTGTAATTATTTTTAAAGCCATAAGTATTAATTAAATAAAAACCAAGGAATCATTTTATTATCCAATTTTCTTTTTCTTTTATCTTCTTTCCTCTCTCTTTCTTTCATAAACCAAACACACCACTAGTCACAAAGTTTTTCCTTATACTTAATTTTCTTCTTCCACCTTCTCACTGTCACAATCTCTTCACAAAAATGGGGAAAAACACAAAGAAAAACACAACAACCTACGAAGATGTAAACGACAACACTTGGTTTTGGTTAATTCAAAAAGGAACAAGAACAACAACATTCACAACAATCACATTATTTGCATTACTGATCCGTTTCATGGTTTCATTGTACCCTTATTCAGGATCCGGAAACCCACCAAAATTCGGAGATTTCGAAGCACAAAGACATTGGATGGAGATAACAATAAATGTTCCAATTCGTGAATGGTATAGAAATGGAACGGATAATGATTTGAGTTATTGGGGTCTTGATTATCCTCCTCTTACTGCTTACCAGAGTTTTCTTCATGGAATTTTTCTCAGATTCTTTTGTCCTCATTGTGTTTCTCTTTTTGATTCTAGAGGTCATGAATCCTATCTTGGGTAAGTAAGCTTTTTTTTTTTTACCCTTTTTTTGATTAATTTATTGTTTATTAGATCTAGTGAGAATTAGAATTTAATCAAGTGGTAAGGTGTAAGTGGTTAATTTACTTTGGTTAAAGTTGAATCGTTCGGAAAGTACTCGAATTTGAACTCTGATTGAAATAATCCTTAGTGAGAATTACAATTAACCTAGTGGTTAGAAGTAAGTGGTTAACTTGGTTAAGTTTTCCTGAAAAACCCGAATAAGTATAGTACTCAAGTTTTATCTCTGGTTGAAACAATTCTTAGTGAGAATTAAGAATTTAATTTGTTGGTTATGAATAAGTGGTTAATATGATTTAGTTAAGATTGAAGTATTTGTGTAGTACTCGAGTTTGATACCTGACTGAAACAATCCTTATTGAGAATTTGAATTTAATCATGTGATTGGAAGTGGTTAATTTATTTTGCTTAAGGTCGTATTTTAGAAAGTCAGCTTGAGTGGTTTGGACATGTGGAGAGGAGACTTGCAGATTATGTAGTTAGGAGTGTAGATCAAATGAAGGGTAGTCAAATCGCTAGAGGCAGAGGAAGACCTCGAAAAACTATGAGAGAAACTATTAGGAAAGACCTGTAGATTAATGAACTGGAAAGAGATATGTTATATGATAGAATATTATGGTGTCGTTTGATCCATGTAGCCGACTTTATTCAGTGGGATAAAGCTTGGTTGTTGTTGTTGGTGTAAGGTCGAATTGTTCAGTTAGTACCTGGGTTTGAACTTTGACTGAAGTAATCTTTAGTGGGAATTATAATTTGACCAAGTGGTTAGAAGTAAGTGGTTAACCCAATTTAGTTAAAATGGAATCATCGGTATTAGTTTCTGAGTTTGATCTTTGGTTGAAACAATTCTTAGTGAGAATTAGAACTTTATCAGGTGGTTAGGCGTACGTGAATAATACGTTTTAGTTAAGATTGAAGTATTTGTGTAGTACCAAGTTTGATAGATGACTGAAACAATCCTTATTGAGAATTAGAATTTTATCAAGTGGTTAGTTTGCTTTAGTTAAGATCTAATAATTCGTATAGTAGTTGAGTTTAATCTTAGACTAGAACAATTGTTAGTGAGAATTAGAATTTAATCAAGTGGTTTGGCATAAGTGGTTGATTGATGAAGTTAAGATTAAATCATTGAGTTAGTACCTGAGTTGAGCTCTGTTTGAAACAATCTTTAGTGAGAATAAGATTTTAACCAAGTGGTTAATCCAATTTAGTTAAGATCAAATCATTCAAATATTACTCGAGTTTGATCTCTCGCTGGAATAATCTTTAATCAAACTTTACTTACCTTCTCCATTATTACCAGACCCCTTTCCCTTGAAACCGGATGGTTAAGACAAAAAAATAATAGTTTTTTATCTTTTGTTGTTGTTGTCTTTAATGAGAATCCTACCAGTATTTCTATGAAATGAATCAATAGGGTCAGTTGGGTGCTCATTTTTCAGTGCAATCAATGAATTTAACTCTTCTAAGTGAACAAATCACTAAAGTTGATGTAGTAAGTAATTTGAGCTGTTGATAAGTTGATTCACATTTGATATTAATTTTCTCATCGATTAAGATGTCTAATTTTACCCTCTACAGCCCGATTCACTTTAGAGCTAAATTTTCACTGATTTATGTATTTTCCTCTTTATTATTGTTTTCAACTGTTTGAAGGAATTTTAAAAAGTATGGTTATTTCCTTCAAAAATTCAATGTTGAAAAGTATGATTATTTTCTGAGTTGTGCTGTTTAGTTTTTGAGTTATTCAAACTGGTTCATGTTAGTTTCCCTATTCAACTAGTAAAAAAAATGCTGTTTTGTTAATGTTTTTGTTCATGTTAGTCCCTGCAAGAGGAAGCAGAAGGAGTAATGTGAAACTACTGAGTATCTTAACTTAAGACTTATTGTACTGAAATTTAAATTATACCAATTAGCATCATCTTTTTTAACACATTCTTTATTTTTTATTTATTGTTTAAAAAGTGAACACTCCCTTTTAATAGAATGCGACACATTTACAAGACAATAACTTTTTAGAAAATAAATTATTGATACAAAGTGGTAAAATTGTGCGTTAAATAGTGTGTTTCAATCATTTATTCATCTTTAAAGCAATGAGTAAATTATGCATATGTTACACTTTTAGAGATCAAAATGATAGTTTATATCCATTTAGGATCCTATATATTGCTACAATTTCTTCACTTTTGATTTTGTTACTAGTAGTTACTGATGTTGCTGCTATTTTTGTTATTATTTTTTTTAAAATGTGACCTACTTCTGCAGAAAACAACTGATGAGGTGGACAGTGATATCATCCGATGTCCTGATATTCTTTCCGGCTGTTTTGTACTTTCTTATTGTTCATTATAAACAACCTTCACAGAGCCGTAAAAGTGATTTGGCGTGGCACACTACAATGCTTTTGCTAAACCCGTGTTTGATCTTAATCGATCACGGTCACTTTCAGGTAATTCCTAAGAAAGTTCATGTCATATGTTGTTTGATTCCTGTCTCTTTACTTTTTTTTTACAGTTATACGTTTGGTAGCGCCTTGATTTTCAATGTTGCATTTTGTTGTATTTCAGTTCAACTGTATCAGCTTGGGCTTTACTGTTGCAGCTGTTGCTGCTATCCTCTCAGGGAAAGATCTCGTTGGCTCTGTTCTGTATTGTCTAGCTCTAAATCATAAACAGGTTAATCTCGGCCATCGTTGTATTTGTCAATTGTTCATTTATTTTAATTCTTCAAGCTATTTTACATTGTATATGTAATCATATATGTACTCGAGATGGAACATTATTCAATTTTTTTGTTATGTGTAGTTAAGTTTAATCTTCGATGAAACAATCATTAGTGAAAATTAGAATTCAATCAAGTGGTTAGGCATACGTGGTTACTTCGATTCAGTAAAGATCGAATCATTCGATTAGTACCTGAGTTTGATCTATGGGAAAGACTTTATGACATTGATTGATTTGTATAACTGACCCCACGTAATGCGAAAGGCTATGTTGTGTCCCAAAATGTATGATAATATAATTCTGAGCATATATACTTGTTTGAAATCAAATAAAAATTTTAGACACTTCACCAGATCAAATTGATGATTTCGCGGCATTTGTTATTGACTTTGCTATTGTCTTACGTGTATTACAACAAGTAAATGGCAGTAAATTTTTTGGTTGTTTTTGTTAATGTGATCTTTAGCTGATAGAGCCACGTAGTTGCCAGAAAAAAAATGATGTATTCGGTAGCTGGTGTCGGTTGATAGGCTAAGGATGTCATGAACTGTATCCGAAGTTAAAATTACACATCCTCTAATTTTTCCCCTTTACTTTCCTTCAAGGTATGATAACTGTTTTATGTGTTGTTTTTCAGATGAGTGCATATTTTGCACCCGCTTTTTTCAGCCATCTACTTGGAAAATGCTTGAGACGTCAACATCCACTCCTTGAGGTATCAAAACTAGGATTGGTGGTCTTAGGAACCTTTGCAGCAGTGTGGTGGCCTTATCTGTATTCAACGAATTCCGCCTTAGAGGTAACAATGTTATAATTTGGCCATTAGAAGTGCATTTATGTTCTTAGGTTCTGGTGTATTATTCTTTCATGGAAGTCGTGAATATTACTTTTGCCATCATCCTTCCAAAAAATGAGTACTGCAGTTTGTCTTGTTAAACTGTTGGAGTTGGACACAAGTCGTTGGATGAGTAACTTAAGAGCCTGAAACATAACTATAATGCGTGTCTCTGTGTACGACACACATTGGGGTCCACCACCCGTACGACTCGTGTCAAACAAAGACATGTGTCCCAATTTTTTTTTTCATTTTTACTTCGACACTTCTCAAACACACCTATGGTACTAATATGGACATCGAATAAAAATGCTTTTGAAAGAAATATATTAGTATTTTAAATAGACGGTTGAATAATTCTTGCATATGCACATTTTTTCACATACACATATCTTCATCTTTTGCAATATTCACTAATGATTATCAATGATGGGATTAAAGACCTTAATTTGATTACATCATCTTTAGTTTTTTGATGTGTCTATGGAATTTATACTGATGGGGAAAAGTTTAAGTTCCATAGAAACATCAAACAGCTATGGAACTTACCTTTTTTGCTTCATTGTGGGTTTATGGCTATGCTTTTTTAAGTGCTTTCTTTCTTAGTTATTTGTAGCTCTTTTAGAGCTTCTTTGAGTTTTTATTTTATATCCTTTTTCAGTGTTTTTAGTAGGATTACTGATCCTCCCACTCACTATATAATAAGAATTTTGATTTCATTTCAACAAAGTATTCATATTAGCCAAAGAATTTCAATATTATTTCTAATGTGAGGTATACTTGTTAATTTGCTTTGAGTTACCTTTCTTCCAAAGGTAGAACTCTCATGTTGAATACTTTGTAGAAGTTCTGCCTATGTAGGCTACCGTCTAATTAAATCTTTTCTTCAAAAAAATAAAAAATTAATCATAGTTTAGTTTGATATTATTATTCACAGATAATAATATTTTTTTTTCAAATTAAAAGTTTGCTACTAAATTTACGAATCTTGAGAGCAGTTGTTTGAGATGAAAGCAATAGGTCTAATCACTTGTTTGGTTGAGGGTGGACAACTGCCACCATGAGTTTAGAACTCTTCCGCCGTAATTTTTAGAAGCTCTAATGTGTAGCTTCTGACTCATCGTAATTTTTCACCGTAAATATGGTGTTTTTGAAACACACACTAAGCATAGCAGAGGGATATAGACATAGATATAAAAGTAATATAAGTTCGTTCAACCCAGGTTGTTGATTTTTGAAGCACTGACACATACGCGAACACAACACTGACAATGACAAGTAGACATCGATATTTAGACGAATAGAAGTGGTTGAATGTAACTATATGTGTTTGTGTCAGACACCAGAAGACACACCTATAAACCGAAGTATCAGTGCTTCATAGCTGTTAATTGATAATGCCTTCTTTTTTGCCATTTTGATATTTACCCTTGTTTTTTGCATATTGAACTTGTAACAGGTCCTCTCTCGTCTTGCTCCCTTTGAAAGGGGAATATTTGAAGATTATGTGGCCAATTTTTGGTGTGCCACTTCAATTCTCATCAAGTGGAAGAGATTGTTTGCAACAGGGCCACTAAAACTTCTCAGTTTCTCTGCAACAATTATATCATGTTTTCCTTCAATGGTTCAACAAATAAAGTCTCCAAGTAATCAAGGATTCCTTTATGGCCTGCTCAACAGTTCTTTGTCATTTTACTTGTTTTCTTTTCAAGGTTGGTAATATTTTCTTCTTTTCATATTGCAGAAATGTGATAATTTTGTCACGAAAAATCTTAGGTTTAAATATACATTACTTTTTAGAAATATGATTCATCTTCCTAGTTTTAGATTTTCTTGACGTGCTTGATTTTTTTAGAAATACACCATTTTTACTTATAGTCCCCGTAAATTTTTGTTTTGTTGGTTTTTTGTCCTTGCAAGGATATTTCATTTTGCTATTAGTACTTGTTGTTCTGCCTTAGTCCATGTAATATGTATGTAATATTTATTTTAGCCCTTTTTCTCACTCATGTTGGAGAGGACTAAAATCGATTATTCTATATTTTACAGAGATCAGTTTCAATATAAATTTTTTTTGCAAAGGCTAAAACAAAACAACATAGACCAAAAGTCAATGGCGAAAAACAACTTTTCTTTTACATAGACTAAAAGCAAAAAACGATATATTTGCAAATAACAAATACATATTTTAACCAAAATCTTATTACAAATTATCTCTGCTCCTGCTATGTCTTTACAGTGCATGAGAAGTCCATTTTGCTGCCACTTCTTCCAGCAACCCTGTTGGCAATGGAAGAGCCCTTTATTTTTCGCTGGTTCATGCAATTTTCCATGCTCTCAATGTTCCCTCTCATGGTTCGCGACGGCTTGATTATTCCATATTTCGCTTTATTCTCACTCTTTATCTTGGTACTCAATGTACCTGGTCAACAAAAAGTTAGAGATAACAACTTCTTAAGCAATTATTTAGGCTCGACATCGATGCATCTTATTTTATGTTGTTCTTTAATTCTTCACATAGTTTATTTAACCATGCAACCTCCTAAGAAGTATCCTTTTCTTTTTGAAGCAATGATTATGAATCTTTGCTTCTCTCAATTTGTGATTGTAACTCTTGGCTACAATATAAAGCAGTGGATGTTAAATAAACCTGAAAAATTAGAAGAAATAGAAAAGAAGCTCATTTGACATTGGTTTCACTTTTAAAGTTAGATGAATTGTTTTTGTTATACAGTTGGATTAGGTGTGGAATGTTTGATGCATTTTAACTATGATTTATATAAATTTAATTAAAGAGATTGGCCTGCATTGACTTATATTGTAATGATTTTATAATCTTTAGTCTTGTGTATTTGTTCTATACTTCCCATGTCTATATTTATTTACATTTTCAACTATCTATATATATATTATTGATAATTATGTGTAATACAAGAAAGCTGGGGTATTTGCTCTAACTTATGTACCTTTAGAGCAGGCAGGATGATAAAATATAAATTAATTGAAATTCTTTGAATTCTTGCTGATTTATAATTATTTTCATTTTCAAAATATTGCTTGAAATTATTCCTTTGCTCCTGTATTTGGAACAACAAATAAACAAATGTGTGGGAACTCTAATGTTATTTTATTTATCAGCAAAGAAAAAAAGTTAAGTCAATAAGAATACATATTTAACTGGATTTTGGGTTGTCTTTGATTGAATAGATAAATTAAGATCTTAATTACATCCACACATGTCTATTCACAATTATTTTAGAATTTTTTTTGAGAAACTACAAGAATTGTTATGTATTGATTATGATAAATGTTGAAGGTAGGTAGATACTATGAGGGAGAAAGTACAAGAATTGTTATGTTTTTATTTATTCATTTGTTTAACCCTCGGGCTATCAAGGGAATAAAATTTTAGTAATTTAGAGTTCAGTCGAGAACGGTCAAGAGGTAAATGAAGTATGACTAAAAATTGTTTTAGTTAGAATTTAATTTTCTCAAAAGATTCGTTAATTGAAGCTCATTAATCACTTGAGTCTAATTAATTGATTAAAATTGCCATGTTTTTAGATTGATGATTATAAGGATTGGTGAAATAGTATGGTTCAATGGTTTGGGATTGGTGAAATAGTATGGTTCGATGGTTTGGGATGGAAAGGATTTGTTGGGGTTGTGATGAAATCAATATATTAAAGTTTCAAATGTGAGGTTTTAAATGTATTCCTATGTGAGGTTTCAAATGTGTTCACAATGGTGAGTAGATACTATTTTGCCATTTATATAGAGTTTAAATGTTAATTTTGTTTTTAAACTATCAATTAATACTCAGTATTATTAATATTATTAGTATTTTATTAAAGGCGAAAATCAAACTCGCAACTTCCTTATCACTTTACTTTCTAATTCTTAATATTTCAATTTATTTATACTAATATATTTTAACATCATTCAATAATATGTATTGTCACCTCGTTATAAACTTTAAAAACACATTACTTATCATAATTATTAAACTTTGTACTCATATTTACACATTTTTATATACTAAAAATGAACATAAAGAATATAATCATTTTCAAATTGAAATTAAAAAATTGATTCTTATTTGAATATTATTATATTAATGCCATTTTTAGAGTATGGTCTTAGTTTTCCTTTTTATGGTTTTATTTATTTTGTTAATAAAGCTTAAATTAAAGAATAAATATGTAGTATAAAATAAGGGATTTAATAAATGTTTTGTCAGTGTATTCAATTACTTTAGTGTTTTCAATATGATAAATAATTTCATTTTCAATAAATGCTTTTTTATATTTTATTAAGTATAGAAGGTTTCTTGAACAATCACTAGAAAAAATATATTAATATACAATTTACTACAATATATTTTTTTAAGCTAAAAATCTATTAAAAAAAATAATAAAATCATTTGTAATATATACATACACACACTTTCATAATAGTAATCAATGTGAGACTAAAACCGAGACTTTGACACCACATTCCCACTCAAAATCTTAAGACATTAGGCATATGAGTCATTTTTTTTTATATATTTAAGATTTTGTTCATTTCTAGTCGATGTGGAACTAACCACATTCCCACTCAAAATCTTAAGACATTAGGTATATGAGTCATTTTTTTTTATATATATTTAAGATTTCGTTCATTTCTAGTCGATGTGGAACTAACCACTTCAATTGAATTCCAACATTATAGATCTCACAATTGAATTTCAACATTATAGATGTTTGATTTTTACCAAAACTACCTCTAAAGTCATCCCAATGAATGATTGTGATGTGTAAAACTTTATACATTGTGCATAACAATTAAACTATATATATAACAAATTAACTTTTATAATTTTTATAATCAATGCTTATATTTTTGTAATAATAAATTATAATAGAATAATTGTAAACAAATTAAGATATCATTAAATAAATTGGTCGATTAAACTATTTGCTAAATATATTAATCTTTATATAATCTTTTATAGAAATATACATTTTGTTATGAAACTAATAAAATCAAGAGCAAGGTATTGGAGAATAGAGATGAAAGAGAGGATGAGAGAAAAGAGAAGAGTGACCTAATAATATTATTATCTTATTGTTATTTTCTATTTCAATGTGAGTCATAGTGAGCCTAATATTCATAACACACACTTTGAATGTCCATTGATGATATGCTCCATTAAAACCTTACTAAAACAATCCAATGAAAAAAAATCTAGTGAAGATGAAAAACTCTATGGGACAAAACCACAGTGAGGGAAAAAGAGTGCATAACACATTTATTTCTCTTTCTCATACCGACAATTATCTCTAAGATGATCAATTGGGCGCTAAGTAATCGTTTGTATTTATTTCTCTTTCTCATACAAACAATCATCTCTAAGATGATCAATTGGGCGCTAAATATATTAATCTTTATATAAATCTTTTATAGAAATATACATTTTGTTATGAAACTAATAAAATCAAGAGTAAGGTATTGAAGAATAGAGATGAAAGAGAGGATGAGAGAAAAGAGAAGAGTGACCTAATAATATTATTATCTTATTGATATTTTCTATTTCAATGTGAGTCATAGTGAGCCTAATATTCATAACACTCCCTTTGAATGTCCATCGATGATATGCTTCATTAAAACCTTACTAAAAAAATCCAATAAAAAAAATCTAGTGAAGGAAAAAGAGTATATTATCCTTTGTTTGAGAAACTGCCTCATTAAAAATGTTATGGAAAACTCTATGGCACAAAACCACAATGAGGGAAAAAAGAGTGCATAACACATTTATTTCTCTTTCTCATATTGTACTTCCTCATGTAAGTAAATAGTTTCATTTGTGATATCAACGTTTTATAGCAATCGTAACATTTTAATAGAAAAAAAATATTCTACATTAGAGCTACTACCATAAATTAGAATTTTACTAAGAATATTTTAGGCTCAAATATTGAGAGTATTTGATTTAAAATAGTAAACGTTTCTCATTAAATACAACTAAATATTTATAGATTTCATAAAATAATTTCAAATCTCACAAGTCAAAAATATATTTTCATAATTTTTTTAAAGTGTTACTACAATAAATTCAAAAATGTATTTTTTGACTCAAATATTGTACTACACCGCTATTAGAAGTAATAAAGATCATAACCACAAGTCATACTCATGGAAATATTTTTAATTTTTTTTATCACCTTCATATGAAATTCATCAATACCACATAAATAACAATTTCTACTTTATCAATTACCCTAATCACAATAATGGTTATACAAAAATAATATGAACCATTCACTTCGAAGAATAGAGTTCAATCATGTGATCTTTCACATTTTTAATCAATAACTTCTCTTTTGTTCAATAACAATTTGTGATCAATCTTTCAAAATATTCTTGAAAGAACATTTTCAACTTTGCTAATTGAAGAGCATATTCGACTAATATATAAATATACATATTGTCTCTTATTTTTCCTTTTTCATAAAATTAAAATGAGATCAAATAGATATTGTAGACTTCAACTGTGGTCTTATAATTTAATTATTCAAGAACTCAATCACAAAGCTTCTTAAACGATGTCCAAGAAAATTACACGTTGTGAGATCCTACAAGGATAATTGATTTTGAATTATTGGTTCTTCAAGAACTATACTAAAATTCTCAATGTTCGCCAAGAAAAGACATTTTGAGCAATCCTACAAGGATGCGCGAATAATAGTCTACTGGAACTATATCACAATCAACAATTATCAGGAACAATTCATTTATTGAACTATCTTTTAGGGAGACTTTAATTTTAAATTTTAATTCTTCAAAAACTATATCACATATGATCTTCATAAACAATGATCAAGAAAAATTATTATTTGAGCAATCCATTAGGGATGCTTAATTGTCAAATTATTAGTTCTTTATGAACTATATAACAAATTATCATAGTGAACAAATAAACATGATATATATAAAAGATTAACATGAAAAAATTATAAAAATATACATTTATTAGATTTAATATTGCTAAAATTTCGTACAAATAATGTGTTATGAAACTAATAAAATCAATGATAGAGAGGAGAGAAAAGAAAACAAGATGAAACTAATAATATTATATATTTTCTATTACAATATGAGTGAGCCATATTTATAGGGTACTAATAAATTTTCGGAATTGCATTAATAATAACTTCAATTGCAACCATATTTAAAATATGAGATCTTTATAACCGTATCATGATTACAAAACCGCAACCACAAGTGAAATTATTATTCTAATCTCTACCAACCCCCTCGGATTAACAAATATACAATATCATAAATTATTATATTAGTAGTGAAGGGATTGTCATTGAATTTGCACTATATAGTTGATGTCTCAAGCATCAAATATTCATTCATACATAAACTCTAGCAAAATTATACTCATTTGCATAATAATCTTACAAAATCATTGAATCATCACAAAAATTCACAAAAGAAAAAAAATGATGGTGATTCTCACAATCCTTTTGGTTATCCTTGTGACTCTATTTATTAAAGTTTGTTATGACACAATTTCATGTTATTGGCTCAATCCATTACGAATCAAGAAGACTATGGAGAAGCAAGGTGTGTTTGGCCCAAAACCACGTTTTCTAATAGGCAACCTTAATGACATATCCTCTTTTGTTTCAAAAGCTACTTGTGAAGATATGAAAACCATCAACCATGACATTGTTGGTCGCCTTTTGCCTCATTTTGTAGCTTGGTCCAACCAATATGGTATGAAAATAAATAAATATATATAATAATTCATGATTTTATGTGTTTATTTTTTCTTTTTTTAGATTAAAGTTTTAAATTATGCTCACAATTCTTGAAATTACCGTAAATCAAGGCTAAATACTCTTGATGTGATCGCAATACTCAACAACTATCTCTTGTAATTTTCTATTTCTTTCTTCTATCTCTTCTTTTTTTATCTGTATTAGATGCAGTCAAAACGTTATATAGTCACTGTAGTCAACAATTCATGGTTGTTAATTAGATCAAAATTATGTTATCTATAGTTTTGACATTGGATAAGATAAGATATGCCAAAGTGTTTATAAGTGGTAAATAATAATCGCTCTACAAATCAAAACATTAATATTTAGATTGAGAGTATGTAGATTTTTTTTGGGTATGTAAATTTAAGTATATAACATAAATTTTAATTAGATAACAACATAAATAAATAATGGGAAATTAAGATTGGTTTTAAATATTCTTTATAAAGATTAACTATCTCATTTGTTATTAGTAAATTAGTAAATAATATAACAAAAAAAAACCTATCTCATTGTTTATGGGCACTAACAAATTATATGGCCCCATAGAGAGAGGGATTGTGTGTGTTAATAATGATTTAAAATTATTATTATTATTAATGGTACTTTGTAGGAAAGAGATTCATATATTGGAATGGAATAGAGCCAAGGATGTGCCTAACAGAAACTGGATTAATCAAAGAGTTTCTATCAAAGTGTAGTACAATATCTGGAAAATCATGGCAACAACAACAAGGGTCCAAACATTTTATTGGGAAAGGTTTGTTGATGACAAATGGTAAAGATTGGTACCACCAACGTCACCTTGTTTCCCCTGCATTCATGGGAGAAAGACTTAAGGTATTCAAATATTTTCAAAATAATTAATTAATCAATTAGTGACACACTTAAAATTGAATTTAATTCGTATATAATGTTTGGGTAAATATTGTTTGTTATGCAATTAAATAATTTAACTTAAGTCGTTAATGAACTTCAATTAAAGACAAATTATTTGAAAAAAATAAATAAAAAATAATGATACTGATTAGTGTAAAAAAGAAAATCACTGGATATATTTTATAAAAAATGAGAATTAATCTCTTATATAAGTGATTCTAATTTGTGGATAATGAAATTTTGTTTACATTGACATTCTATGAAAATTAGTCTCTTTAAAGTTATAGTTATAAATTGAATTGCGATCACAATTGCAGTTACTACGCTACTAATTTTACTATTGTAGAAAAAATATAGTCAAAATAGACTTTAATTATGGTTGTGATGCCCTTACATATATCTCTAAAAACTTTTATATTGCATCTACAATTTAGAATTATGGTAAAAATAATAATAAATATTGGTATATATAGTTTTTTTTCCCACGAACTGCACTAATTTTCTTTTTGAATTCCTTTGCTTATTATCTTTCTAATTGATATATGTGGGGATGTAATGATTGTTAAAAAATTAATGGTTGGTTTTAAAAATATGATTGGTAATTTAAATGAATGAATGAATTAATGTATATATATAGAGCTATGCTGGACACATGGTGGAATGCACTAAGGATATGGTTGAATCATTGCAAAATGCAATATTGGAGAGTGGTAAAAATGAAGTGGAGATTGGAGAGTATTTCACTAAACTCACTGCAGATATTATCTCAAGAACTGAATTTGGTACAAGCTACAAAAAGGGAAAACAAATATTTAATCTCCTCACACAATTGCAAACTCTTTGTGCTCAAGCAAGTCGTAAACTTTGTCTTCCTGGAAGCAGGTGTGTCACTTTATAATTTACAGAGTTTTTTAATTTTTATAAAATTTTGAAATTTTATTTTAAATTTTATAAAATTTTGAAATTTTATTTTAATTTTTGTAAAAGAAATTCACATTTTTTAGTTCTTATACAATTATTCTATAAGTTGTTTAATTTTTAGTGAAATGAAATATCGTTTAACTTTTATATTTTTAAATGATATTTTGTAAGCGTGTTTAGAATATTATTAAAATTTTATCCTTACAAATTTAGAATTTTTTAACTTGAGATGAATTAAATATAAATTATTTTTAAATGTCATATGTTCAAAATAAAAATCATTAAAATATGGATCTAGAAGTCGAATTTTGAATTCATTTTTTGTGGAGGAATTTTTTATAGTGTTATAAATATGTATACAAAAAAATATTCAAAATTTTATATTGATGTTTTAACAAAGATTAAAAATATTTGTATAATAATTTTGTAGAGACTAAAAAATGTAATATTTTTTAACTAACAACAAAATTTTAAAATTTTATAAAAATTAAATTTTTTTTTAAAAGTAATTTAAATTTCTCTTCCTTTCTCTTATGAATAAATGTATGTGTGTGATATTAGATTTTTATATTAAAACTTAACTACATTAAAAAATACGATATATACGAGGTTTTAAAAAATTGTCAACCCCTATGTTGTGACCGTAATTGCACTTGTATCGATTATTTGTATTGTTTATTGTTGAATATTTTAGTTTTTGCCCCCACTTAAAAATAGTGACTTCCCTCCACTAAATTGAAGCTCGGATTATATAAAAGAGTTTTTCTCCTACGACTTAATTGCCTCCATTAAATCCAAACTCGAAGTATATAAAAGAGTTTCTCTCCTATAAACTTTTTAAAAAAATTCTACAACTCTTTTAAAATATAAAAACACGTAGTAGATAATTATAATTTGTAAATATTAAAGTGTCTTCATTTTTGTAGACATAATTTGTAATAATTTATTGAAGGATGAAATTTAGATTAAAATACTTTTTAGAAAGAAAAAATTGATGTATTTTATTTTTGGTATAATGGAGGGAAGTTGATGTATTTATTTTATATAAATATTTATGTATATTATGTTTCCCCCACCAGCCAAAATTAATGTATATTAATTGGGTGTAACATAGTACATTTGATTTAATGTATGGTGCTTATTAAAAGTATATTAGGACAAAAACATAAATTAAACTAACATAATTTCCTTCATTTTATTTAAATAGATGACTTCCTCACAAATTTAATTTTTTGTTGTTGTAATTTCATCGCATGAGTACGACGCTTTTTGGTTTTTTCATCTTAGTGCCGTTTTTTCCCTTCTTGGTGCGATGTTCGTTTTGGTTCAAATTAACGGAGTAACTTTAATAACATATTTCAATTAATGACTTTGTGGTCGTCAACGTTACATATATAGATTCAGAGGCATAAGTATTTTGAATACGAATTTTGTCATAATTGTAGTCATGTTGCCGTTTTATGTTATTAACTTGGTATTGTGAGTTTGTTCGCAAATTTATCCTTTTTGTTTTTAATAAATTTGAATTAATATTGCTTTGATTTATTCTACAATTTGAATTAACGAATATCGTTTCTTTTAGTAAAAAAACAACCATAAAATTAAAGAAGTGATATATATATATATATATATATATATATTTACACTGTGAGTCAATCACAACCATTAGATTAATAGAGATATTTGACTTCTACTAAAATTATCTATAAAGTTATCGTCATGAATAGTTATGATGTACTTATAGTATAATTTTTTTTTACAATGAAATTGTATAACACTTAAACTCATATTTTAATTAAATCACTGCTTAGAAAAAAAAAGAAAAATGTATTATGTTTGTTCTCATGTCAAATACCACCGTAATATATCAATTTATTTATTATTTAATTTATTACGTAGGTTTTTTCCTAGTACTTACAATAGAGAGATTAAGTCATTGAAGATGGAAGTGGAGAGACTCTTGATGGAAATAATACAAAGTAGAAAGGATTGTGTGGAGATGGGAAGAAGCAATTCTTATGGAAATGATTTGTTGGGTATGCTATTAGATGAGATCCAAAAGAGTGGTACCTTAAACCTTCAACTAGTTATGGATGAATGCAAAACATTCTTTTTTGCTGGACATGAAACAATTGCACTCTTACTCACATGGACAGCTATGTTGCTAGCAAGCAATCCAATTTGGCAAGAAAAAGTGAGAATTGAGGTCAAAGAACTCTTCAATCAAGGGGTACCTTCTATTGATCAACTCTCCAAGCTCAATGTGGTTAGTAAAAATTACTCTTTCTGTTTTACCTTATCACTTAATTGCATTCTTCAATAATATTTTTGATTGTAATTAGTTTATAGGTGCAAATTATCTATCGACTTTGTTAATGACTTATCTCAATCGAAAAATCTAACTGACTACCTTCAATGAAAATCACCTTACAATCACGTTTTTTCATCTACAATACTCGAGCTCAATAAAAATTGCCTGTAAAATATTATAAAATAATAAAAAGTAATCATATTATTGTCTAACATATATGTAATAAAAGAAATACTTAATACTTATACTTATTTCTACATTTCGTTGGGGAAAAAAACCTAGCAAGCTTATAGATCTTAAGCATTTTAGTTGAGGCTCGAATTTTAGAAGAGACAATCAAGAATAATATAGTTTAATGACATTGATATGATGACTCTATAAACAAAGTAAACATATTTGATTTAAATATATCAATAATATTTGCATTCATGAGCGCCTGTTTTCAATAATATTTGAAAGGGGTGTCTTACTTTTAAGAGAGCCCAAATGCTCAAAATTTAAATATTAATTAATTCATGCTTGAATTTTACAGTAAGGCTATAGCCATACTTCTAGAAGAAAAAAAAAATTAAAATTGACACTTACATATCTTTTATTACTCTTTAGATTATTATATTATATTTCGCTTCATTTTATATCAATATTTTTAAATGAATTTATGTAAAATTCAAAAGTAAAAAATTATTATTATTTATATAAAAAATTCTTAGACCACCTCTTTGTGGCTCTTGACATTTTTTATTATTCTTGGAGGAGATTAAAAACATCATAATGAGAAAAATATGAATGGCTACCCACTTCATACATTTTTTTATTTCTTCTACTCATAGAGTTGAGAAGGCCCAATAGAAAATTTGGTTGAACTAAATAGTGAAGTACTAATAATTATTTTTAGTGGAATTGATTTTTCAAAAGATGGTCAAAGAATTAACATTTCCTTGGAGTATCATAACTACCAAAAAGATACAGCATCTTTTACTAGATCAAATACACAATAGCAAAATTGTTATTGGTTGATTTGTTAAGGAAATGAGAATATGTTATTAGTGATTGTCATCCCTAAACTTTTTATTATGCAATACTTTTTTGATATCTCAATTCATATTAATGTGTTACTCTTTTGGGAAACTGCGTAGGTCGAAACATGTAGGTAAAAATTCATTGTTTAACTTTTATTTTTTATTACATGTCGGTTTCATTTTTTTTGAAGTCGTTACAAATTTTACTTGTTAGACAACTTTTTTCAATTTAGTATTAATATCATATGTCTCGAGAACTCAACTCAATTCTTTAGCTGGGACAACTAAAGAGAACTAATCAGAAGGTTTACGATTTAAATTTTGAAAACTTAGTCAACTAATTTTTTAACATACTAACATTTATCTATAGAAAATGTAAAATTAACACTATATATTCGACTTTAATAGAAAGTATTAATGCATGTGCTACCATTTTTTCATTAATGTTTAAAAGAAAAATGCTAACAAGTTTCCTTAGAGTGCTTGTTAATAATATAAATATACAAAAAATTTATTAAAAGTGTACTAGAAGTTGTGTATTAATGACAAATGTCTTAAGATAAAATTACTATTTTTAATTTCTTAGCATGACCTAAATTAAAATTACTAATATATGGTTTGATGTTGCAGTTGCATATGGTAATCAATGAGTCAATGAGGCTATATCCTCCAGCAACATTGCTCCCTAGAATGGCCTTTCAAGACATTGTACTAGGTGACCTTTATATTCCTAAAGGATTATCAATTTGGATTCCAGTGTTGGCTATTCATCACAGTGAAGAATTATGGGGTAAAGATGCAAATGAATTCAATCCTCAAAGATTTGCTTCAAAATCATTCATGTCTGGTCGTTTCATACCATTTGCTTTTGGCCCAAGAAATTGTGTTGGACAATCATTTGCAATTATGGAAGCTAAGATTATATTGGCAATATTGATATCTAAGTTTAGTTTCAGCATTTCAGAGAATTATAAGCATGCGCCAATCACTGTGCTCACAATTAAGCCAAAATATGGTGTTCAAATTTGTTTGAAGCCCTTGGATATATAATATATATACCATCAATTTTTGGATTATAGAGACTAGAGTTCTTTCACGAGGGAATTATGCTTACCATTCTATGGTCTTTGTCTCTCCTACTTTTAGACAACATTTTATACATGTTGTTTAAAAAAGTGTAGTCAGAAATCACAAATATTGCAGTGTCAGATAGACATGTAGGAGAGAGAGAGAAAGAGTAACACATCAGATGACACGTAATCATCAACGTCAACAAGTTAACAAGCAATTTAACGTTATGGACTAAACTGACAGACGTTTAGATTAGTCAGAGACTAATTTGGATTTTTAACTAAGTCAATGAGTAAAGTGACACTGCTCTCTGTACATCCATGGGTCAAAATAGTGGTTTATCCTTTTTTTTTTTAATATAAACTATGAAATATTTGTCACTGTTTAGTAGTGATTAACCTTTGTCGGGAAATATATTAGATACTCAAGGTAGGTTCTCCCCTCTCAACCAGATTTTCTCTGTACGCAAAATTTTTTTGGTCAAATATCCATATGCAAGAGTTAGACTCATCATTTGTTTAATGGACCCGAATATCTCACTTCCAGTAGTGTAAATTATATTACCCAATTTTTGTTGTCATTAGCGTATTTGAGACGGAGAGACAAATACGGGAGGCAGATGAACAATCATTGTATGAGTATATATGACTTTTGTAATTGTATGATTTCTAGATAATCTTTATGGGCCCATAAAGAGCCTAAATGCCATTACATGGGTTAAAGGAGATCTTTTTCATCACTCTAATACAATAAAGGATATAATATTTGATTATAACAAGGGCCCATAATTAGCTCAAACTGCTCAAGAACACACTAAATAATGATTTGATTCTAATTTATTCATTTGATCATATTTTTCTATATTTTCTCTATATTCACGTGTTTCATAAAAGTTGTCTACTTTTTAAGTTGAAATATATATGTCAACTTGTATGTGACATGACTAATGGTTGTAGGGTAATTCCACCAGCCCAAGATTATGCTTCTCCCACTAACTACCCAGTTTTTTCATTCTTTTATGTGAACCATCATTTACTTCTTACATGCACGCTTTGAAATTGAAATCTAACACAAATGAGTAGTATACATTTTCAAAAAAAAATAGTTGCACAAAGTTTTTTTAAAAGTAAAAATTAGAGTCCAAAGTATCTTATGATAGAGTTGATATCTCAACTATTACTTACAAAAAAGAGGTGATGACTCTCTACCACTTATAAAGATTTTATTAATATTATCTCATCTCATCATGTGAGACTTAACTTATTCTTACAAAATCAATTTTTAGGGTGAAGATTATCCATTATTTATAATTTGTCAGACTTTATCTCATCTAATGTGAGACTCTTAACATTAGTATATCTAACAATTGTACTTAACTTATATAATTAACTAATAAATATGTCTAATATTCCCTCGCAAGTTGAAATGTATACACTACACTTTTAACTTGAAAATTACAACAACAACAACAAAAGAAATATTAAAAATAGATCAACTAATAATATGAAAATATTGGAAATACACAATTTTTTTTTCTTAAAAAACATAGTTTGAATAATATGAAAACCCTTGACTGATAGGATTTTCCTTGATAACATGTGAGATAGTCTTAGTGATAGGCCAACCATGTTTTTTTTTTTGCATACATGAACATGATTTTAAGCTAGTATAAAAAATAGTGTAAATTCACTTTTACAAGTATGCAAATAGACATTAAAAACCAAAATTATATTTTTCATCAATTCATGTTCATGTAACAATCACTTAGAGTTACAAGTACATTCATAAGTTTTGAGACATACTAAAACTTTGTGGTCGCAAAATTTTGCAATAACTTCCATAAATTTCATAGACATAAAAGGAAAATTTTGATGTACTTTGTATACTAACTTCACAAATTTCATACCCAAAAAAGGAAAAATTCGGTTTTATTTCCCACAAGTCTACAACACATTCAAATAAATTTGTACTTGTAATTTCAATTACAGAATCAAAAGATACTATTGAAGAACATCATAATGAAATAAAAAAGAACTTGCAGTAGGAAATTGAACTATTACATAAAGAGGAAAGTATACTATTGATTGTATTTATTAATAGATTGATGTATATTTATCTACTCAAAATAGAACATGATTCATTTTTTGATTGATATTCATTTATCAATCTTTCTTTTAACACATTCAAAGAAATGTTTTGAGATGAAAAGCATTTACCTAAACAATATAAGAAGGCAACTAAGAACTTCTTCAATACTTAGATACTTCAAAATTTATCACACACAAAATTTAAAACCTAAAAAATTAAAATTATAAGTGATTTGATTTTCATTTTTTTTTTTACTTTTTAAACAGAAGAGAATGCGATAAAGAAATGAAAAAGATGAATTCATTTGTGCGATATAAAAGATTCAAAATTTGAATGAGTTTTCGCATTGTCACCTACTCTTATTTCCATCACTCGAGGTAGTAACATTTTAGTATATGGTTTGATTTACTATTTGTGATATCAAAAGACAAAATTGATTATAGAAACATTAAAATTGATTATAATATATTGGGAGGTGTAAAAAGTTGTATGGGACGTGGAAAGGTGTTGGTTAGACCGAATTATGATGGGCTTGGAATTGGGCCATCTTGTACATGCCAAGTCCCTCCCAATTTATATTTAAGAGTTATGCTTAGTTTATTTTGTAAATTGAGAATTTTGGGCTTATTTGGAAAATTGCTTCTGAAAGAGTTTATGAAGCATAATACTATATTGAGAAATTTATTTATTTTTTATACAAGGTTTTTTTTTAAATTTTCAACTGCATTAATTATTTTTTTATTAATATATCTTTAATTATTTTTTTTTACTAAAATCCAACAATAAATACTATAATAAAAATGTTGATTAACTTTTTCTCTTGAAAGATAAAACTGTAGAATAATATCAATCGTCAAAAAATTTAATTCATAATATTAATTTTTGCAATTTTTGCAATTTGATCAAGAAAGTTATATATTTAACTATTTAAGGACAAAGGTAGTACCATTTTACATGTTTGGATTTATTTTTGTGAAACCAAAAGACAACTGATTATAGAAACATCAAAATTGATGTTAACATTTTAGATTTTTTCGAGTAAAATTATTTGACTCTATAATAGACTAATTTTTTTAATTTTTTTTACCTTTAAAGGTAATTTCTAAATTCAAAGTTATTGTTCAACTCCAACACTCTTATGTGTGAATGTACCTAAATATTAATTATTTTATATTTGATTTATTTTTGCCAAAGAGGTAGTTAATAAAGATAAAGAATTGATTTATTTGATTTAAAATTAAAACTAAATACATCAATTTTTTAAATATCTTTTTGCCTAATTATATTTCATTGTTTAC
>JBBPBQ010000004.1:4026858-4054501 GCA_037974755.1 Cicer yamashitae
AAATAAATGATTTATATTTTCTTATATTTTATTTTAAAAATATAAGATAATTTTGCTAATATTTGATTTTCAGAGGGAGTATATTTTTAATTCTTGTAAAATATTACAACTTTTAATATATAAAAATTATTATACCAATTGTTTTAGTTTTTATTGAAAAAAAATATGTTTAATTGTGCTTCAACTTTTAAATTATTAAACGATTTTTTTAAGTATGTTTAGAAAAATATAAAAAGTGTTTTACAAAAATTTAGAATTTTTTATTTTAAAATAAATTAAATATGAATTTTTTTAAATATAAAAAACTTAATATAAAAGTAACAAAAATATTGATTTAGAAATCGAATTGTTATCTCATTTTTTGTGAAAAAAAGTTTTTATTCTATTATTTAAATGTCCGCAAAAATTAACTCAAAAATATATATTAATTTAATATCAAAGATTAAAATCTTTTACAGAATAATTTTATACAAATCAATAGTTTTAATTTATTTACAATCACTAAAATAAATTGTTATAATTTTATGCAATATTGTTAGGTTGAATATCTTATTTTAAGAGTAAATTTAAAATCATGCATTTTTATGGTAGTGTTATTTAAAAATAAAAAATATAAATAGAAGAATAAGATGAAAAATGAAGCTCCTGGTTTTTGGGAGCGAAAATGGTTTTGGAGAAAACCAAAGACTGGTTTCTGGGTTTGGTTTTGGGACTGTGGGCGCAAGTGAACAAACGGGAAGAATGTACTACTAACTTTGTGTAAGCCAATGGTTTTGCGTCTAAACTTTGTTAAACTAATCTTAACAAAAGTACTCCATTGGATTACTATTATAAAAAAAAATTAAATTTTAGTTGTGTAACTTTTTTAAATAAAATTTAAATAAAAATATTAGTGAAATTTACTTAAATAGTGGGTGAATTTACGATGCACTCAGATAATTTACTTGATAATAGATGGACTTATAATATATGACACATAAACTAATTGACAAGAGATAGTGGATAACTTAGTTGGTTAAATTTGAAAGATTTGATAAAATCAACGATTTAACTAATTGATAAATATGAAATTATATCAAAAGTTATTTTTAAAATATTTAATATTTTTCAATTAAGGTTTTGGTTAAATTAAAAATTTTCTAAGAAAAAAAAAACGAGGTACATGTAACATCCTTAAAGCTCGGCCTCGTCACCATTCAAACTATATATGGAGAAGTATTAACACCGCTATTTAGATACTCAAAATGTGTTGTTTGTGGAAAATTAGCACATGGCACTATGTTGATATTTGGGAAGATAATGACTACCACTCTAGAATAGTCACAAAATATGGACTCATAAACTCCTATTCATGGAGCTCACTTAAGTGTCGCAACTAATTCACCAAGACATTGGTATTTGGAATAGACAATTAGGAAAATCCATTTTCATACCACTTGAAGCTATGAAAATCCTCCGATTTTCTGTCCCTATTATTAGACAAAAGGACCAAATATATTGGGGGCCTCACAAAAAAGGCATTTTTACTATTTGTAGTGTCTACCACACTTTAAAACAATGGGAAGCCTTTGACTTTTCCTCTACCTCTGGCCCTAAGCCCAAATCTGCGTGTTGGACAAAGTTGTGGAGCCTCAACACGATCCCTAAACATGTGAATTTGGCTTGGAGAAATCTACACAATGAGTTGCCTGTCAAAAGGAATCTTATTAGAATAGGCGATCTTATTGATTCTGTATGTCGTCTCTGTAATGAAGTAAATAAGGATATCACCCATGTTTTCTATAGACACCATTGGGCAAAACATGTTTGGTTTCATTCCCTCTTGGAAATTAGGTTTGATTAGTTATCTTCTAACTAATTGGCTTGGAAATATCACTACCACATCCCCTACGAATGTTATTGACTTTATACTTTCTATTAGCATATGGTATTCCATAAATAAATTTTGTTTTGAGGGTAAAGCGCTGGAAGTGGGATAAATTGTTCGTAAAGCTTGGAGACTCATAGAAGAACACAAGGTGATGTTGGACATGTTTCATAGAGATGTTGGTCACTCACAGGTTACCTCTCTAGACAGATGGAACCCACCTCTAGACAATCTTTACAAAATCAATGTAGATGTTGCTGGCCCTAAGGACGATGTGTGGGGGAATTGACACTGTTATCAGGGATGGTGAAGATGTAGTATTAACTGCTGCAACTTGGAAGATTAGTATTCTTCTTGACTCAGATGTGGCTGAAGTTATGGGATTTAAACTAGCTGTATAGTTCATCTCAGATTTTTGCTTTCGGCACATGATAATTGAAATAGACTCCTTTAATGTTGTCAGAGCTATTAATGCGACTCATGCAAACAACTCCTATTTAGGCTCAAATATTTTTTATTGTCAAATTCTTCTCTATTTTTTCCTATAATTATTGTTGCTCATGTAAAGAGAACTACCAATGTCTCAGCACACACATTAGCTAAGTATGTTTTATCTTCGATTGGTATTATGTGGATTGAAGATTGTCATCTCTATATTAACTCTTGTATTGCGGCTGATTTAGCTAAGTAATATTACCTTTCTTTTCAAAAAGAAAAGAAAAAAAAAACCAAAAATAATAATCTCGAATTAAGCAAATTTGTTGACCTACGACTATTGTATAATTTATGTTTTTTGTACATATTATTTTTCCTTTCCATTGAAACCACCTCTATAAAAGGGTCGTCACTGTCAATAGAACGATTCCACAAATATATAATGGTTGTTCTCTTATCTTCCTCATCAATATATCTCCTACGATGTGTTCAACTACCATATCTATTTTTCAAAAAATTCTGACATATCTCTAATTCATGAGCAATCATGTGATTTAAATTATTTAGTGACAATAACTTTGGATATGTCATACTTGACACCACAATCTTTAAGTGTAAATTGATTTCTAAATTTGAAGAGATTTGATAATCTTGAACATTGCTCTCCTTTGATACCGCATCACTCCAAAAACCTAAAATACGCATATTTGAATATTGATGATCATCTTGTAAATGTTATGTGTTAGTTGAATTAAATAAGTTGGAAACAAATATCTTGTTAATTAATTTTTTAGGACTATTTGTAGTATGTGTAACTTTGACCTCATATTCCTAAAGAGTCTTTGGAATGATTTTTGATTTCACAAAATCAATTAAATCTTGTTAATTTTGTTTTGATCGATGGGATAATTTTTTGAATAATAATGGTGTCTGGTAGATCAACATTGGAGATATGATTAACATAAATAGAGCTAACAACTCAATGAGTATTATTACCTTGAATATATTATTTCCTATCTTTATTTTTCGACATCGACAAAAACAACCGTTTCTTTAGAGACATGTTTTATATATATATATATATATATATATATATATATATATATATATATCACTCTTAAAAATTAATATTTACATATTAATAGAGTTATTTGTAATTTTAGTTCTTGTCATTTGAGCAAATTTTGATTTTAGCCATTTGAATATTTCTCAATCCAATTCCCACAATATGAGATTCTTTGGATTTTGGTCATCCACTTAAACATGTCATTTAAATTATGCTGACATGGACATTGAATTTTGGCATGTGACATTGGATTTTTGTGCCACATGACGCTGAGTGACTATGTCGACATCTAATGAGTGACTACTATAAAGAATTTTTGTTTACATATGCAATTACCATGTATATACAAATGTTACACTATTGTAAATAATAATTTTTTTTTGTCTATATTATCTAATTTTTTTATATTAAAAGTTATGTTTAAGTTAATTTATTTATCTTTCCAATTAATAATACTCACAAAATATTATCTCATCTTAAAATTCATTGATATATAGTTTATATATCACTAACCAAATTCCTACAATATATATTAAGAATGGCGTATAAATAAGTTGAATTTATTTTAAAAAAGAATAAAGCAACAATTGAATCTGTCATTATTTAAAGAGATAAAACCACTATTTTAAAGGATATTTAAAATGACACTCTTGATGGTAGCTACAAAAAGAGTTTCAATTTATGTCATTTTAATAAAAGCGTCAATTTATGTCATTTTATTCCGAGGAACAAATAAATTTACAACATCATAGAAAAAACACAGCTTTGGTATATTATGACAACCAAAACAACCGTAATATATATATGCTCACTTTAGCATCCACAATTCTTCTATTTATTTGTAGTGTGTCTTCAGAAAACTCACGTGGTCACACTACATGGAAAAGTTTTGTATTAATCCCCTTTCCTTTCTTTGTTCCTTGGTTTTGTTTAGCCAAAATTTCACTTCCATATTCCATAGCAAATACCAAGTACACATGCAATTCTCCATGTCGAAATCTTCCATATAGCATTCATTGGAGTTTCAAGTGATAACGACTTGGCCGATTCACTAACAATTGTGGCGACGACAAAATAAAACTCACAAATAGAAGAGGAACTTTTTCACTCACTAACCTTCAAAATAAAGTGAGTGTGAGAATGTGGTTTGTTGAAGAAGGTGACATTGTTTTCTAGCATCCACAAATAATTAATTTGAATCATGGTCACAACAGATAACATATGTTGCTAAAATACTCCCTAAAAAAAAGTGGATGTATGATAACAACTTCGACATGCATTTATTAGAATATATCCACTACTTTGTTAGAAGGAGTATGATAGCTAGTTATAACTAAAAAATAGTTGCATACACCCCAAAGTGCATGCTACTAAAATTGATTTGATTTATTTAAATTGAGCAACTCACCTTAGAGAATAAAATGAGTAACATAAATTATTGATTATCAAGTAAATCGTTGATACTGTGTGTACATACATTACCAATCATGATTAGTTATAATATCAATCATGGATTACTTCACTATATCAACTTCTTACTTTAGAGGACCCAAATTCTACTAAGATACTCCTTCATAAAAGCTAATGGGTGTATTCTTGCATTCCCCATATATATAAACATTGACTACTAGATGTAAATAGTTTCCAACATAATAATTAAAGATTACATATGCATTGAAAATGTTCATGCCAAACACAAACCAAAATTGAATTATAGCTAAATTAGTTATATATGTATATATCAACATGAATATGTAATAGTAACATTTAACATTGACAACAACATTAATCCACATTAATCTTTAAATACCATAATCCTTGCATTTTTTGCTGCAAAATCTTTAATCATATGTAAATAATCAAAATTCTTTAAAAAATTATTTTCAATTGAAATTAAGGCAAAACTATTTAATCTATTTTGCTACATTGTAGATCCCAAATAAGATTTTAACAATTTCAATTTCAAAAAACTCATTTCAGCAGATGCAACAGTAACTTGACTAGTTAATATTATTCTATAAGTAATGCATGTATTAGAAAAACAATGAAAAGTTTTAAGAGAAGTAATATCATAAAACTTGATTTTGATTCAATTGATAAAACCTCTTTAATAACTTTTAATCCTTCAAATAGAATTTCACATCATGATCATAAGAATTACCATGTCTCAAATAATTTACAATATTTTTGTAACATAATTTCAAGGTTTAATCAAAGAATGACCCAAGTCTTTCAATACTATACACAGATCCAAAAATTTGTTCCTATGTGTTATATTGATCGAAACTTTTATCATGCAAGCCAATTATTTGATCAACAATATATAAAAATTAATAAATCCTAAAAGAACAGACTCAAGGTTTAATTGTGACAATTCAAAGAGATTTTTCACTAAAAAGAAGTAACAAATTTATCTCTTATCTATGAAAGGTACGGTGAGTTAGTGCTTTTATTTTTCTTTAAGGTTTTCTTTTTAAAATATCTTAAATTTGAGTTGAAATATTATAGTAGATAAAAAGGGCTAGAAGCCCAATTTAAGTTGGAATTTAAAAGAATAATATAAGATGATAAAATATTTTTTATTTTAAATTATTTTAATATGACAATATAATTTTTTTTTGTTAAATACCCTAGCTTAAAAATTGAGCATGTTAAGTATATATATACTTTGCAAAAATAAATAAAATGGCCCCCCTATAAATTTAGGACCATGTGAAGTTGCACCTTTCGTACACTCTCAGAGGCTCAGAGCCTCCTCTGATGTCGTATAAATGAAAATCTAGAATTAATATGCCTTTCCTCAACAGGAAATGAATCCTTTAAGACTATTAAAGAGTTTGGATTAAATCTAAGATGAAAGGATTTCTTTATAATCTACGTCAACTATCAAAATTATACAAGCGCTTTTATAAGTATAGCTAATTGGAACATCTTATTAAATATTTTATTTAATTATTATATTTTAATATTATTATGTAGACACATACTTTTATTTAATTATATTATAACAAAAAAAATGTACGAAAGATGTTATTTAAATATTAATACGTGGATAGATGTTGTAATTAGTGTTGAATATTAATATTATATGTTCAAGTTGATAGATACATTTATAACTAATTTTACTAAAATTCTATTTTAGTGTTGATTTGAGATGAACTTTTTTATGTCTAAAACATTTTTACATTGACAATGATAATACATATAAATTAAGTTTTTCCAAAAAAATTACATACAATATTTTAAAAATAATAATGATAATAATAAATGTGTTAAATTTAAATTTTTTGTATGTAGATAAAATATTAAAGAAATTCGCACATAATTGTTAATTGTGCAGTTCCGAATCCAAATTCAGGATGACATTAAACTTAACAATTTTGGCATTTGTAATAATGCACGAATAATATAAAATATTATATTTTTATATGGGTTTAATCAAACCATTAATCGAGTGGTTATTTAATGATGTTAGTATATAATTATCTTATAAGATGATAAAATCAAAGGTTTTTATTCACTATTAGTGTAAAATTCATTTACAGTGCATGATCTTTTTCCTCTTTTTATAATTTCTCACATAACTGCTTACTTTGTGAAAATATTTTCTGTTTTCATTTCCTAAAATTTATATTAATTTTACTCATCAATAAATTGGTATGAGACTTTTTAAATTGAAAAATTATCTTTATTTCTAAAAATAATGAAAATGTCAAAAAAAAAAAACTTTTTTATTATTTCTAAAAATGTATCTTCATTAAACAACATTTAATCTTGTTTTAATGATAATTATTTATTTTAAAAATCTCTCATCAAGATAAATGAACGCATATTTTAAAAAATAAAAATATTTCACAAAATAAACAACTCCTAATTATTGATATCATTTTTGAAACAATATTGTTTGAATCATTTGTTATATTCTTTTGGGCCGGACGATACACATATTTTTGTAGTATTGACATACATGTGATCCATCATCACCTTAAGTTAGTATTCTTGTCAACAATTTTTCAAAATAAATTTGAAATTGAATAAATATCGTTAGAGGTGTATTTGATAATAAATTTAGATAGAGTAACAAACTTAATTACATTTTTTACAATTTTTAAAAGTAATCAATTTTTTTAAGCTAAAAGGAAATTCATTAAGGAAATAGAAAACTAAAAAGTTGGAGGACATAATATTTTAGAAAAAGAAATAACTTTGTACCTAATTCTAAAATTTAACATTTTTATCAAAAGAAAGGCAACAACAATGAAACATTATGTCATTTAATCAGCCCTAATAAGAAGTAACTATCCCAACATAAAGTGGGGTCACAGTGAATTCCATCTAATAATAAAATATTATAAAGAGAATATTATTAACATTACTCAACAATCTTTATCATAGTTAATGAGTCACACAATTAACTGCTTACATGCAATCCAAATTCTATAATATGATGGGAAGATTTGTTTTGGGGGATTGATTGAATTGGAAATTATAATTCTTTTGATCTTTTCCTAAACACATTCATCTTAATTAGTTCCTTTTCATACATGCTTTGTTGTCTTCCTTTCCATTAGAAGAAGTGTTTCATTATTTATTAACTAAATTGTAAAAACATTAACATCTCACTTGTGAATTTTCATACATAATTGATCGTCTATTTTCCTCTCTCGGAATTGGTCTACTCTTGTAAGATTGAAAGGCACATTTGAAATTATTGATTTTTGAGTAATACATCATGACTTTTGATTTTTATGCTTTATAATTGTTATCTCATATACAATGCAATTTTAAGATAAGGTTTTTTGTATTGTTTGATTAAATTTATCAATTAATGATATGAGCTTATAACCTCATGTCATGTGTGGATCATATAAGTTCAGCATTTAGGTTTGGCTGCTAATTAACCAAGCATGATAACCTTCATCTTTCTCCCTACCACCTTTTATATTATGTGCACATTTTGCTTATCTACTTTAACATTGTAATTTCTAAACAAAATTTTAACAATGCTAATGAAAATTATTGTTGTAATATTAATACTAAAAGGATTGGTCCCATGAAATGGTAAAGATAGAAACCTATTTCAGCTACAAAATAAAAGTCTAAGTTGCATAGTTTTATTAAATTTTTTTCCTCCTAAGATAGTCTCATTTACTTGTCGTTTCATTTCCACCAACTATAATAAATTCGTATGAGTGTTAGAAGATTCAAACCCTTTAAATAAATGATCAAAAGTTTGATCTTTAATTGTTACATATGAAAAATTTAATTGTTAAAAGAAAATAATTTTATATAAAGTAATTTTGAAAAATTTATTTTAGACCAAGATCAAAATAGCGATGGATAATTTATACCTATTTTGAAAAAACAAAAAATTCATTCCTACCATATAAAACATAATTGTTGTAAAGGGACAAATGTTGTAACTGTTTACTTAACATATAAGAAATTATGGTCACAAATATGTTAATGTAAAATAAAATATCAACTTCACCCCAAACACATATTTATGTACTTCTACTTCCATGGAAGAGATAAGATTATGAAACCACATCCACGTGGCATTACCATAGTGTTACCTAACGATGAGGCCACCATTTCAAAACTTTAACATAGCCAATATAATCAATTATTTCATCCAACGGTTGAAATTTTTAACCAACCAATCATTTCCGTTCCACACCATTAGATTAGTAACATCAAAATTTCACAATTATATATAGCAAGTTTGAGCAAAAACATCAAGCAGTAGTTGAAGCAAAAGTGTAGTTCTTGGTGAATTAATTAGGAGAAGAAAAAATGGCCTCTATGATTTCCACCGCGGCGGCAGCCACCACCGTTAGCCGCGCCTCATCGGCACAAGCCAACTATGTTGCTCCATTAACTGGTCTCAAATCCTCAGCTGGATTTTCAGTCACATTACCAACAATGACATTACCTCCATTGCAAGCAATGGTTCAAGAGTGAATTGTATGCAGGTAACACACTTATCAAAAAAATAATTTATATTTTTTTTATAAAAGTAAGGAAAGAGAAATTATTATTAATATATTAACACTAATTATTATTTTACAATTGTCTCATATAAATTTTAATAATACTTCTTAAGGTTATATAATTAAGTTCTACTACTAAGCTACTTAGCTTAAGACATTATAAACAATTATTTTTTAAAAGGATAAAAAATTAATTGAATTTCATGTTATGTTACATGTTTATGTACCTTAAGGTTACTTAAATTGACACAATTGGACTATGATTCCAAACAAATTTTAATGTATACCAAAATTGTCAAAAAGTGAAATTGTCAAATTTAATTTGTTAACCCCTTTACTTAATTTTTTGTATACTTTTGTTAGGTGTGGCCACCAATTGGCAAGAAGATGTTTGAGACACTTTCATACCTTCCACCTCTATCAGCTGAGTTTGGCTAAGGAATACCTTCTAAAGAAGGGATGGATTCCTTGCTTGGAATTTGAGACCAATGTAAATTTATTTACTCTTGCAACATTTTTATATTATTTTTGTGAGTTTAAAAATGTCAGTGTAAAATATTATCATAATGCAACTTTGTTACACATTTATTTATAAACCACTTCAACCAAAAAACTTAAATTGTAGATGCACAGTTTTTTTTTTTTTTTTTTATGTTAAATATATTTCAATTTCGATAAAATCACGACATTTTAAGTTTTATCTATAACAAAAGCTATTCATTTTAATTTAGTCCTAAATTTACATTTTATATAGACTATTTTGAGAGATTAAAAGAATTCATTTTGTTTAAAAAAAATAAAAGGACAAAATCTTGAAATGTAAGTGATTTTTTTTTAATTTGAAATTTTGTGATTTTATAAAGAATTAAACACATTCAACCTAAATTTTGTAAACTATTATTGAATAATGTTCGCAACACACTCTTTAACACACATTTTATAACATTGATTGATTAAAATCTGCATGTATCTCACCAAATTCATATGAAACTGACATGATTGGGTGAATTCTATGTGAATTTTAATCGATCAAAAAGAGTGTGTTAGAAAATATATGTTCGAAACTGTGTCGTTAGCACTCTAAGTATTATTTTATAGTCTTTTATAATATGAATTTTTTAGGATTGAGGTGGTTGTTGTTTCATTTGGTGTTTGTGTTATATAATAGCATGGAATTGTGTGTCGGGAGCACAATAGTTCACCTGGATACTATGATGGACTATACTGAACAATGTATTGTCTATGTTTGGATGCAGTGATTATTTTCAAGTGTTGAAGGAACTTGAAGAGGCTAAAAAGACTTACCCCAAGTGCTTTTATTCGAATCATTGGATTTGACAATGTTCGTCAAGTGCAAAGCATTAGTTTCATTGCACACACGTCGGAAAACTACTAAATTTGATATTTGCACCTTCCTTTATAACCCTACTTTGTACATGATCATATGTAAGAACATTTTTCCATTTTTTTTTATATTTCATCATCATCACCATGTTGTGTTTTTGGTTTATGCATTCGAATTTCCTGTGGAAATTATGAATGAAAGAGAACTATCAATAATAATTAACTATGTTGTTGTGTTTTCAAATTATTGCTTCAAATAACCTATTACTAGATATCCTTTAATTTCCCTCTATTGGGTTGAAAATTTTACAAAATTGAAATTTTTAGCAAGGTTTCAAATCGTGTTTGTGTTGTGATTTTTTTTATCGGTGATTGTAGTTATCATACAATTACGGAAACATCATAAACAATAACTTAATGGTCACAATTGCAATCGCGTTTGAAAGCTTTGTTATGGGTGGTGTTACACAATTTATTGTCAATCTATTGAGTAATATCTTGCATTGATGTTGTGATGAAGCTACCTAACAATGTTAACATCTCAAACCAAATATGAATCGGATAGTACATGTGCATGTAATTAAACTATATTGATAACATGTAATTAAACTATATTGATTTATTTATCTATCGTTGATGTAATTTATTGTAATCTCTTAAGTGAGATCCTTAAATTAAATGATGTATATTAATTAGCATCCTATTTCTTAAAAATGAAAATAAACAAAAGTAAATGAACTTAAGTTTAAATCCTGTTTAGAATGATCTTTAAATTTGTTTTAATTATCTTTTGGTCAAATTTTAATTATTTTTGGTCGAATTCTGAATTTAAAAAAAAAAAAAAAACAATCAATATGCATATGATATGCAAAGAACGAATTATAAAGTTTATATACGTTAGTTTCTTAAACCTTCTTTTTGAAGCAATAACACAAATTGACATCATTGTATTTTTTTATTATTATTAAATAAAGTTTAGGTGAGTTAGGTTATGGGGGTTCACTAAGATCGGGACATATTTCAAAGATCAAAGAGTATTGACAGAGATACGTTCAGATTATTCACGAACGGAGTACTCACGTTAGTAGCGGAAGTTAAACCCACAACCTTATGAGATGTGAACCAATTTTTTATCAACTGAATCAACGTTCATCAACCATCATTGTATTTTTCTTGTCCTATTTCTCAATCAAGTAATTCCAATACAAATTTAAGCACAATTGGATTGGATCTAGTATGGTGCTGCCCAAAGAGTACAATTGTTTTTAGAATTTCCAGAATCCAAAGGCATATACCAGAATCTTATCCAAGAGACATACATAATCTCAACATTGATTCATTTCCCTAAAATACAAAAGATGTTTTCACTTGACTATTTTTTGTTTGCAACTTGTTGGTAGTCATGGATAAAGTCATCTAGCTATTGGGAAGCATGACTAATGATGGGTAACCTTTTAGGTTGCATTAGTAATTAGAGTGGACCCTTTAGATAGGTACATTTGTGAACAAGGCCACTCAAAGATAAAGAATGGATAACAAGATTCAATTCCTTTACTCTTAATGGCACATCATACATTTATTCAAACATCAATAGTAATTTTTATTAAAAAATTTATTGTGTATCTCATTTACTTTACGGGTCTTATACTAAATCATTTGACTATTTTATACATATTAAAAAAATTAAGAAAATAATATAAATGAAATACAAAATGTTATATTTATATTGAATTATCCTTATCAAATATTGATATATTCGTCGTTAACATAAACAAAAATTGGAATACATTGATTAGAAAGTTATATTTGTAGTATTAATTAAATAATATAATTAAAAAAATTAATAATTAGTATTATATTAAAAATTGAATGATAATTTATTTTGAGACAAATTGCTTTTACATATAAGTCACCCATTAAAGTATAGTAGGGGTATTTTAAACAAAGATTAATGTATATAGTTAAGATATGGATGGTGAGTTGGTTGTGTAAATAGTTAAGATTAAGATGATTTTTGCCTTTATTTAATTTTAAAAGTATTTATTAAAATAATAATTTTCTTGACAAATAATAAAGAGTTTAATTTTTATAAACTATCAGTGTAAAATGTTTTATACCGCCAACCCATAACGACTACTTATTTGTGTAACTTTTGAAGAAATGATTATTAAAGTCAAACATTTTTAATAATTACATGGTTATGATTTATTGGTAATGTACAAATATTTTACACTAACAATGAATATCATTTTTTTTACTAAATAACAATATTTTTTTATTTAAATTGGTAAAAATTACATTGATCGAGAACAATATAGATAATTTAAAGTCACTAAAATAAAAAAGAATGAATCTATAAACAAATTTAAAATTCAGATTATTAGCATAAACGGAAAAATACCTACAAATATGACAAATCCTACAAATATAATAAAATTGAAGTATTTGAAATATTCATGCCTCTAGAGTTGTAACGTTGACGAAAGCAAAATTATTAATTGAATCTGCATTTAATTAAAGTTGATTGGTTAATCTGACATAAACAAACAACTCAATGAAACGAGAAATCAAAACAACGAACAAAATACATCGCATTCAGACAATGAAATCACAAACAAAACGAGAAAAAAAAATTAAATATACACAGAAAAAACTAAAAACTAAACTCAATAGGTGAGTGATACTACTTTTAACTTAGGTTAATTTAATGCTTCTTCGTCAACCGCATCAGCATTACTATGTATATGAAATAAATCGTAATAAAAATATATTTAAATATGTCTGTTATATAAATTATAGTGTGATTTTGGTGTTTTGTTCTTGCTAATATTTTTTTGCCATACCATACCATACTTCAATTTCTTATAATCTTTAATTAAGTATACTAAATCCAAAAGAAGGAAAAAAAACTAATATCGTCTTGAACATTACATAGGTCTATTACTAATTTGATATAAATTTAACTATTAATTACGTCCTGCCTCTAAATTTTGATCATTTTATTATTTGACACACATATTAAGAAATAATAAATTTATGTTGGTTTATTCTTTTATTCATTAAATAAAAATAAAATTTATTTAATGCATGCTTTTCAGTTTTTAAAGATACAAAAGAAAAAATATCGTTAATTATATCTTAATTTTTTAAAAGAACCCAATTTTTTGAAAAAAATATAATACCTAAAAGACCAAAGATGAGAAACGGAGGAAGTAAGTTATTTTCGTAAGGAAATTAAAGCAATTATTTCACCATAGCACTCTTACTTACTAGACAAATATCTTGTTTAACTATATTATCAAGATAACGTGGTTTTAATGGACCATAACATTACTCTCTAACTAATTAAATTTAAATATAATTTTTATCTTTTATTAAATATTCATTTTGATCTTTTATCTTTTTTTTATTAATTTTTATCATTTATCTTTTATACATGATGAATGTAAAAATGACTAAAATTCACTTATAAAAGATAAATAATAAAAATTAATAAAAAAAATAAAGAACTAAAACAAATATTAAATAAAAAATAAATAACAAATATTATATTTAAGTCAATAAATCAAATATAACCATTTTTATTGATAAAATTTCTAACGCAACTGAGAGATGTAGTATCTTGTTTAGCTTAGCTCTATAAATGCATGACAAAAACTTCTCACAAACAACATAAGTGAGGTGGCAAGGCATGGCCACATGCATGAGTTGTGACCAAAACAAAACAAAATAAAATTTAGGGCTATTATGAATAGTGATGTAAGAAAATGACTGAATTGTTTGTGTTTGGCTCAGAAGCGGTGCGAATGGGAACAAACTAATTAAGGAGAGAAGTGGGGGAAATGAAGAACACTTTTCCAATTTTTCAGTCAATTCAATGTATTATCAATATTAATGGCAAAGTTATGTTTTAAGGGGTGTGAGTGACTCTTCATATAGGTCTAGCTTGTTATAAAGGCGAACCATATATGGATCCAAAAAAATTTGTTAGTGGAGTAATATCATTATAAAAATTAATATAAAAATAAAATATATAGTATAAATAATAAAATAGTAGATAATTTTAGACCATTTCTTCTTTTTTTTTTTTTATATCTGAAATCACTTTTAACCGCATCTATAAAAATTTAGCTTCTTCACTTCTTCATTTATAAAAAAGTAGTTTATAATCATTTTTTTAGGTTAAGAATCAACTCTTCAAATCATTTTATTCTCTCTTTTTTTATTTAAATATATAATTTTCATATAGATTTAAGATAGATTTTTGGTTTTATATTCTAAAATATTTAAAAATTAAAATCAGTATTGAGTTTTTAATTTCAATATTTCAGTTTCAGTCTTGAATTGAGTTTCAGTTTTTTTTTTTAATTAAATCACTCTTTTTACCTTGTTTCATTATTAATTTGTCTAATATAAATAAAATTGTTACATAAAAATAATTAAAAATGAAAAAATATATTAAAATTTTAATTATTTTAAAATAATTAAAATATTATAAAATTATTATTTATTTATAATAATTTAAATAAAAGTGGTTGAAAGTGGTAGTTGTTCAAAGTAGCTATCATAGCAATGATTAGCTGTCGAATGTGGCTGCAATAGTCGAAAGAGATGGTTGGTCTTCGAAGATGGTGATCAAAGTCTGATCAACAATGGTCTTAGTGGTGGATGGTGGTCGGAGTATGACCTATGATTGTCAAAGTGGTGAACGGTAGTGGTGGTGATGGTCGAAGATGGTAGTCGGAGATGGTGGTCCGTAGTTGTCAAAAGTAGGTGATTAGTGGTGGTGGTGTTGGCAACGATCTGAAGTGGGTGATTGGTGGTAGTCGAAGGTGGTGGCGGTGGTTGGAGATGGTGGCTGGTGGTGGTTGGAAGTGATGGTCGGTGGTTATTGTTGTTGTTGGGGTGCTAACATCAACTAATAGATTACATGTTAATTTGAAAACAAAAATAAAGTTATAAAACCCATTTTTTTGTTGAGTTTTAAGGAAAACCTACTTTGTAATTAAGTAAAAAATCAACTCAACCTCATTTTACATAAACATATTTTGATTTTGAAATTGATTTTCAAAACTAAAAAACAGAAAATCGCAACCAACCCAGACAGACCTTTAGTTTTTGTTTTTTTTTTTTTGTGTTTTATCTATTATTTCTCCCTCTAAACGTGACATTGTATTGTTATTTATCTCGGTTTGATGTTGGTTATTTTCTAATTTTAATGGAGTGTTCTCATAGTCAAAGATAACTACCACCATTATTAGCATCATCTTCCTTCATCAAAAACTATAAAATTTATAATTCAGTTGAGCAAATTAGAGACCATGTATAGTCAAAAATAGATATAAAGAGTGTGGAATTTTAATCCGAACATATTGGTTTGTTTTGTCTTTAAAGATGTGTTGAAAATTTTGTATAGTTGGATTCAAGGGCAGACCAAGGAATTTTAAGTACTGGAGGCAAATGTATCAATAAATCTGCACCATTAAATATATTAAAATAAAAAGTTAGAATTTTTGTCAAAAATAAAAAGTTAGAAAGAGTGATACTTAACTCTCTCACACACATACAACAGTGGAAGAGATTTGCACCATTATTTTGTTTGACGTGTGGGCTAATATTAGTGAAGTTTAATTGTATATTTTAATTAATATTCTTTTTTTATTACATATTATATTAGTAAAATATTAATTTTTTCTCCCAAATGGAGGCCGGTGTCTACACATGTTATAGTATAGGTCCATTCCACGTAGGATTATAGGAAGTAAATTTTGACCAGGTATAGTCATTTTGCTTTCTTATCTATGTAATGGTGTATTGGTTTTTTTATTAATGACATATCTATAAAAAGAATGATAATGATATAATTTTTTCAACAAAATTAAAGGTGAAATATGTTTCTAGTTATAATAAAATTTCAAATTTTGGTTTTAAATTTCTATAAAAAATTTCTTCAACTTTTAATTTCTACAATATTTTTTTTCAAAATTTTTAGTACTCTTCAAATTTTTGAATAATTTTTACATATACGTTTAAAATATTATAAAAATCTTTGAAATAAAATTTATGATTTTTTTATCAATGATAAGTTAAGTTTGAATACTTAAACACCAAAAATTTAATAAACCAAAATAATACAAATCTGGATCAAAAAATTAGATTATAAACTTATTCTTTGAGAGATTTATAAAGTATATCTACAAAGTGTGGTAGTATTTCGATAAAATATTAATTTATTTTGATTTTATAAAAATTAAAATAATTGATAAAAAATATTGATGTGGAGATTAAAAGTCAAAAAAATAAATTTATAGAAATTAAAAAAAAATATTAAAATTATAACGATTAAAAATATATTTAATTCAAAATAATAGTAATATAATATTAACTATTATCACTAATCAAAAAGTTTAAAGTTACAAAAATATATTATTTTATATCTAAGATGATCAAAAATATATATTTTTGTTAGTGACCAAACAATCATCATATTTTTTATGAGGACAACACTTCATTTTTATTAGAGGTAGAAACAAAATAGGATTTTACAGTTGTGAACAAAATTTTCAACAACTTAAAACAAAATAAGTACTAGTAAGCCAGTGTAACAGCAACCCCCAATTAAATGTTGAGTAAAAAGAAACAATTAAATCAACATAGATCCCTCTCATTGGCCAACCATGCTCATTGATCAAGGCTTCAAGTAACAACATTCATGCTTTTGACTTTTGAGTTTATCGAGGAATTTCTCTACTCCACATTTCTAAGAAAAACTACTTATGTTTTTAAAGGTATATTTTGGAACAATACAAAATTGATTTACTTTTTTCTAATCTAAACTTACATTGGAGTGGCAAGTGGGTAAAGATAGATAGTTTGACTTATTTGAATCAATTTATTAAATAAATCATTATAAAATTATATACTAAAATTTATGAAAATAACTTATAATATGTTCGTGAGTTGATTTTAGATAATGTTTATAAATTGATTAAAATAAATTATGAAATTAATTTATATAAAAGTAATTTTATTTTATTTTATTTTTTGTTATAAAAATAATTAATTCATAAATACTTATTTAATAAGTACTTCTTAATTAGTTTGTATTCGAATTTTAACTACAATAATTTTTAAATAGACTTTATTTATCTCTCAGTAAAATCTCAAATTACTAAACGCTGATTTCTTTAAATATAAAAGAGTTAAAAAAAGAAAAATTCTGTATTTAAAAGGGACTTTAGTCTTTCTCAATTGTCAAGTACACAAAGCATGGCCTCATCTAAGAAAATCATTTTTAAAGGTTGTGATCATGGACTCATTTTCTCTAATGACCCTTTTGAAATTCCATGTTTTCTTTTATATTTTTTTTAATTAATAAAAAAATACATGGTCAAATGGAAGAATGAATTACAAATATCTTTATGGAATTTACGTATCACATGCATTCACCATTTTGTTTGATTAAAATCTTGAAAATAAAATTTAGTAAAATACATGCTTTTCACAGTTTTTATAAGAACTTGAGCAATAATCAAATTATATTTAAAGTGTAACCAAGTCAAGTTGAGTCGAATATATACTTAAAACTTATATCTTAGTCTATTGTTAGGTGGATTTTTTACAACTTAATACTTCTACAAATTTCACCAAATAATAGAGTATATCTAAGTGATTAACACAATTTTTTTCCTTGTAAAAAAAAAAAAGCAACAAACATTGCTGAAATTTGCAGCAGTAGTAAAATAATGGTGCTTCAAATGGGTGAGTCGTGAACTACTTACTGCATTAATTGATAGTAAAATTTTTTTTCCATTGTAAAAAAAATGTCTTACAAAACATCGAACGAAATCTTATTTTTGTTTATTATTAACAAATAAGAAAATAAAAACCTTAAATGCAATACACATTGGATTTTCCTTATAAATCATGAACTACTTACTGTGCATTAATTGATAGTATAAAATATGTACACTAGCGTTTCTCACAATGATATCACGTTATAATATCATTTCCTAAACGGATTTAATGGATATGTTATATTATTTTGGAGATTTTTTACATTTATGGTCAATCACAAATCACTATATTATTGAAAATTATTGACTTAAATAAAACTAACCTTAAATTATAAATAAGATAACTTTTTTATTGGTTGAAAATGCTTTAAAAATTACAATGTATCAAAATTAAAGTATTATTAATATTATATATATATACACAAATATCTGTACCTATAATTATAATAAATAAAAGTCACCTGCCAAAAATAAAATAAATTAAAAGTATATAGTAATTATTAATTTGGTCAAACATAGTCTATTTTTGGCACAGACTGTGCAGTGGATAGTTTAGTGAAATATATTTTTTCTGTTATTTTAAAAATAAAAATAAAAACACTAATTTGGTCAAAAAAAATTATATATAATAAATTATAAATACTAATTTGGTCCAAAAAATTATATATAATAAATTATAGATTTAAATATGTCTCTGTTCCCTGCAAATATACCGCTTTTTTATTTTAGTCGGTAAAATCAGAGACGAATGGTTTTGATCCACGGGTTTTCTAAAAACCCCTAAACCCCACTTTTAATTTCTATCCATATTTTTTTTAATAAAATAACACTAATTATTAAATAATAATTAATAAATTTATTAATTAATAATATAAAATATTTTAATTTTAATATATCACAAAAGATAATATTAGTCTACATGTATAAAGTCACGTGTTCCGACACTCTTGTTTTTGTAATGTTGATTTGACGTTAAGGACTCTGATTTTACATGAACTAAATACAAACAAAAAAATTTACAGAGACTACAAGCAAAAAGTGATATATTTACGTAGACCAAAAACATATTTAAACTTAAATTATAAATAAAAGTCAATCTAAAAGTTATATAATAATTGTTCATAACAATTAAATTTATATTTTATTTATAGCTTTGAATGTCAGTTCAGAGAATACATTAGGCTATCAGACATTTAGATCCTTTCTTCATCTTGCAATAAAAATTTCATTCAAAATGCATTCAAGTATAATCTTGACATCAAATACAGTATATTTGAAATTACTTGTAATTATGTCAATTTAAACACCCATTATTCTATTTTTCTTTTCAGATCCTTTTTGTTATTATATCATTTGGTACTCTGAACAAAATTATAAATCACTTGTAAGTTGTAAGCCACAACAACAAAAAATTCAACTGTCAAATTATTCTTTTAAATATGAAAAATTGATAAAATATTGGTAGAAATATTTGTCACCAATTCCAGTGAATCCTATTTCACACCAAACATCAAAATTGACACCATATACCAATGAGTCATACAAATGAAATTTCACAGTTAAAATGCCATCTTAATTCATTAAATAAAATAGATTTCACAGTTAAAATGCCATCTTAATTCATTAAATAAAATAGACATGCTTAAAAATTTATCTAGATATTTTTTTTTTTCTTTTTCAAATAGCATAATGACTAAACTCGCCCACCATAACCTTAAATGTAAAGTAAAAAATTTCAAATTCGAACTCGGGACCCTATCAATGTCCTTACCAACTGCCAATCATATTCCAAACCAAACATCAAAATTGACACCATAAACCAATAGGACATACAAATGGCATTCACATTAAAAATACCACTTAAAATTAATCCTTTAAATATAATAAACATACTTATAAATTTAGCTAAATATATTTACACATAATATAACCAAAATCACCAACTCTCTATACATGATATTCTCATGGTGATAACCTAAAAAAATTTAAAAGATACTTATATCAAAACATCCTTATCCTTATATTACACAAAAAAAACATGCTTTTTATACATTAAACCTTCTCAAGAACACAAGGTTTTGTTTTTGTTTCTTCAACATCATTTTTACCCTTAAACTACTCAAAAGATATTTTCTTCTTTCTAGTTAAGTTAAAGTCATTTTTTTTTTCTTAACATGTGATCACACTCAGCTCCGTCTTTATATACACTTCTCTGAATGGAATGTTTAAGCAACAGCAGGGACGCTCGAATTCTGGCGATCCCTGTTGAGGCAATCGAATCCTTCTACTCTAACCGCAGCCGGTTTAAGTCCAAAACTTACCCTAACACATCCTCCTTTGCGGGATGTGGAAGTTGGAGATGGCAAACCTGATGGCGATATGATAGCAGCGTTCATCTCGTCTCCGAACCGAGCATCCTGGACCAAAGGGTTTGCAGCCCTGACCGGAGGGGACCCGCAAAAATAGGGTGGAGATGAGGCTACCTGGTTTGCGAACTCTTCTCCGTGACTCTCCTGTTGAAATATAAGATAACAATTAATTAATCGAAGTTGCAAATCATAAATCATTCATTGTTCTAATATTTTGATAAATGTTTGGATGAACGTTTGACGAGCATGATTTTGAATGAAGCTGATCTTATAAAACTGACTCGGTAAAATTGAGTATGAAAAGTCGAAATGAAAGATTTATGTTAAGAAATAAAAAATGTTATTATTCTAAAGCAAGTTTGATCTAAAATTTAGTGTAAAGTTTTTAACGAAACACAAAAGCAACTTTTTATCACTTCTAGTCAAAAAGAGATTTGGAGACAAATCAATTTTGAAAGAGAATAATCAAACATACCAAAATTACAGTTCCCAAAAGAAAATCATTTTTCACATTCCAAAATGTGCATCCAAACATGCACTTGCGTAAGAAACAATCATAACCTTACGATAAATACATTAGAATAAAGTATGAGTTTTATTTTATCATCGGTGTAAATATTAGAAATATAACAGATCAGAACATTAAAATAACAAAATGATAGATTTAGATCCCGCTAAAAAACGGAGAATCCGATTATTTTCAGAACAAGTAACAAAGGTTGCCTAAGATACCAAAACCATATTCAATAAATTCCAAATATAACATAAAATTCAAACCAAAGAAATAAATAAAGCGCGCGTCTTTTTAACAAAGGAAAATGGCGCGAAAACAGTACAATATAAATATGACCAATCAAAAACCAAAATATCAAAGTGCGCGTCTTTTTAATGAAGGAAAATGGCGCGAAAACCGTACAATATAAAAATAACTAATCAAAACAAGTAATTGCAATAATGCATGGAAAGTGCGTAAATGAAAACGCGACAGAAAAAGTCATATAAACTCATGCAAGATTCTTTCGATCATCATTCGTAACAGATAGCTTTTTCCATTAAAATTAATACCAAAGTTGTCAATCGCGGACAATAACAAAACTATATAGCGTATCACAGAACAATAACAATATGTTCAAATTCCACTACGCTACAGCGCTGCTATAACCGTTATTTGACAACATTGATTCATATATTACTAGGATACTAAGATTATCATAACAGACATGATCAATATATCGACAAATTGTAAAGAATGTATAAATTACCTTCTCAAAAATAATGTCAAGTAGCTCAGCAGCAGCTTTCGAATCAGAACCCTCAGCTTGTTGACTACAAAAAAATAAAAATTGAAACAAATAAAAGATCAGATCATTAAAATCCTCCAAAACAAAATTCAATTTCATCTAAACTTAAAAGGCAAGCAATTGATTATTATTAGTTACTTGAAATGCCAACGCAATTGTCGCATAGGAACGTTCGATAAGACCCCGACTCGGCGTGGCTTAGGGCAAATGAGAGGCTCCTTGTGATCAGTAATGGTAACTGAGCCTCTCATCTCTTCACAAGCTGCAAAGGCGTTCTGCTGAAGACTGTAACAGTTCATCTTCAAAATCTGGTTCTTATTCCACAGAAGAACGCCTAAGAACACAAAATTCAACATTATACACAGAAAATATATATATATAAATAAAATAACAAAATTATAGTCAGAAAATGTCACATACATACATATAATTGATAGAAATATTCATATAAATTGTGTAAAACCCTAATTCCAATTTTACTCGGAAAATGTATTATATATATATATATATATGGATATATAGATATAAACAAAAAAACAAAATTATCCTCAGAAAATGTCACACCACATACATTGATAGCATAATCATATAAATTGTGTGACACCACAATTCCAATTTTATAATAGATCAATCTAATCTCGAAAAACACAAACAATTTCGTGAAGTTCTAAAACCTAAAGAGAAAAGTAATGATAATTTCCACGCTTCCACACACAAAAAACTAAACTTTGAAGAGAAATTCAACAACCCATTTCACTCATTTAACAAATTTTCAAAAAATACATAAAAGGGTTAATCAATTGTCACAAATCAACAACAGATCTAACCTCAAACCATGAAAAAATTTCAAACTTTTCATCCGGGTCATGAAAAAAACAGACTCCAAAATTAACACCTTTAGGTTCAAATCAAATCAACCCACATAAAATCCAAATTCTCAATTTCCCAAAAATAAAAAACATTTGTTGGTTTTTATATAAACAGATCCTCAATTACCACCCAAAATTACATAAAAATTAAAAAAGAAACTTTTTTCTCAAAATTAAAAAAACAAGACAACATGGTAGAACAAACATTTCAACAGATCTATGCTAGGAAACATGTTATGTTTGTCAATCCAAATTCTTAAACAACAAAAAAATGTTAGAAACAAGGTGAGATCTAAAGCAAAGAGATGCTAGAGAGAGACCTTGAGAAGAGATGAAACAACAAAGTAGCTGGCTGCTACAAAGGAAGGAGAGGAAGAGAAAAAATGGAACCTTGATTCAATTTATATAGTAGAGAGATAACACTATACTATACTACAATGTTGTTGTAGTTACTGAAGAAAAGGGGAAAAACGACATCGTTTTGTCTCTATCAATGTTGAAAATTGTCTATTTATTACCCAAATTATGCAAAGCTCAGTGTACTTACCATAGTCTTCTTTATTTATTTTTTTAGATTAGATAGATAGGACAGTATTCAAATCATCAAAGGATTATTTTATTATTTTTAATGTACTTTTTTTTTTAATATTTTTATGATTAATGTACGATTTTGATTTTATTTAAGTAGTTTTTTTATTAATTTATTTATTTTAATGGTCATAAATAAATAACTTTCTTTATGACTTTTCTTTTACGTCAGTACTTTGATAAATAAATAAAAATATAGTTTTGTGGAATACAAATATATGATTTTGTGACAAAATTTTAGGAGACAAATAAGCAACTCCAACAATGGATGCATTTATCTAATTGTGCAAAATTCATTTATATTTGTTAGGAGTCAATTTCAATTTTTAATGTGTGGAATTCTAATGTATAAAAAAAGAAATAAAGTTTTCAAGGTCTTAGAATTTGATAATTGGAACTTGCACATTCAACTTAGAAAAATGAATTAGGAGTTTCTAGAACTCATTGTAATTGTGGAGTATTAATATCTTTTTGGAAGAACTCAAATTATCTATTCTATAAATAGGGAGAGATTTGTGAAAAGATGAAGTATCTCCAAATTTAGACGATAATGAGAAAAGTTGAAGAACCTTCATCTTGAGTAATCATGTGGAGAGTTGGGGTATCTAGACCTATGTTCTAGTGAGATGAAGGTGTGGGATATCATTTGTTATGTGAAATGTGAGTATTATCATTCATTTTAAGTCTTCGAGTGAGAGAGTATTGTAAGCTGATACACATTTGGTTGAGTTACAAATTGTTATAATCTTTTTTAGAAAGATGAAAGAATTATGTTGAGATGTTTATGTGGATATAAGCAAAAGGTGGCGAACCACGTAAATCATTATGTGCTCTCTATTATCTTCTTTGTGGTTTGCTCTTGTGGGTTCATCAAAGACTCGTAGGCACATGGGTTAATAATTGGTATTTGTGGATTATCCCTAACAATACTGAACTCAATTATTGTAATAAGTTTTTTCCAAAGATATTTTTGGATGAAAAGATTTTCCCATAACTTTATAATCCACGACAAGATGCCTTAGTGATCAAGCTAAAGGGGGGAATATTGGATAGAACAAGTTAAACGAGACACTAGAAAGCTATGGGATCCGAATAATGGCTTCTATGTGGTCAAGTGTTTTGGATGATTTTTGATATTAACCAAATTCACACTTTGTCTTGTCTAATACAAAGATAGTTATCACAATGTGATATTTATTACCTCATTTCCTTTTTATAAGCAACATTTGGATCAATAAAAGTTAATGTATTTGGTCTAAATGTCTCTTATAAAAATGAAAATAAGGAGTATTATATTCTCAGGTTTGAATTTAGTTTACTATATTTGTAGCAATGGCTTCAACAAATGGTAAGCCATTGATCGTGTACAACAACACTTTAGGAATGGAAAGAGGCATAGTTACTCATATATTTCATAAGGAATATTTGGTGAAAGGGCCACTAGTATAAGGTGGGATATGTAGGGTTTCAATGTATTAGCTCTGCATGTATGTCATTGACATGATGCTAGGAATTGTACCATGCGACGAATGGCGTAAAATTATGAATGAAACGGTCAAGAAAGATCTAACTTACCATTGTGCATAATGATAGGGAGCAGAGAAATGAACCAACATTTATTGCATAGAAAAAACACATGATGATTGACTAATTGTGACGTGCAGAATACGACAACCTAATACGGACAGAGATTTTAAAATAAGTCAATTGATATTATGTGATCTAATAAATTTTTCGGCGGAGAAATATATCCAATCATAAGGAAATAAACCATAATTGATTTTGCAACAATTGTATTACTTAAAATGAATTGATTTTATATTTATTTTCATCGTACGTTTGCTAGCATTTACTTTTCAAATTGGTAAATAAAAATTTCAATTCAACAATAAACCTAAACTTGAGTAACAAGGACCACCTAAACATGAATACGCACACCATATGCAAAATCCAAACATGATTTTTATACTCAAATTTATTGTTCAACTTACTTTTACATGAATGCATTCTAATATGGTAATATACCGTGAAAAGCTATAAGTCTTACTTTTACATGAATGCATTTTAATATGGTAATATACCGTGAAAAGCTATAAGTCGTAGATTTTGAAGAAAAAAATTGTGACTAATGATGTATAGCAAATAAAAAATTCCATTTATGGATTGGAAATGCTAATGATGTTTACAAAAATTGCATGGTGATTGGATAATTGTGATGCGTAGAAAATGACAACCAAATACAACAAAATATTTTAAAAGACGTCAACTAACTTTCCACAATCTACCAGATTTGTTGGGATCGAAGCCATTAATGACAAAAAATTTCGGTTGAGAAATATATCCAATCATAAGGAAATAAATCAGCATTGATGTCGCAACAATTTTATTAACTTAAAAAATGCATTAACTTATATTTGTCTTTGCTATCAGGTTTTCAGTTGTTTTGTTGAGGCCTCTAGAGCAAGGAAGAAATAGAAAGAGAAAGGTCTAAATGTTGGTATGCCAACGAGCCATAATGGGGGCGGGGTTTGCCTCCCCACCTTTACATCCGACTAGTCGGGGTAATTCATTTTGCCCCCGTTTCTTATTTGGTTTGAAATTTGGGACTGCATTCTCGCATCCGACAGGATTGTGATTTCTTTGTGCTTCACCCGTTCATATATATAAATAATAAATTTAAAATTCATATTTATTATAATTAATATACTAAAATAATAATAATAATTATTATTATTATTATACAATAATAAAAATTAAACTTAGATTTTCTATAAAAAAAATATTAAATATAATGAATATATATATATATATATATATAATCTAAAAATAATAATGATTTTACTAGCATGGCAGGTTCTGGGCCAAGTGGGGGTGAATATCAACATTCTCAAACCCACCTCTGTACGTCCTCAAACTATTTTAGAAAAAATCCACACTGATACATATATTCAGTCAAAACAGGTTTTTTTCCACCTATATCGAAACAAATTCTAATAGATACTCTCGAGTCTCAAATGCAGGTGGTGTTGTCATCTCTATTTGAATATATATATATATATATATATATATATATATATATATATATATATTCAATCTGCTCACCAAAAAAAAACCTTATTTTTGTTTTTAACATACATTTTCTAGCATTTACTTTTTAATACTTGGTAAGTAAAAACTTATGTGAACATAAAACTCTAATTTTAGTAACAAGGTCCACCTAAGTATGAATACACACGTTATATACAAGATCTAAATATAATTTTTACTTGAATATATTATTGAATTTACTTTTGTATAAATGTATCTTAACATAAAAATTAAAAATTATATTTTTTTTGTAAAATCGTAGTGATTTTATGTGATTTGATCAAATTCATTGTCATACTAAATATAAATTAAAGTCAATTTAATCAAAATGATTTTTTATCATAAAAAATACAGTAAAATTACAGCGGTAGAAATGCAGTGATAGTATTATGTGTATCTTAAGTGGAGCTACATATAAGTTGGTCTACTGTAGAGCACTATGACTTGTAAAATTACCACATTAATCTCACTTAATCAATAGTATCAACATAAAATGAGGTTATTTTATTGACACGTATTGGTTCCACATTAAAATCTCGTATAAAAGAGACATGGTTTAAACCTCGTATAAAATAGTTATAATAATTATTAGTATCATTAATAATAATAATAATAATAATAATAATATTTTTTTCTTTAATTAATTTAAAAAATTTATTTTATTTTAATATAATTTAATTATTATTAATTAAAATATAAGAAATATTTTTATATAAAAAAGATACATTTATTTAATTGATAGTCAACCAATCAATATAAATTCTAAATATAAAGTAATTTTTTTATACTTATGCGTCGCTCTCATATTAATTTTAAATATATTTACTTTATTTCAAAAAATATCTCAACAAATACATATATCTATTCTATGAGTTAATTTCTAATTTTATACAATTCATTACATTATACTTTAATTATTTTGGAATTT
>JBBPBQ010000004.1:4054987-4067561 GCA_037974755.1 Cicer yamashitae
TTTTTAAATAAAGACGTATACATTTTTTACAACTGAATATTTTAATTTATTTTTAATCGGTATATAGGCATAACAATAAATTAAATAAGGGTAATAAACTAGGTTGAAGTAAAGTATACCTACTTTAAAAACACACTTTTCTAATCAAAAAACAAAAAACAAAATAAAATAGAAGTTGGTTGCAAAATATTACTACTATTGTCTTTATATGGAATACTCTCTTGTAAAAAAGACGTGCCTCTTTATAAACTATATAAGACCATCTTCAAAATAATTAGTTTTTCATAATAATGATTCTAATTAAATATAACAATTAAAAGACTAATTACTTATTTCTCTTAATAATTAAATGATAGTTTTAGAAAAATAATTTACATCATTTATAAGTTTAATAAAAAGTGTCTTTTTTATTCTTATACATTGATCAAATGAGTCTTATATAAGGAGAATAGATAAGGTAATATGACTTTAATTATTATGAACGAATCATTATACTCAAATTTTTGTTCGACAGTGATTTTGAAATTATACCTAAATAGATATTTTGTATAAAAAGCAAAACACATGAATGGTGATCGGTCCAATAGAACTTCAATTATAAGAGATAAAAAGACCAATTAACTTTTCAAGAATAAGTGGAGTGATGATGATTTCTAATTTGTAAAGCTAGACTTTCAAGAAATATATGTTAAATGAACACGTTTCGTTTTATTACGCAGACAAAAACCTAAATATCAAAGCTGGCCTCCATGAAATTCATATTTTCCTTTTGACTTTTTAATCAAAATGTAATGAGAGAAAAAAAACTGAATGTAATTATTTTGGTATTTGAATATATCTTTAGGTTAATCCAATTTAATTTTTAAATGTATTTTTTATTGGTCATATTAACCTATAAAATTATTGATAAAAGAAATATTAAAGATGTATTTATAATTTTAATACATTTAAGAATTAAAATAACAACGACTCATATATACAATAATTAAAATGATTATTTACTCAACGAAAAACCATTAAATATCAATCCGTCATGAGAAAAATAAAAATAATTGTGAATCTTTGAGAAACTAAGAATAATTTAGCCCTTACCGAAATCACCATCACAAAAAGTATATTAAGTCGTGACAATAGAAAAGATTGGACCCTACGATACAATAACTTCTTAACTAATTTATTGATTGATAAGTCCTTTTTTACATTTCTTTTTTTTTAGCATTTAAACAAAGTTATTCAACGACAATAATTATTAATTTTATGGTCAAGTAGTTTAGTGATTAGATTCGCACATCTTAAACATGCAAAAGTAAAAAAGTTAATATTTAAAACTCATATTACTACATATCAACTTAGAGCTCTACCTACTGAATTGTACATTACACGACAATCCTACTTCATAATTCTAAAACTAAAACAAAATATATCTTTATACAAAATTGAGATAAAGTTATTAAAGAAAATATTATTCAAAGAACATTTAAATTTCGTAAGTACTAAAATATATTTTTAATTATTATGAATAATTAAATTATTATTTTTATTTATTATAAAAACTTACTTATCGAATATTTAAATAAAATTATGTACAGAAATTTCTGTGAAAAAATACATTATGTTAATTTATTATTGTTTATTATAAAAAATTTCTAAAACTTAAATGGGAAAACAGTTGTGGTGATACGTCTTTGCCAAAAAAGACATTAAGATATACATGCTAAGAAATTTTTTCTATACGAAGTGAGTATGTACTTATTTATAAGAGATATTCCAACTAAAATTGGTCTAGATCCAATATCATAGAAGAATAAATATAGTCACATTTTATGAAGAGTTGTAGATAACTTTAAATTATGTACTCGCAAGTTGTACGAGCCCAAAAATACAAAGCACTACAATATGCTAATTCATTGCACTAAGCTTATCCACATTATTGCATGCAAGCAATTGGGTCCATCCCACCAATTTGAAACAAATGTTCAGCTTTAATTATTTAGGTGAATACTAATCCAATTCTCTAATTTATTTTTTATTAGATTTTATTTTTTGGTAGTATAAAATATTTTTGATAGTGTATTTAAAATGTGGAAGCAAAATTAAGGACTGATGATCGACTATTCTTTCATTAATGGTCGGTGTTGTTTGGGTCAATTTTAATATGAAATCATAATTTTAAATTGTTTTTTCTCCCCCTTTATTTTAAATAAGTGATTTCTACATAAATTTAATTTTAATTTTTTATTTTATTTTTCTTTCTAATTTCATCGTCTTGAAGCGACGTTGTTTTGTTTGTCGTCTTGATTCAGCGTTGTTTCGATTTCTCGACTTGTTGTGGTGCTCGTTGATTTAGATTGACAAATCGATTTCGATCCAATATAAATTCAATATATGATTTTGGTGTCGTCAATGTTACATATCCAAAGACATGAGTATTATGGACACTTCAATTTTGTCACATTGGTAGGTATTTTTTCATTTAATGCTATTAATCTAGATGTTGTGAGTTTGTTAGTAGATTCATTCTCTTTGGTTTTAGTGATTTTGAATTGTATTGTTCTTGATCAATATAATTTCTACCAATTTTGAATAAATGAATATCGTTTTTAGTCCAAAAAATTTTTTAGTAGTGGACTTATTGTGCAAAAGCGAATACTGAATAAATTTTCACACCAAGTAGTATGAAGAAGAAATAAGTAAAGAGTTATTACTAATCAAAGAGAAAGTTTGCGTTATTTCACCACAATAATTTTAGTCTTTTGGATGTGTCGAGTACTTGGGGTATAAGTGTGTGTATTTTAGAGAATTTGTAAAAAATATTCTTGCAAAATTATAAAAAATGGTTTGTAATTTTCTCTATTGAAAGTTAAATAATAAAATATTTTTTGAGAGTTTGTGGATGTATGAATGGAGTGTCAAACCACATTAAATTTTAGAGTTAAGTAATAAAATTTGTCTTTTGTGTGAGTGTGCTTCCGCTTATATGAAAATTTCCTATTATTAGTTAGTGACATTATAGTTAAGGTTCCGATCTAGGGATAAAGGGAAATAGTGTAGTGCATCGTGTAGTTCTTTTGAAGAGAAGCTTATAAATGCAAGGAAAAGTATCATAGAAGAGGAGCAAATGTAATTGTGTTGGTTTCACTATCCAAATCTTATAAACCACTAGGACAATCGGTGTCTGTAGTGAAGAGTACATTACAACTAGATGACGCAATAAAGTTATTAAAAGAGAGTCAAGAAATGACGAGTGGTAATCAATATACGGAAAGTGAAGAGTACATTACAACTAGATGACGCAATAAAGTTATTAAAAGAGAGTCAAGAAATGATGAGTGGTAATAAATATACGGAAGACAATTAAATACTAGTAACTAAAGGTGAACAAGGGAAGAAGAAGTATAATGATAAGCATGGTAGAAATGGTGTCAAAATCTCTTGTGATCCTAGAGTATTTGATTTGTTATTTCTTCCGACACTTATTAACAAAATTCTCACAATAATGATAATTGACAATACTCATACTAGAAAAATACGAGTATTGCCAATTATCATTATTGTGAAGAGTTTGGTCACATACAAGTTAAATGATCAAATATCATGGAGGATCTGTGAAGCCGGACAAAGACATAAAAGTTGAAGAATCATTCTTCTGCAAATGTGGTTAGTCACGAGAATGTTCTCTTACTATGTGAGGGGAAGTTGATGGCAAAGTGAAAAAAACATGAGACTTTGGATGAAGAGATGACATATTGTGTCAAAGTGGATACTCATTCAAGTCCTACGTCGAGCAATGTGAAAAAGAAAAAAGTAGATAATTATTACAAATATAAAGAGTTAGTTTGAGTTTTTCACCACAATAATTATAGTCTTTTATAGGCATTGGGGATTAGGCAGTTGTGTATATTTAATAGAATTTACAATTTTTCGAGCAAAATTATGTGAGTGGATTTTCACTTTTATTCTTATAAAGATTGAGAGAGAGGAGAAAATAAAGAACCATTGTAAAACACATATATCTTATCAATAGAAAGTAGCCACACATTGGTGTGATGTATTCACAATCTTTTGATTTGTAATCGTTGTAATGATTGATTGACAAACTTTAAAATATATCTGAATTTGTTGAATTTTACTATTGTCGAGACTCCTCTCATCAACTCCATAATTTTTTTTAATGATACTTCTGAAACTTATATGTCTAGATATAGCCGACTAATTTCTTAATTTTTTTTTGGGCCTTTGACCCTATGTGGTAAAAAGAAAAGAAAAGTAGCCACACAAATAAAAGAATATTAAATGAATTTTTTGTTCTTTGGTCCACTTGGTAAATCAGTAAGACTATATCTCACAAACCTAACTTTTTAACTAAGGGGAAATTTTTTTTGGAAGTCGAATAGACAAGAGTTTCAAAATTCAAAATTCATTTAATTGTTTATAAACTTTCTAAAGAAGAAAAAAAAAACACGAATGAATGAATTTTTATTTTCAATGGTATGTGCAAAAATTAGGCCCATTATAATGCTCTTCCGGATTTCATTAGGCCAGCTTTTTCTAGAGATTTGTTAGGATTGCCAAACATTCGTTATACTTAATTGTTTAATTAGGTTCGGTTTGTCTCCCTAATTTTTTATTTATTTTAAGTTTTAATATATTTTTTGAAGTGTGTTGCATATGATTATTTGAGGTGCCAACCTATAATCTCACTCCTTGCATTTGCATGCTCTTAGTTTATAAAAAAAAATTTAATGAGTAATCGATATTTTTTTAGATTAAATAATGAACGATGAATTAGAGTGTTATTTTCAATTATACACATATTTATTAAATTTTTTGTTGTTAGCAAATTGGAGTGGAACTAGAAGTGAATCAGCACATTTGATTGAGCATGATTTTTTATTAATATATTAGATTTTCATTTTAATATATAATATTTATATATTTATTGGCCCATTAATTAATTTTATATTTATATTTCTACATTCCATAAAATAATTGAGTGAATGAACAAATTGATCAAATTAATGTTTAAATTTTGTTAATTGATAAATTTATCCCTAGAATTATAAAAGTCAATAAAAAAAATTCATATTTAAATTTATACGGTAAGAGATTACGATATGAGATTATAATTGAATATCTAACTTTTATCTGTTGATCTCACATCAATATTATTATCTATAGATAAATCACATATTCAATTAACTTATCACATCATAATATTTAATAATTTTTTTTTACAAAAATATTATTCTAATTGATATTTATAATTTTAGTGATATATTTATCGTACTGCAAAATTAAGAAATTAATTTAAAGTGTGTTACATTTTTTGCCTTTTAGAAATCAATTTTGTTGATTCGGTCTAAAAAAACCAGCCACCTATCTAAAAATCTTACTACAAAGATTCAACTATAATAAAGGTTCAGTCATGAAAATTAAAATAAACAGGTACATTAGAACAATTCAATCATTAAATTTGTCACTTGAAATAAATTAAAAAAATGTTTTTTTTACCCCTAAGTCTTTAAAAAATTCTCAAATTTTATCGGAATTGATTAATTTAAAAGTGTATTTTGCACGTTTAAATTAATCAATTTAAGCGTGTATTTTTGTGTATTTGACAACATTGAAGGTGAGGGAAGAAACACTTAAAATAAATAATAAATAAAATTGAAAAATAAAAAAATGCAAAAGCTGGACTAAAAATGGAGGAAAAGGCCCATTACACAAAGTGAAAACTACAAGAGGATGGGGCCTTTTAGAGTGTCCCACACATACCCAATTTCCTTGTATTATGTGTTCCCCAACATGTGAGGTTTTGGTTTTATTTATTTTTTCTTCTAGGTTTGGGTTCATCTAACATGGATTTGTTCCAAAATGGTCTTGAAGTTGTGACTATTAAGCATTTGATGAGTTAATATCCTTTTTATTTGTTCTCATCTATTTATGGTTCATTTGGAGAGAGATAGACACAAAGAATAGTTATTACATCTCACCATTAAATAGGTCTTACCATCATTAAATTTTATAATTTTTTTAACTTCTTTGTGACTATCTCTTCAAATGGACTAAATAAAGGAAAAAGAAATAGAGAGAATCGTAACTTCTATTTAATGCAAGTTAGTTTTTTTTTCAATCAATATTCTTAAATAGACTCTCAAATAGATAGTGTGTTGAGTTTAATCCATAACTGTCATGTTTAGAGGGTTGTTATAGTTAGTTAGTTAGTTGCCTTGAATCATAAAATAACAGGCCTATATAACTAACAGCATGTATGTGCAATGATGTAATTTTTGACAGTAAGTGAATAACAAGTTTTGCTGTGAGGATTGATCCAGGATTGATCTTGGATTTATGAGAAGATTAATCCTGGACTGACAGAACAATATCTTCTGCAAAATCTATCTTTCCTTCTTTCTCCTCTCATTTGTTGCGTAAGATTCTGGATTAATCAAGGTCAATGTGAAGATCAATCCAGAACTAAAGATCAATCCTGATTTTCTGTTAAATTGGTTTTCTTTCTTCTTCTCCTACCCGCTGCGCATTATTCGTTGTTCCAACAATTGGCATCTAGAGCTGGGTTAAAATCAAGGGAAACACGAGTGAAAAGTGAGGGGAACAATCAAGGGAAACACAGAGTGATAGTTTCTTGAAAGGCATAATGAACAACAACGGTTTTGGATCACATATTTTGGTTCTTGATGGCAAGAACTGGGATCGATGGAGTGCATTGATGAAATCTTTATTTGGAGCACAAGAAGTGAGTGAAATTGTGCACGATGGCTATGAGGATTTGGTTGAGAATCCAACTGATGCACAGAGGAATGCATTCAAGGAAGCCAAGAAGAAGGACTGCAAGGCCTTGTTCTACATTCAGCAGAATGTTGACAACCAGCATTTTGAGAAGATTTCGAAAGCCACAAGATCCAAAGAAGCATGAGACATCTTAGAAAACTATCACACTGGTGGAGAAAAGGTGAAGCAAGTGAAGCTACAATCCTATAGAAGAAAGTATGAGATGATGCAGATGGAAGCAGATCAGAAAGTAAGTGATTACTTTTCAAAATTAACAGCCATAGTCAATCAAATGAGAACGTGTGGGGAGAACATTACAGATCAGATGGTAGTTGAAAATGTGATGAGATCTTTAAGTCCAAAATTCGATTTCATAGTGGTAGCTATTCAAGAAGCAAAGGATGTGAAGACTATGAAAATTGAAGAGCTGCAAAATTCATTGGAGGCACATGAACTCTTGGTGTTTGATAGAAATTATGAAAGATCAGTTCAACAAGCATTTCAAGTTCAAACTACCAAGAAGGAGGGAAATCAGAAGGATTTCAAGAAAAAGGGAAAGAGAAGAGCAAATTGGTCCAACAATGGTAAGAACAAGATTAAAGACAAAGGTGAATCTTCAAAGAAAGGGGGTTTTGGCAAAAGTTAGAACAAGAAGAAGGATTTTGACAAAAGTAAGGTACAATGCTTCAATTGTGAGAAGTATGGGCACTTTGCAGATGAATGTTGGTTCAAGAAAGATCAAAAGGATAATGAAGAAGCAAATCTGGCTCATGGAGATGATTCCAATGCAGTGTTGATGATGGCTACGATCAGTGATGAGAAGATCAAGAATGAAGAGTGGTTTCTTGACTCTGGATGCTCAAACCACATGACATCACATAGAGAATGGTTGACAAGCTTTGATGCTAGCAAGAAAACCAGCATAAAACTGGCTGATAGCAGAAATCTGATGGCTGAAGGTAGTGGAAATATAGTGATCAAAAGCAATGATGGCAGAAAAATCATTATTGCAGATGTGATGTATGTTCCTGAGATGAAGTGTAATCTCATGAGCATTGGTCAATTGGTGGAGAAGGGATTTTCAGTGACTATGGATGGTGACTCCTTGAAGCTGTTTGATGCAAAGAAGAATTTGGTGCTAAAATCAAACATGTCACAAAATAGAACCTACAAATGCAACATTTCAAGTGAGAGAATGATGTGTTTGTCTGCAGCAGTTAGTGAAGATATTGAAGGCTTATGGCACAAGAGGTATGGTCATCTAAACTTTAGAAGTCTTAGTGATTTAAATTCCAAAGAACTGGTGTATGGGCTGCCAAAGCTGAATGTCAGAAAAACTATTTGTGAAGTATGTGTGAAAAGTAAGCAAAACAGGTTCCCATTTGTGTCTGAAGCACCTAAAAGAGCTACTACGGCACTGCAAGTGGTCCACTCTGATATATGTGGTCCTTTTGAAGTACCTTCATTGGGGGGAAGCAGATACTTCATCACTTTTGTTGATGAATTCACAAGAATGATGTGGCTGTATACAATCAAGCTTAAGAGTGAAGCATTAGAGGTATTCAGGAAATTCAAGAGCTTAATTGAAAAAGAAAGTGACAAATCAATTAAGATCTTGAGAACTGATGGTGGAGGAGAATACACCTCAAAAGAATTTGAAGATTTCTGTGTCAATCAAGGTATTGTGCATGAAGTGACAGCTCCATATACACCTCAGCACAATGGACTTGCTGAGAGAAGAAACAGAACCCTATTGAATATGGCAAGAAGCACGATCAAGCAGAAAAACCTACCACACAATTTCTGGGGTGAAGCAGTTACTGCAGCTGTTTATATTTTAAACAAATGCCCTACAAAGAAGTTGAACCAGAAGGTTCCAGAGGAAGCCTGGTGTGGAAGAAAGCCAAGTGTTAGGAGAAGCAAACTTGAAGATAAGAGTGAGATTATGATACTTATAGGCTATCATCCCACAGGTGCCTATAAGCTTTATAATCCTGTAACACAAAAGGTGCATATCAGTAGGGATGTAATTGTGAATGAGGCTGAGAAGTGGAAATGGGAAGAGGAACCAGTGTACAGCGAAGAGAATCAACAAGGCTGCACTTATCCTGATTCCAGTGATGAATCAGAAGATGAAGAAGTGATTAACAATGATGCAGGTGAACCAGAAGAAGTGGAAGCAGCAGTGAGACCTCAAAGAATCAGACAAATTCCAAGCAGGCTGAATGATTGTGAATTAATTTCTGATAATGCAGTAAATGATGAAGGTGATATCATTCACTTTGCATTATTGGCAGACTCTGAACCTCTCAATTATGAAGAAGCATTGAAGATAGATGTATGGAGGAAAGCTATGATGGAAGAACTCCAATCAATTGAGAAGAATCAAATATGGGAACTAGTTAACCTGCCAGATAAGAAAAGGAAGATTGATGTGAAGTGGGTCTTCAAACTGAAGATCAATCCTGATGGGAAAATTTCAAAACATAAGGCCAGGCCGGTAGCTAAAGGATTCCTACAGAAACATGGTATTGATTACAATGAAGTGTTTGCTCCAGTTGCAAGGCTTGAGACTATAAGATTAGTGGTGGCTCTAGCTTGCAAGAGAAGGTGGTCACTCTACCATTTGGATGTAAAATCAGCCTTTCTAAATGGTCCAATTGAAGAGATTGTGTTTGTGTCACAGCCTCCTGGATTTGAAATACAAGGCAAAGAAAACATGGTGTATAGACTCCATAAAGCTTTGTATGGTTTGAAGCAGGCCCCTAGAGCCTGGAATAAGAGGATTGATCAGTTCCTAATTCAGATAGGCTTCACAAAGTGTGCAGTGGAGTTTAGTGTGTATGTGCAGAGTTCAAGTGCAGAAGAAACAATGATAATCTGTTTATATGTGGATGATTTGCTCATTACTGGGAGTAAGGCAGCAGAGATTGAAAGGGTGAAACACAAGCTGAAATCTGAATTCGAAATGACTGATCTAGGTGAACTCTCATTCTTCTTAGGAATGGAATTTCTGAAGTTGAAAACAGGAACAGTTATGCATCAGCAGAAGTATATAGGTGAATTGCTGGATAAATTTGAAATGAATAGCTGTAATTCAGTTTCAAATCCATCAGAGACAAGTTCAAAGATTGATGAGTGCAGTGAGGAAGAAAGGGTCGATCCAACAATGTTCAGACAAATGGTTGGCTCACTGCGATATTTGTGCAACAGCAGGCCTGACATATGTTACTCAGTCAGTGTAATTAGCAAATTCATGAATGATCCAAGGAAGACTCACTTGATAGCTGCTAAAAGAATACTCAGGTATATAAAAGGCACAAAGGAGTTTGGTCTGCTATTTCCCAATGGCAGCCAAGGTGAAGGAAGTGAATTCATTGGATATTCGGATAGTGATTGGTGTGGAGACATCACAGATAGAAGGAGTACATCTGGTTATGTTTTCAAGTTCAATGAGGCAGCCATATCTTGGTGTACAAAGAAGCAACCAGTGACTGCACTTTCATCGTGTGAGGCAGATTATATAGCAGGAACATTTGCAACTTGTCAAGCAATATGACTGGATTCAGTGATGAAGGAACTAAGGTGTGAAGTGATGAAGCCTCTCAAACTCAGAATTGATAACAAGTCAGCAATCAGCCTTGCTAAAAATCCAATCTCACATGGCAGAAGTAAACACATTGATACAAGGTTCCATTTCATTAGAGAGCAAGTGAACAATGGAACGATTGAAGTGCAATATTGCCCAACTGAAGTGCAGCTAGCAGATGGTTTCACAAAGGCTTTGAAACTTGACAGATTTGAGTTTTTGAGAAAGAAGCTTGGTGTTATAAGTGTTCAACAGTTATGAATTAAGGGGAAGTGTTGAGTTTAATCCATAACTGTCATGTTTAGAGGGTTGTTATAGTTAGTTAGTTAGTTAGTTAGTTAGTTGCCTTGAATCATAAAATAACAGGCCTATATAACTAACAGCATGTATGTGCAATGATGTAATTTTTGACAGTAAGTGAATAACAAGTTTTGCTGTGAGGATTGATCTAGGATTTTTGAGAAGATTAATCCTGGACTGACAGAACAATATCTTCTGCAAAATCTATCTTTCCTTCTTTCTCCTCTCATCTGTTGCGTAAGATTCTGGATTAATCAAGGTCAATGTGAAGATCAATCCAAAACTAAAGATCAATCCTGATTTTCTGTTAAATTGGTTTTCTTTCTTCTTCTCCTACCTGCTGCGCATTATTCGTTGTTCCAACATAGTGATGGTGACAACATTATAAAGTTTAATATTTGTTAGGATTCTCAAATACACAGGTAGAACGGTAGCGGTGACAATATAATATTTTTTATTTAAAATGATATATTTAACATAATTATAAGATTTTTTGTTTTCTTATCATAGAATAAAAGCCTTTTTTATTTATTTATATAAAAACATAAATATGATCCATTCATAGTAAAAAAATAATAAGTCATCCATTTCGTAAAAAAAATAAAAAAGTGATCGATTGAATTTCATAAAACACAAAAAAGTGATCTATTGGATTTTATTTTTACTTTTATAATGAATATATTATATTATTAACCATTCTAATTATCAAATAGATGGATTGAATCTAATTTATTACTTATTTTATTATATAATGGATGAATTGGATCTCCCTCCTCTTCTCATTCTACCATCATTATTTATGTTGCAGATGCCAAATGAATTTAATTCCATATAAAAGAGATTTGTGAAGAAAGTTATTAAAACTTTGGAATCCATTAGGAAATTGGTTTCTTCAAATGTTTATGATTTGAAAAAGTAGGAGCACTTGGAGAGTTATAACACTCGTTCTTTTTGACAAAATGAAGTTTTTTTTTTAATTGGATTTGTAGTAAGTTTGATTAATTGATTGATTTCATTCTCTCCTTTATTAGTCCAAATTTTTTCCGCCAATGATTTGATTTACTTCTTTATCCTATGTCACGTTTATATCACCACATCAATTTATTATTATTTTTCTTCTTTTTTATCAATATTATTTTTTATTTTTTCTTTATTAATATATTTGCTTGTATTTCTTCTGTTGAATTTAGTGGTGCAAAATTAATTGAGATAATTAATATGTTTTTGATTAACTTTTGCTTTAAAAATATAGTAAGTACATAATTTATTCCTTGGACATTTCTTGTGCACATGTCACCAACTTTTTTAAAAACATTAGTACATATTAAACTCCTCGACCCAAAAAGATGACGTGTTCAAATTTGATTAAAAAAGGGTGACGTATTCAAATAAAAATCAAAGTCATGAAAACAACCAAGTTTCCCAACTTTAGAGTTCCCTAATCAACATTCATGTTTTTAATAATTGTCATTGGGCATTACTTGTGCCTATTTCATTTTTAATAACATCTTTTTGGCCTTTTAAAAAGAAAATCAACTTCCATGTTAAGAAAACAAACATAAAATATACCTCATTCCATTTTAAATGTTATTGCAAATAAGATATAAAGATAAAAGCTCACTTAATATTTGTGCATATATTAGTTTTTTGACATATAATTTTTTAATAATGTTTTAATAATTAAATATATTATAATACAACTGATAAGTAATTATTAATATTACTCTAAATTTTTAAAATAATAAATATATAAATTAAAAGTTATTTTTTGATAAAATAATAGTAAAAGATGTTAAGAGGGAATACTTTTCTTTTCTTAATCTTAGTCAAATATAAGTTATGTATAATAATATTATTATTAAAATGTTTCGCAGTAGAGTCGTGTAATAATTT
>JBBPBQ010000004.1:4068110-4089251 GCA_037974755.1 Cicer yamashitae
AAGGACAATTTAATTTATTATTTAATTTAATTAGTTAACTATATTGTTAACCACATTTTTCTTTTTATATTTTCTTGTCTTTGACCAAATATATATATATATATATATATATATATATATATATATATATTTTCTTCTTGTCTTTATTTTTTTTTTCTGAGTCAGATTTACCTTAATTTTCGGATCCTATTTGAGTTGTTTTTGAAAAACTAATGATTAAAATTCTATATTGGCACCCACGAAACTTCATAGTTGCCACCTTCTAATGGTTGGCACATTTCAAAAGCAAAAAGAAGAAAAAAACAAAAGTTGTTCTTTTTTTGTTATACATAAAAAAATATTCTTTTCCAATTACCTTTTTAATTTTTATTTTTTTAAAATTTAGTTATATATTTTCAAGGGGTGTATGAGATTTAGTTTAATTTGATTCTTGTTTCTGGGTTTTTAGAAATAAAGCCAAATCCAAGTGTTTGGAATTGTGTATAATTCTAGAGAGAGAGAGAGAGGGAGAGGGTGAAGGTATCAATAATTATCAAAGATGAAGAAAAGGTTACCAAATATTGATGATAAATTGCAAAAGATTTTGGATGCAAAAATGGATGAAGTTGATGCTAGAAGAAAAGCTCGTGAGGCTATTAAGGATATTCAGCTTGGTATCGACCATATATTGTTTAAGGTATATTCAGCTATGGTTTTGGTTTTGGTTTGTTTTTTTGTTGTTGGAATAATGAAATAAATGAAACCCTTTTGTTAAAAAGTTTGTTTGATTTGGTTTTTCTTATTAAAGTTTTATTCTTTTTTGTTTCTGGGAAGATTTCATCTATTTGGTGATGTTTGTTGCAATAAATTTGGTTTTAGTTGAATATATTTTTTATACAAATTTGACACTTTTTTATGTATTTTTTTTCTTCTTTCTTTAGTTCTGAGGACATTTATTGTTTCGTACAAGGTTGTTTTGTGAACAGCTTCATCAATATGGTTACGTGGAGTAGATTTAATTCATTGACTTTGAGATTCTAGTTAGTTGGCTATTCCTACTTAGAGGTAGTTGAAATTGAAAAGATAGATTTTTTCACCTATTCTGTCTATTGGAAGTATTATTTTTAATATAGTCTATTATAGTTTTTAACAAACCTCATGTTTGTGAAAGTTTACTTCATCGAGGTTTACAAGTTATCATTTCAAACATAAATACATATAAAACTGTTAATGTAAGGTTATGAAGTATTAACTCAACTGATAAATGTATTAGATTGGACGTTTTGTCCCGGTTTGAATACGGAATATCACAGTTGTGTGAGTTAATTACAGTAGAATTTACCATCTCTTTAAATTTTTAAAAAATATTTTCAATTGTTGTTAGTATTTTGAGTAATTTTTAAACATTCATTCATAGTGAATTTATTCGGCCTTTGAATTTTCAAGCTAAGTTACAATTTCTTCCAAGACTGTAATGAAACAGTTGAGTTGAATGTTATCCTAAATCCAATAGGGCCAGTATCAATCCATTATTATAAGATAAATAAATGTTACCAACAACCACACATTTTCTTTTCTGACTTCTTATCCAATCACATTCTACACATATTTTATAATCTTCTTTTGTTCAATTACATCACAAACTTATTTTATAATTTTTGAAGTTATTAAGTGTGAGACAGTGACTTGGTTTATCAATAGACATGGTTCACTGCTAGACACTATAGTATTTTTTGAAGGGTATATCATGCAGTTATTACTTTATCTTATTTGCTACTATTCACTTAATACTAAACACAACAATTTTCTTTAATTTATTTTTGTTTATAGTTTATATTTTATGGAGAGAACTTAACTTGAAGTTTGCAAAATTTTCTCTTCTTTAAATATTAGTATCAATAATTTTATGCTTTTTTTTGTTTTGCAGACTCCTATTGATGGAATAGAAATGAAAGAGGTAAGAAATTTTGTTTGAAATGGTTTTTCATGGTAATCATTTATGTAGCATTGACATTTTTGATTGAAAGTGTGTCTGTCTGTTCGGTGTCTAACATCTGTCAATGTTCAATACTGACACAACACTAATACCTGTGCTTATATTCAATTATTTCATTTTAAAAAAAATCTTACCAATATCTATGTATTAGTGTCAAAGTCGTGTAGAATATGTAACACAAACACTTTAGATTGAACGTCAATTACTTTACTTTTTAAAAAAGTTTTTACTAAAATTTACGAGTTAGTATTAAAGTCGTGTCCAGTGTCCATGTCTCTTCTTCGTGAATAATAACCAATGCCATCATGCCATTGTCCTTTTTTAATATCAATGTGGTATGATAACATAATGTGTATGCTATGAAACAGTCTTATGAGGTGAACTCAAGAGAGATAGAGATTTTTGGTAAAAGTTGGCTTCCAAAAGCATCAAAGCCAAAAGCAGCAGTGTATTTTTGTCATGGATATGGAGACACTTGCACTTTTTTCTTTGAAGGCATGTGACTGGTATTCATAACTGATAGCTATAAATTAGTAACTAAACTAAATTAAGTTATGTTGTGGAATTTGCAACTCAATTGTGTAATGGAACATTTTGCAGGAATAGCTAGAAAGCTTGCATTATCTGGATATGGTGTTTTTGCTATGGATTATCCTGGATTTGGTCTTTCAGAAGGTCTTCATGGTTATATTCCAAGTTTTGATAAGCTTGTTGATGATGTCATTGAACATTACTCCAAAATTAAAGGTACTTATAACAACACTGACACATACACAGACACCAGACATGACACTAATACGTTGGCACCAGTAATTATTTTTAAGAAATGGAAGTTATTGAATGTAGTCACATGTGTCAGTGTTGAATAGTGACGCAAGTTGGACAGCAGACACACTTTCAATCGAATGTGTCTGATGGCAGGTACAACAACAGCTATGTTGTCGGAAACATAGACACAATTGGTTGAATTTTGTTATCAATCATTGTGTTCGTGTAGGTTTATCTACTTTCTTTACAACCAAATTTGCTATTCTAACAAATACCTTAATCCTTAATGTGTGTTGAATGTTGTTGTTAACTTTGGAAACTTTGGCAACAAGTTAAATAACTTATACTAAGGGAATATTGATAAAAATTTGGTTTTTTTTCTATGGCAGAAAATCCAGAGTTTAATTCTCTTCCAAGTTTTCTTTTTGGAGAGTCTATGGGTGGAGCTGTTGCAATAAAGATTCATTTGAAACAACCTAAAGCATGGAATGGTGCCATTCTTTGTGCACCAATGTGTAAAGTACTTTTCATCAAAACACAATCATGCTAAGAGTTCTAATATGATTTGTTTATATTTTTTTGACATGAAACTTTGTGTAGATTTCAGAGAACATGATTCCACCAAAGATGGTTATTCGTATGCTGATTGCTATGTCGAATGTTCTTCCGAAGAATAAGTTAGTTCCAACAAAGGATATAGGAGAGGAGGCGTTCAAAGATCCGAAAAAAAGGAAACAGGTCTGTAGGCCTAATTTGAATTCTAACATATTTTTCTTGAACTTCTTGACACTTGACATTTATCTAATGTCTTTGTAGACGGCGTATAATGTTATTTCTTACAATGATAAACCGCGCTTGCGGACTGCTGTAGAATTGCTTAAAACTACCGAAGAAATCGAACAAAAATTGGAAGAAGTATGTACTCAACTTCTTACTTATCTGATGTTGACCAAATTTTAACTCAATTGTTTCTTATAAAAAGTACGAGAGAGTAATATTGTCATAAAGACCACTTTTGTGGTGTTGAGTTTCTTTATATAACTATGGTTTAAATCTTAGTATTGTAATGAAGGTTATTCATTTTTTAACATGTGATGAATATTTACAGGTGACTATACCATTATTAATCCTTCATGGTGAAGCTGACACAGTGACTGATCCATCAGTAAGCAAAGCATTGTATGAAAAAGCAAGTTCTTCAGACAAGAAACTTAAACTTTACAAAGATGCTTATCATGCTCTAATTGAGGGTGAGCCTGATGAAACAATAATTCAAGTTCTTGATGATATCATTTCTTGGCTTGATGACCATACCTTGAAACACAATCAATCTTAAATAGTGATTAAAATTATCCTATCTCTCTTAATTCAAAAGAAGAATTAGGAGAGTATTCATCTTGTAGTCCAATATAAAAATGAACAACATTTAAATATGTTAATATAAAAACTCTTTATCCTATAGTCCATACAAATTAAATTCAATATAAAACAGTTCTTCGTGAACAATATTTAGTTTTAAAAGAAATATTTTTTAAATATCTAAATACATGTTATTTACCTTGTCTTCTTCCTACAAACTGCAAAATAAATGGTGACAAAAATATTGTGTCAATATATAATTGAATCCTTTTTTTTTCCATACGCAATAAAGGTTAAAAATTGAGTTATACTAAATTGATGTTATGATTCAATTATTTTAAATTGAACAATTTATTTTAGAATGTAAGATAAATATTATCAACCGTTGATTAATAATTCAAAAGTGAATATTGCATATGTATAATAACAAATTATAATGAGTTTGTTGAAATAATCACCATTTATTTTTCCACTTAATATTTTACTCACTTTATACTAGTCAAATTTATGATATTAGAAGAAGTATTTACATAAAAAAAGTTCTTACTTCTAAAAAATTGAATTAATGACGATAAAAAACATGTATTTCCTATCAAGTGTCAGATTGTTTTTGCAACTGGTGAGAAATGTATTCACATACATTGAAGGTCAGTTTGATTTATCGAAGTGGAGTAGAAGAATTTTAATCGAGAAAAATGATAAAATTATATTATTCACTCGTGTAATATTTAAATAAATCCTATTAATTAAAAGGGTGTTTAAGTTCAGATTTAAAGCAAATGTTCTCCAATACTATTATCTTTTCCATGCTCAAGACAAAGAAAAAGTGGATCATTTTATCTCAATCCTCGTTTAGAAGTAGTTATACAATTAATAATAAGTAAGATAATAGTATGCAAGGTTGGACTAAAAAAGGACCACCAAGCCTAAACTTTTCTTTTGTCTATAACTAAAATTGGAGGAAGTAAAAAAATTTATATGAAACATAAAGGGATGGGGATTAATAAGGTTAATAATGAAAGTGAAAAATTTCTATATTTAATATCGGTTTAGTCAACGCAAATATTTATTGTGAAAATGTAGAAGGTAAAATTAGAATTTATGAAAATTGTTGGGGGTGTAGGGCTAACTTGACGGGTGTAAATAAGTTTTTTGATTTCTAAAATGTTCTTTACTGGGCCTGATACGGAGGCCGAAACCAACTCAGCTCCACACTTCTGAGGCCATATCCACTGCATACGTCCAAATACATAGAAACAAGCCTAAAAATTACTATTTACTATTAATAGAAAAAAAAAGTAATAGATATTTTCAAATAGAAATAGATAAAATTAACATTATTACATATTATTATATATATCACGAGGGAGTGTTTTAGTTATAAATTAAAAAAATAAATTTTAATTTTATATCTGACATAAAATATTATGTAATTTAAGGTCATTTATCTTTTAAAAATTTCTTTTATATTTATTTTCTTTTAGCAAAATTATGACATTTCATTCACTAGAAGAGGCCATAAGCAATGCCAATCATATGGGACTTTTAGATCATCTCTTTTAGCATTCGGGTTGGTAGAAAATTTCCAGCCTTATTGACATTGCAAGATTAAAGCAATACAAATCTCTTTTCACCAAAACAAAAAGCCATGCAAATCTCTAAAATTCAAACCTCTAAACTCCTTTATTCACATAGGGAGTTTATCCCACCTCATCCAATTGATGTTTTTTGATATGTTTTTCACCAAAAGGAGTTGATCATATTTTCTATCTCATATTCAAGTGATTCTGGTAAGACCAAAAACCAATCACACACTAAAATGAGATGGTTTGAGTCGCTGATTTAATCAAAAGTTCACGCCTCATTTGAGATAATATCTTCCTACTCTATTTCTTATGTAAAGTTTAGAAACTAGTGATTATGTATTTTTAATAATATAAAATATTATTAAATACATATTTTTACTGTTTTTATGGTAAAAGTAATAAGAGTTAAATAAATTTTAATTCCTATAAAATTTCACTATTTTGTTTTTAGTCATTCTAAAAAAATTCGTCAACTTTTAGTCCTTTAAAGTTTCTCGTTTTCTTTTTTAGTCCTAGAATTTAAATTAAGTCTTGTGTATCTTTCAAAATTTTGAATGATTTTCTTCACTATTGTTTAAGACATGTTTAATAACTCTTACAAAAATTTAGAAATTTTTTAAAAATGATGAATTAAAAATGAATTTTTAAGCAAAAATTCATATTCAATTTATCACTTGTTAAATAATTTTTAATTTTTTTGGAGAAATTTCTTGTAATGTCCTAAACATTATTGTAAAAATTAAGATGATACACAATAGTTGATTTAAAAATTCATAGACAAAAAATGAAAATTAAAAATTTTAGAAAGTTAAAAGTTAATAAATTTTTTTATAAGAACTCAAAAAAAAGTGAAATTTTAAAAGAACTAACAACTTATTTAATCCAAGTAATAAATACTTTTTCGGATTTTTTTTATATTTTAATGTTATAAATAAATATTAATTAATATATAACAGTTGTATATTATTAACACATGGGAAAATTACCAATAACTACCAAAAGCCAAGGTAACATGCGGAGAACCATTGAAATTAAACATTGCTAAACCTAACAAACAAAACAATCCAATTTCATTTCCACCACAATTCTTGCAATGTCACCTTTTTCCCTTTCATCTCTCCAAAACCAAGAAGAAGAAAAAAGAAAAAAAGAAACACTACCCTTTCAAAAGAATAAAGAAAATTTAAAAACAAAAAGATTGTGAGAGTGAAAGAGAAAATGGGTTCATATACCTTCTTCTCTTCCATTCTCTATTTTTTTCTCCTAGCCACATTGGTTTCTTCTTCACCATTCCTCTCCGGTACATTATTTTCTTTTAAGCTAATGCTAACATTTTTCAATATGATTAATTTAAATAATGTGTCTTATAATTATTAATAATGAGCATAGATGTTTGATATTCATATTTGTTATCAGATTGGTTTAATTTGGTTTCAATTTTTTTTACATAGATGACATATTTGATAATGGGGCATCTACTGGCCGTGCCCTCCTACAAGCTAAGAAAGGTAACTTAACAATTTTGTTATTCATGCCTCTATTTTTTTATATGAAATCTTTATGGTTTTTATACATCTTTAATATGGGAATCCTTTGAATTAATTGAATTGTGGAAATCATATTGTAATAAAGTACTTTAAATCATGTCTAAGAAATTAGAAAGGTTTTAGAGGAGCTGTTGAGGATTGAATCATATTTGTCATACTTAAGCTTCCCATTGATGAGAATATACATAAATTATAATTCTTTTTCTTTTCACTTATTTACAAAAACTTAAAAATAAAAACAAACGCAACAATATTGTGTCAATTTTAAAATTTCATTAACATGTCAAATTGAAAATGAAACCAAAAAAAAAAAAAAAATAGGGTGGGTTTAATTTCTAAATATATTTCTAATTTTTACTTTGTAATTTGGTTGCCGGAACTTGGCATGGCAACGGGGTGGGGCGGGGACGGATTTTGCCTCCTCCACCCTCGCACCCAGATAATCGGGGAAAACCCGCCCCGTTATATAGTGGATGTAAAATTTAGACTCCATCTCCACCCGCAACGGGCTCGGGTTTTCCCGCCCACACCCACTAATATATATAAAATTATAAATTTAAAAATCATATCTATTATATAATTAATATAATAAAATAATTATTATTAGACAATAATAAAATTAAAAAATATTTTCTATAGAGATAATATTATAATTTTTAATATTTAAAAAAATATTAAATATATTCAATATGTATATGCATATAAAATTTAAAAATTGCTATAATATTACTTGTGGAGCGAATTCGGGTGCGGGTGCAGGGTGGATATCACCACCCTAAACCCGTCCCCGCCCCCGAATTTTAATTTCGGGGAAAATCTGCACCTGCACCAAATTAAAGTGGATTTTCCCCGCTCAAATCAAGCGGGTTCGAGTGAGTACATGCGAGTGCAGATTTTGTTGTCATCCCTAGCCGGAACGATGTTTAGTTATGATTTTTTTTTATAATTGTGATAAGAGAAGATGAAAACTAACTAGAAATCGTGCATTTTTGAAATATTGAAAATAATGTTGATATTTTTCAAAAACATTCATTTTATTTTTAAAATGCACTTTAAAAAATCCAAAAATGTTATTCCTAATGTTTATTTTGTAGGTGAAAGAATTATGGTAACAATAAATCCTCTTCTCAATAAATTAATGTACATTTTTTAATTAGTTGAAATTTAAATAAATTCAACTAAAATTTATGTGAGACCTATATGATTCAATGAGATTCATTTAAATTTTAATTAATCAAAAAAATATACATTGAAAAAAATATATTAATAACACTCATCATATGCCAAAACGAAAACAGGAAACATCTAATGCAAATTCACCTTAAAATAAACATTGTTTTATATTTTCCTTTTTATCCTTTCAATACCAACTTGCTTCATAGTATACAATTATTGACCCAATAAGTGATTATTATTATTTATTTATTTATTTGAAATTGCACAGCTTGTGGAGTTGATTTTGAGAACCAAAACTACACAATCCTAACAAGCCAATGTAAAGGACCACAATACCCCCCAAAGGTTTGCTGTGAAGCATTCAAACAATTTGCTTGTCCATTTTCAGATGAAATCAATGACATGACAACTGATTGTGCTACAGTTATGTTTAGTTACATAAATATCTATGGAAAATATCCACCTGGATTATTTGCTAATGAATGCAAAGAAGGGAAAGAAGGTCTTGATTGCAGTCAAGTGAAATCAACCAATAGTTCTAATAACCCTTCTAGCTCTTTTCATGTGGATGCTCCTCACTCTATCTTCATCATTTCAATTGTTGCTTTCTTTGGATTTATTTTCCATTTGTTCTAAAGGTTCATATAATGTGGGAAAAAAATAATACCCTCTTGTATTAATTGAATAAATAATTAATGTTTTAGAACATTCATTTGAGTGAGATATATGCACCTTTTATGTGTGATGGTGGAGTTTTTTAATTTTTATTTTTATTAATAAGAAAGAAAAGTATATTAATTATTCAAGTTTTATATTTTTTTTTCCATTTACTTGATTACTAGAAAGTACAAGGTGATGATTTGTTTTTATATGGAATACTCTCTTGTACACCCTTTTAAATCTGAACTTAAACACCCTTTCAATTAATAGGATTTATTTAAATATTACACGAGTGAATAATATAATTTTATCATTTTTCTCGATTAAAATTCTTCTACTCCACTTCGATAAATCAAACAGACCTTCAATGTATGTGAATACATTTCTCACCAGTTGCAAAAACAATCTGACACTTGATAGGAAATACATGTTTTTTATCATCATTAATTCAATTTTTTAGAAGTAAGAACTTTTTTTATGTAAATACTTCTTCTAATATCATAAATTTGACTAGTATAAAGTGAGTAAAATATTAAGTGGAAAAATAAATGGTGATTATTTCAACAAACTCATTATAATTTGTTGTTATACATATGCAATATTCACTTTTGAATTATTAATATTTATCTTACATTCTAAAATAAATTGTTCAATTTAGAATAATTGAATCATAACATCAATTTAGTATAACTCAATTTTTAACCTTTATTGCGTATGGAAAAAAAAAGGATTCAATTATATATTGACACAATATTTTTGTCACCATTTATTTTGCAGTTTGTAGAAAAAAGACAAGGTAAATAACAGGTATTTAGATATTTAAAAAATATTTCTTTTAAAACTAAATGTTGTTCACGAAGAACTGTTTTATATTAAATTAATAATTAATGTTTTAGAACATTCATTTGAGTGAGATATATGTACCTTTTATGTGTGATGGTGGAGTTTTTTAATTTTTATTTTTATTAATAAGAAAGAAAAGTATATTAATTATTCAAGTTTTATATTTTTTTTTCCATTTACTTGATTACTAGAAAGTACAAGGTGATGATTTGTAGCTTGGCTTTTGGCTAGCTTGGAACATGTTTGGTTTTTAGATTGGAGTCTTCAAATATTTGTTTAAAAAATAAAAGTTCAATTTTTAATTTTTTATTTGTTAAAACTCAATTTAAGGAGATGTTGCGTTTGCAAATACTCAATTTAAGCGTATGTTTAGATTAATCGTGTATTAATGAAATCATGATAATATTGTAATATTATTGAAATTTCAAAATTTTGATTTTGTTAAAATTACGATAATCCACCATAAAATTTGAAAAAGTATTACTTCACTTCATATTTTTATTTTTATAGGAAGTACAATTTAAAGAAAATTAAACGAGTGAACAATAGGTGAATATTCTTTTTTTATTGATTCACTCTTTAAAATGTTAATTTAATTATCTTTTAGATTAATTTTTTAAAATTGTGTTGGTATTTTTCATAAAATGAATCAATAATAAATAAATATATTAAAAAATTAACAATTGTGGTTGTAATAAAATGCATACACATATATCAACATTACATTAATCTCAATAAAACTGAACTCATTTAAACAAAATTTTTAGTTTGAACTTTATAAATAGAAAAAATATAGTTGAGAGAAGAATTTTTTTTAAAGGTAATGAACTGAATTCTTCATTACAAATTAGTTGTGGACAAAATTGATAGATACTTTATATCAATAGTATAAATAATAAATAAAATACATCCACACATTGTTACCAAAATTATACACATATATAATTATTGTCCTCTTTAAAAAAACTGTCATTGTTTATTTTTTATAATAATTATGATTATGCAATTTATCTACTAAAACCTCCCACTCAAAAAGTTCCACTAGTCAACTCCAAAATAAAAGGAGATGAGATAAAAAGTGACCTCTTTAGTGATGAATTGCTTCTTTGCTTTGTTCCACAAGTCAATTCAAAGAGACTTAACCATCCAATAAAGAACTGAATTATTAGACCCACAAACAACAGCTCTAAACTTGGATGGGGAAATGCTGTATATTCTCTGTCTTCCACTTTTTTTACAAAATCATTGTTGTTCACTTCACTAAGTCCCACCAATTGACTAGTGTTATTTTTATATAAATTGACACACATTAATTATTAAAAAAAATAGAGAATTTCAAATTTAAATATGCATTACAACATATGAAATATTTTTATAATTATTATATAAATTGTACTAACGAAATATTGAATAGTGTTATTTTAACATCACAAATATAACACTATATATCAATTCTGAATAAAAATATATACAAAATAATTGTCGGTGTAACCGAGAGATAAAGAAAAAATCTATAAAAATGTGTTAAATAAATACTCATTTGATATTTAAATATAACTCAAAAAAACATATTTGAACTAAAATTAAACCGAATACACGAAATATATAAGACAAAAGTATATGTTAAAAAATTGTATTGATATAACGATTAAAGAATACATATAAATAAATACAAATTTTAATATAGACTATTGTTCATCATATATCAGTATTCAAAAAATATTTAAAATTCTGACCATCGATTCGACAAAATATATATATTAAATTAACATCAATTAAAACATCATTTTATTTATAAGATGAGCATAATTATGAACCATTATTTCTAAAAAATATAAAATATATTATAATCGATTTTAAATACTTATTTACGATGAACCACGTATAACTAACCATAAATATATTAAAAAATATGCAAGTTGAGGGACCATGTATAACTAACCATAAATATATTAAAAAAAGATGCAAGTTGAGGGGGAGATAAATGTTATCATGGTATTTAGCAAACTTTTTGGAGTTTAGTGCATTTATCTGTCTTCCATAAGACTCAAACTCTTTTTTTCAGTTAGTGGAAACATACTCTTTTTTTGGGTCTGACATTCAATACTTTGTTTTCTCATCAAGTGGAAAGTCCTGTCATTGCATTATATTATTCATGAAGTGCCTATTGTTTCTTAATCCATTATTTGGTTCCTTTCTTTTCTTGTTTCTACCATGGCTTTCTCTTCTTGCTTTTGCCATTCTTCATTATTAGGATTTAAGGTACTGTTTCTGTGTTTGATATGCTTTTTCTGTTTCTTATTTTAGTTTCTGTGTTTTATATGATCTTACTGTTTCTTATTTTATGTCATGTTTTTTTTTGTTGAGTTGAGATCTTCTAGTTATGTTTTTTTAGTTATTGTTTTAATGTGTAAATTTTTGAACTTGAAAAATGAAAATGGATATTTGTGCATTTTATGATATTTGAGATAGTTGTTTACCATTCTATAGATTAAGGTTTTAAAAATGGAACCGAACCAATTGGTTTAATTGGTTAAATTAGGAATTGATCTGTTTGTATCTTTAATTGGTGAATGTTTTGCTTATAATTTTGATTCTATTTCTTAAAGGGACAAAAGTTTTCATTCCCTATCAAAAGCAATGGTGATGAGCATTATCTTTGTAACAAACTCATTCTGAAAAGTAAAGTCAACTTAATCAGAGATTGGAGTTTCATAGGAGGAGGATCAAGAAGAATTGTTGTGAAACAAAAAGTTATGAGAATGGCTTCTTATAGAAAAGCTGGTCCAGTATATGCTTCATGTAATCCTTTTTCTGTTCTACCTTTGCTACTTTTAACAAGTTGGTCCAAATTTATTCATGTGTTCTAATAAAGTTTTCAGCATTTTGATTTGTTCTCATTCTCATTTTTAGTTTTATATATTAATTTTTCTCTGCTTTCATGTTGCAGTGTTGTCTGGTTCACAACTTGCTAGCAGTGCCTTTACAGTTGGAACAACAGCAGTACTCCCATTTTACACACTCATGGTTCTAGCTCCAAATTCTGAGCTAGTATGTTTCTTAAAATTTGTGCCAATTCATTTTGCAACTCAATTCTTAGATAGACTTTGATACCATATTAGAAATTTGAGTTGGACCTTACTGACGTATATCAAACCAGTTTGTAAGGTAAGACTCTTATTTATAAACACATTTTCAAGTTATATCTCATCCAATGTGAGACTTCCAATAAACTCCTCACATGCCCATGATCATACATCTGGAGCGTGACTTGAGTAGCCTTATAATGCGTGACCCGACAAATCTTGGTAGACTTTGATACTATCTTAAAATTTGGACCTCTCGCTTTACAAAACTGACTTATAAACACATTTCCAAAATTTGACCTAACGGATCTCAGACATATGAAGTGTCGATCACTTATAAACACATTTCTAAATCATATCTGATCTGGGACTCTTGACATATCATATCATATGCACAAAATTATTGTTTCATGCAAATATGCATATATGCTATCACACTCTCTTTGCAGTAAAAAATGTATGCTTGTTGAGTTCTAACTTCTAAGTCTTCTAATGCTGTTCCTTCTCAAACCATGCACTAGCTTTTGATATTTGTGATTCAATATTGCCTAATTCATTTTCCTTGAATGCAAAAATGCAGACTAAAAAATCTATGCAAAGTAATGTGCCATATGCAGTGCTTGGAGTTCTATATGCATATTTATTGTACCTTTCATGGACCCCTGAAACAGTTGAACTGATTTTTGCAAGTAAATATTTGCTACCAGAGGTGTGTATTATATTCATCAATAAAATTATTAAAAGTTTCCCTTTTCAAAATAGTTATATTATTTATGACTATGATATCTTTTTGTTTTTTTTTTTTTTTTAACTTGGTGCAGCTTAATAGTATAGGAAAAATGTTCTCCAGTGAGATGACTTTAGCCTCTGCATGGATTCATCTGCTTGTTGTTGATCTCTTTGCTGCAAGGTTTTGCCTCTTTTCTTTTCTTTGCTAAACTCTCTCTAATTACATTGATTTCTCGTTCCTAAGTTATTATTAAGATTAAATATGTTTTTAGCATGTGTAAATATATATTTTTTTTTTCTGATCTTAGTCTGTGCAAAATAATTTTTGTTTGCAATTCATGAAAACAGGGGAAGAGGGAAGGGGACTGGCAGGTGCCACGGTGCCCCAAGTTTTTTCGGTTACTTTAAATTAAATATTGTCAATTATTATATGGCTCTACGCCTATGATAAATTAATCATTAAACAATTTTTATATAAAAATATATCTAAATATGTATTTTGGTTATTATTTTGATATTTAAATGTGTCTTTCATTAGTTAGTTCAGTTCTCAAATGTGTATTTTATTAATTAATTTGGTTTATAAAATTACTAACAAAAGAGAGATTTGATGATGTGTTCAATTTTGATACATTTAAAACCATAGTGATTGCACTTCATACGTTTAAGAAACTAAAATCACTTTTTACTTTTATATAAATATAAGAATTTTGGTTGACGACCCTATATATTAAAACCTAAATATTCATTTTGCTTTTAGTATTCATTATTATATATTAAAACCTAAATATTCATTTTGCTTTTAGTATTCATTATTTTATTTTAGTCGCTGTAATATTTGGTTCATGTTATATCCGTCCTTATAATGTGTGGACAATATATATATTTTTTTTGGATTGAAAGAGACTCCAACACATTAAATGTCTCTACAGACTTTACCGTGTGAATTGCACTTACGAGACAATCTTGGTTCTAATTACATGTTTAAACAAATTTAAACCTTATTCTAATTACATGTTTGAACCTAATTACATGTTTAAACCTAATGAGAAATATTTATGGTGATTAAACAAATTTAAACCTTATTCTAGTTACATGTTTGTGGACATGAATGCAGGCAGGTATTTCTAGATGGACAAGAGAATCAGATTGAGACAAGGCATTCAGTTTCTCTTTGCTTGTTCTTTTGCCCTATTGGGATTCTTTCTCATGTCATAACCAAAGCAATGACTAAAAATACCAAAGAAAACAAACATGATTTATAGAGGGAACCTGTTTGTAAACTCCTACACAGTCAAAATATCAGAAATTCATGTTTGAGTTGAAGTTACTTCTAAATATCATTAGAATTGCTTTTTCACTCAAATCAAAATTATTATATCATAAGTTATTTGTTTTATCGCAAATGTATGTATTCATTATTTTGACTAAACAAAAGTCAGATTTAGCGTCGGCCAAAAGCTTTTTTTTTAGTTTTCATAGTAAATGAACTTTTGTTTTTCATCCAAACCTGTCATTAAAAATGAGACATCACTTGTGTAAAGACATGTAGGAATTTATATGCCAAACATCTTATAAACAAGCATTTTTCTATAGCTGATATTCACACTTGTAAAAAAATATCAAACACAAACAAAGAGAAAGGGGGAGATAGAAAAGATGCAAAGTGTAACCACTTCTTTAACATTCAATATTTTCATTAAAATGTGTAGTAAGCTCATGAATAATGATGTTTTCTTCTTTTTTAAACCAGGATCATGAATAATGATGTTTTCTTCTTAACTAAACTAGGAACTGCTAGACTAATTAATGATCCTGTACAAGACAAAACAATGAACTTTGTAGGCTTAAAACTGAAGTTCAAACTTCAATCTCCCTGAAGATCAGATCGATCGGCAATAACAATTTCGCCACCGGAAGTCACCAGAAGCGGTCAATAATACATCTTCACAGTGGATATCACCTTTGTTTTGCGACTAGTAGTGCACAAAATGAAATTGCCAGTGACCAACCAAGTGTAACTCATGATATAGCAAGGAGACATGTGTGTCTATAGAATCCATTTGATGTTTCAAAACAGCCTGCCAAAAATTAGACAAAAAAACTTGAGACTCCTTCAGATAACATTGTTAGCATATAAAATAAAATCTCAGAATATATTGATATTATGCTAGAATTGCAAAATGGTTATCAAATTTCTAGGTATTTGCAATAACCATAATGACATTAAGTTGGTTATGTCAGTGAGGCGAATGAAACTAAATAATAATACCAGGATGTATTTGATAATAGAGGGATGGACCTGATTAATATTTTGTAATTATAGAGATCATTTTGGAATATTGATAATCTGAGAAATTAAGTTGACCCAATCCTACAATTTTAGGGATCAAAATGGGTATTTACTCCCAAGAACCATTAAAATCTCACCATATTAGTTTTCCTAAATATATTTTTTCACAAAAATAGCCTCTTGAAAGAAACAAAATTGTCACCAAATTAGTCCATGTAGAGAACCAAATTATGACTGAGTTTATTCATTCCATTGTATAAAATAAAATCATGTGTAAACATTTGATGTTTATGTGATTACGTTTAAAGTGAATATTAAATGGACAGTACAAAAGATTAGTGTCACGTGTCAATTAGATGTACCATACCTATAAATTTAATTAAACAAGAAGCTCAGAGTATAAATACATAGCAACACATAAACACAATGTAAACAATTTCCAGAAAAGTCACATTTCAAAATGAGAAGTTGAGAATAGTACATGTACTTCAAGTAGGTAGTGATGACATCTCAATTGGATTATCAAATTCTCCACTTGATAAATTTGAATTTCGGATAGAATCTTTTTTATTGCGCTCCAATGACGTTGCTTCATATATCCCTACATAATTCCATTACAAAGAACATTTAACATTAACTATTAAAAGAAAATAAAAAGAGAAAGTTGAAAAGGATTTATATTACTCCATTCTTCTCTTTTTGAATGAAAAGCTTTACAATGAAGTACAACAAACAATTCATGAAATATAAATTTTGAAAAGAATATTTAATATTTAAAACATACCAAAACCTAATATTAAGCTGCAAATCACGAAGCCTGTAAGAGAAAAATCCATCTTGTACACAATTTCCATAACGATGATGCATGCACTAGCCGCCATCAAATGCCTTGGTGACGAGAAAACCATGTGCAGTCTACAATGAAAGGTAAAAATTTCAATATCTTATGAACCATAATATGTTTTGAATCACCAAATCTCATGCATTAAGTTATTTATACAATTTAGAACTTTAAAATACAATTCGAATCTTACCAGGTCAAATCTGAATTTAAATTTGACCTTATTATAACTAAGCATCTTTCATACATTGCATAAAGTTATACAAATGTGACTAATTTTTGGACAAGGAATTATAATTTCACCAAAACTAAAAGTCGAAGCCAATTTTCCAATAAGAATGATGAGAATGCTATAAAGCACCGACACAGACACAAACATTAGACATGACACTGACACTAAAACGTAGAAACCAGTAAATTGTAATAATGTAAGAAATTGAAGTAATTGAATGTACTGTATGTATTGAATGTACACAAGTTCAAACTAAATTGTTAGTGTGACATAGAGAGAATGTTGCTGCTAGAATGCAACTAGTAATAGTTATCATGTGGAACTTCGTTCGATAATCTAGCAAGCATAAGAAGCCTAATAGGCAAAATGCGAAAAACAACTTTCTTTTACTCACTTAACCATTACTAATGGCAATACTATCATGGCATACCTCTCCTCTGCAATACTGTCAGCATAGAATATCACAATATTTCCAAAGAGAATAGTACTGAAGAAGGCCCAGGCCGAGAATGGCAATTTCCCATTGCTTTCAGAAGGTGATCCCTAAAGGAGTCAAACGCGGGAAAGGAAGATGATTACAGAACAATATGAAAACCACAGCAATACGAAAAAAAAATCCATAATGAGACAAGCATGTCCTAATTTAGACCTAAAAAGGAAAACACCATTATAGAACTCACGATGATCACGTCCCACATGGCAATGGGAAACATAAAACATGTCGCGGAAGCAATAGTTAAAGCATGGAGTCGCCTTTTAAGTTGATTCTGAAAACAAAAGATGACCGGATCAGATATAAGGGCACACGTAAAGCACCGGAGACCAAAGAGAAAATACTTATTGCAAATGACATGATTGTTTGTTACTACCTTGATCGAAACACGCCTTGCAATCACTCTTCTAAGGGCTGATAGGATACCGGCAATAATAGGAATTAACATTTGCTTCAAGCCCAAAACTTGTTCCGTCTGAGCCTCAGATTCATCTCTATCTTCCCATGGTATATTCAAGTTAAGTTTACAAATTACAACAGTTTGTGAAAAGATAAAAAAGGATGAAAGACTTCACAAACAACAAAAAGGAATACATGTAGCAAACAAGCAAAAGATATTGTAGCAGTCAGTGTTGTCAATGGCAGAAGGCCAAAAATCCGCCATATAAACATGCCATTGCGGCCTATGGTGCTGCCATGGCGTACATTCCTTCACAAATTTTCTATAGCGGTTTTCCAAAAACCCGCCACCCCATGGCAGAATGGCGCTGCCATTTAACAACATTGGTAGCAGTAGAATTATTAGTCAATTCAAAAAAGAAAATATAACACAATGAGTAAGGATATAGAACGGAGAATATGTCGCCGTGGCCCATCCTTCAGATAGCAGGTAAAATGATGCACACATGGCAATTAGGCCACCTATCTGGTACAAAAATAAGAAAGTACACACTGGATTAGAGAACATCCTAAACTTCTTGCAAACAGATCAACCACGAGGGATGAGGGTACATAAGGGTTGAAGCAGTTAAATGACTGAGGTTCAAACTCTAGTGAAGGAGAAAATAGTAACATAACAATTAATATACTAACACTTGTCTAACCAGAAGGGTACATAACATCATTGATATATCATAGTACAACCTAGACATGAATTATATCATCAAAGAAGGTTAAATAAAGAAGAAAAACATTTGCAGAAAAACCTAACTATTGGAGAATAGGTATCTAATTCGATTGGAGCATACAGTGTCATCACGGTATCATTTACAATCATTGAACAGGACTATATGAAGTTTTACCTTTTTCCACAGATGGCCTCTCCTCCCATACAATACTGCAGAGAGTACTCCAAGAACAGCCCCCGAATATTCAGCCAATATCGCTCTGTATTAATAATAAAAACAATAACTGCAATGAGTTCATATACAAATTAAAAATAATTTACTCGTCAAATCAAGAACCAGTCAATAAATATAATCAAACATGATCAAGAAGTAGCTATATAATGGTGGTGGATGACATCAATTGGACTACGAAAAACTGGAAATCAGTGATCGACGTGACTGAGCATCAGCCACAATGCCTTATTACTCATAAGCTATTACATAGTTAGATTTAGGGCCGGTTTGGATGGCTTATTTGAGCTTAGAGAGCTTATGGAAACAATTGATGACATGTCCATAAGCTATTTTCAGTTTATTTCAATAACCTCTCCATAATATAGCTTATGAAAACAGCTTATAGCTTGCATGAAAAGTTGAAGGCAACTTAACTTTGTTTTATCTTTTGTAATAGATATAGCTTATACATAAGCACTTATATAATAAACGCTTAAACTACAACTTCTTAATGAAGTTGTTTATCCAAACAGTCTCAGAACTTCACATATTAAAGTAGACAACTGAAATTTTCTTTGAGTATACAATAACCAACCTAACTGGTCCACATGATTTCAGTCCCTTTCCCCACAAGACAAGATACAGTGCTGTGATAAAACCGTTTATTATCGAAGGCACAACCTGAAAGAAAGAAAAAAACGGTATAGTTAAGGAATGTACATATCATGTTAAAATCTACATAGAATTTTACGCTTGTTCCTTAGTACTCTATGCTGAAGTAGAAATTTAAGTTTACCTGTGTATTGGAGAGTGGTCTTCCCTTCCAAGGCTTTTGCAAAATCAAAAATAGGATAGATGCGGGAGCGAGACAGGTAAAAAGAAAAAGAACAACCGAAGCTCCAGTTTGTGATAAGTAGCGGAACATCGAGTATATCGACCATATCCTCAAGAAATTTGCAACAACATGAATTATCTGCAATGGCGTATGTCTACAGAGCAGAAAAAATATAACCAAAACAAACCAAGTCAAGACTTCAAATACAGTATTCCTCATCTACTAAAGTCTCAGAATATAGTTAGTTCATCACTATTTCATCACAGAATAGAAAAATGTCACCAAACTCAGATATTCTTAGGTATAATAACCACTAAAAGCATAAGACATAAACAATATATTGGAAACGCAAATCATTTAACAGGTGCTTTTTCTAAGTAGTTAAAAGAGCTTAATAGTGTGGATAAAAATGTTCTTCACTGTCCTTAATACACTCATTAGCAAATGATAGATTGAATCTCAACTTCTCAATAACTAAGAATAATACTCTCACATTACCTTCAAATTTACCCACAAAACAAATTGATACTACTGCAATGTAGTAGTACCGACACCTCAGATTGAAAACGTGTTAATGTTAGCCACTGGCATGACACTGCCACATGTGGATACATTAAATCACTTCTATTTTTTAAATTATTATTGGTGCCTGCCTCCTTGACAGTGTTAGAGTCATATCCAGTGTCCATATTTGTTTCAATGATTCATAGGATGCTATACACCATAGTAAACATCGCTTGAAATAATTATCAAAATAATGACATAGTAGCTACAATCTAGTACTTAAAACAACTGAACCATTAAGGTTAGAGCTTTAAGAAAACAACAAAACATCAACAATGGAACACTTCAATGCACCTTAACATACTCCAAATTGAAACAACAAATATACAGCTAAAAAATATCACAAATAAAACCGTTCATAGATCTTCGAAAATAAAAATTAAAAATCCCTTTTTTTCTCTTAGTTTGAACCAACGCTCGAAAATGAGCCATACCCAGAATTGATTATGACTAAATTATTCAAAAAAAAATGAGAAAAAATGTAATTAATTTTTTGGGTTTACCTGAAATGATTAGGAGGAGAACCTCGATCATCTGACAAATGATTTGGGGACATCATCGTGATTTTGATTTCAAATCAAAAAACAAACAATTTTTGTTCAAATCACAAATCCATCATGCTTGATTTCTTCATCTTCTCTACTTTCTTGCTCAAGTTTTTTCAGTTGATTTTGTTTTTTTTTTGGGTTCTTTGGTAAAAACCAAAAACACTGTATATTTGTACAACACCCCCTTATTTGTTAACTGCACCCCATTCTACCTCTAATTTTTGGATTGCCCAAACGACCCAACTTTAAGAATAAGAGTTTTTTTT
>JBBPBQ010000004.1:4090694-4102727 GCA_037974755.1 Cicer yamashitae
TCTGACGTTCAGTAATTATCTTGAATATATGGTAGCTTCTTTTTTATTGTTTACTTTTTCTCTTTATTTTTGTTATACACGGTTGAATGGTAGCTTCTTTTTTATTGTTTACTTTTTCTCTTTATTTTTGTTATACACGGTTGAAGTCTCTTTATTTTTGTTATACACGGTTGAAGTTTAATTCTTAAAATGTTTATACTATATCTACTATATTTTGTTAAATATTTAATAGATCAAATTTATACAATTGTATAAAGTGTAGAAGGTCAAAATTAAATATTTAACAGATAAATTTGATTGGTTCAAATAAAATAATAAATATTTTATTTATTTGTTCAATTTAATTTAATTTATTATTTTTTATGATCTTAAAAAGTAAGGCAATTTGATATTATTTTTTCAGAATGTGGTTGATATGGTTTTTTTTTTTAAAAAAGATATTAAAAAAATACAAAAGTTTGATATATAAAAAGAATTATTAAATTAATTTTTTATATATTTAATAGTAATAAAGTATAGTGGAGTACAATGATAAAAATATTGAAAAGTATAATGAGAGAAAATGTATTGAACTTGTACAATTTATAGGTAAGCACTCACTATTAATAAATCAAAGAATAATGATAAGTAGTAACCAACTCATGATTAAAAAATTGAAAGAATGTTATAAAAAAAAATATGAAATGAATATTTAAAATAAAAGTTAGTAAGGATAGACAATAAATGAGAATAAAAACACTTAATGCGATAGATAAGATAGACTATCAGAGGATTGCGAAAGTTTGTGTTTGAAGGGTGTGTAGAAAAATTGCCAATACAATGTGTTTATTGTTATTGTTAGTAATCATGCGGAAAAAACTATAAACCAATTGCATCATAGATAATATAGACTATTAGAGGATTGTGAAAAAAATATAAGTTTGTGTTTGAAGAGTGTGTAGAAAAATTGCCATTAGATACAACGTGTTTATTGTTATTGTTAGTAATCATGCGGAAAAAACTATAAACCAATTGTATGATTGAACTATTTGGTAAGGCAAACTCTATGTGACAATGATGTTAGTTTGTTTTATATTTTTTGTGATAACTTATTATTTTAATTTTATTAAATTAGTTGGACAAAAAGAAGGTAAAGTAACACTGCATCTTTTTTATAAGATATATATAGTTATATGAGTTAAATTAGGATAACAGAACTTCTGAACTCAAAAAAGGCTTACATAAGTGCAAATATATCTATTTCAACTTTTTGTTGTTTTAATTAAAGATTTTCAAACTAAATGAAGATTTTTGTAATAAGATTTGTTTTTAATTTTTTTATCATAAAAAAGATAGTAAATTGCACTGTAATTAATTAATACAATTGCGAGGTTCCAAATTCAAACTCAGAATATATAATCTAACAATATGACAATAATTTGTTTCAAAATTTTATTTCAAAAGATACTAATAAGATGCAAAATAAAATGTCACGACTTGCTTTAAAAAAAATGTAACTTATTCAATAGAAATTAGGGAACATAATTAACAAACAACAAAGTTGAATTTAATAGAGGACAATAATTTTTAGAGGACAATTGTTTGAACGTACAAAATATTTATATTTTCTAAATTTTTTACTATATTATACTAAATATTTAAAAAATTAAAATCATAAATAAAAGTGTGTGGTTAATAAAAAAATTAATAAAAGTGAATGGTAGTGAGAAGTTATAGTAAGTTGTGTCTTATTTTCATGAAAACATTTGCTACATTTGTAAAATAATTTAATTTATATATATTGTTAACGTGAGAACAGTTTATTGCCCTGTGAATTAATCATAATCATAAAAGATAGGAATAAGATATATGAACAGTTAGTTGGTGACAATGTAAACAAATTTACACTAAAAATACATTGAAATAATTTTTTCTTTTTAGTGAAAATCCATTTTAATCTTAGAGAAAAACTTTGAGAATCAATGGGTCTCTGAAAAAATAAAAAAGACTTTTAACTCAAACAAATTCCGAGACCACTAAACATATACCAAAGCCTAAAACCATCTTCAAAAAAAGAAATAGTTGGGTCCCAAATCAATAACTATAAAAGGGAAAATTTGGTCCACGACAATAATTATAAAAAGATAATTTAATCTCTACAATATAAAAAGCCTCTAAATAATTTATTCCTCAATAAATCATACAATTTTATTCTTTTTCTTATTACCAAAATTTGAAAACATCATTCGGTACATAGGTGCACCACGCTCTAAAACATGTTTTTCCCAATCTGACCTAACTCCAAATGGATTTTCATCAAGCCAATCACTTTGGTCATTGAATTGGCCATGCTCCAAAACAACCTTACCCTTGCCATATCTCAAAAATTGTTCTTTCATTCTTATTGCAACTTCTTTTACATCGGATTGCAAAAAAACCTGATCAATGTTGAGAATCTAATAAGGCTCAATATTATGAAACTCAATACATATAGTACAAAAAAACCAATGTTGTCAATCACATGTTACGGAAAATAGTGATTTGTTCAAAGTTCTACTACGCCACAGTGCTATACCGCTTTTAAACTGGTATTTGACTGCACTTTGTACTAAATAACATATCACAAAACAATATTTGCTCATTTCAGATATGCTATACATACTATTTGACAACACTGCTGAAAACTATTGAGTTTTGGTTGAAATTGAAGAAATTGAAATTAGAATTGTAAAGGAAGAGAGAACTCGAGGCTATATATATAGAACTCTAGTTTTTAATTACAATTGGTTCCCGTCAGAAACTTTGTAAGTTTATATCCGACTTTTTCTTTCTCTCTTGTTTTAGAGTTTTGTGAGTTAGTTTGATATTCTCTTTTGAGAGTGTAGTTGTATTATGAGTGTGGGGTATTTGATTAAAGTCTATGTGTAACAATTTTTACATAGTGTTATTTTCTGGCGGTTTTGGAGTTTCTACGTTATTTTCTTGTGTTTTGATTATTATTTAAAGTTCTCTGTTTGTTTATTTTTCCAACCAAAACAACCATTTTTCCTCAAATGTGACAAGAAAACGATTTTATAAGATCAATGAAATTCAAGTGAAGAACTTCTTCATAATTTAATTACCTTTCCACCAAATGCTAGAAGATCCACTACTGCTTCAATTAAAGATCTTTGCAGCATTCTCCATCTATGTTCAGGTTTATTGAAATCAGGATTTGGACACTGCAAAAGAAAAATAAAGACAAAATGAAGATTAGGCTTTGGTGATTGATGGTGAAAGGAAAATAATTGCATAAAAATATGTGATTACTAATTACATTACAATTCTTTTTTGGCACTTTTTTCTTTCTTATTTTTTTCTTTTCCGAGTTAGGTTTATATCCTCAGTTTTTGTTTTCTTTTTAATAAATTTTTAGCATAAAAGAAATTACATCAAATTTGAGCATGACCTGTATTGATACAAGAACTAACACTCCTGGATAAGTAGAAACGATTGAACGAAACGTTGATGTTGCATTTGTAGCGATGAAGTGCCTAAAATTGATAAATCAGGAAAGCAAAGCTTAGAAAGTTAGACAATATAATGAAATTCAAAGTATGAAGGAACTCAAAAAATTAGAGATATATGATCATAATTAAATGTGACCTTAAAATAAATGCAGAATGTTGTTCTATCACATGATATTCAACTATGAAAAAAAATTATTTAATGTAATCTAATACAACTAAAAACAAAAAAGATGCAGCATCTATTTTTCCTATGAAAGCAAGAACATTACCCATTCTTTATGCCAAACTGTTGAATAGAATCTAGACAGCGCGCAACAAGCTGAAAAATATGTTAAAAAAAAATAGATAACCAAACACGGTAGCAGAAAAGGGAATTCGGATTCAAGTCAGGGGATTTTGCATTCACGTAGCCGGAACTTTGGTGGTTGTGTGATCGAGATCGGACAGTTCGAAATAAATACAATTTTTTATTTTATTTTATAATAATTTCAACTATTGAGCTTGAAGCTGGACCATCTGATCTCAATCAAACGACCATCAATGTTCCGACTGTGGGGAATCTCAGACCGAAGCGAATCCAGGACCCAAAAAAGGCTAGGTACAAGGCAGGGTATGTAACAAGAATGGAACCTTTTCATTCATCTCCAAACCAAGAAAGTTCAAATTTTTCCTCCTTTTAGCCATTTCAAGAAGAAAAAGGCCATTGCCTGTCATTTAGAGCTCAAATATTAAATTTTCTATAAAAAACTCAAGGAATGTTTTCGAACAATGTTATTATGGTTAAAGGTAAATGTATATATGAGTACCACTTCCTATATCAACCACAAGAGATTGAGTTGGATCAGAGTATATGTTGTTCCAGTTGATTTCAAAAGGGTATGCCTGCAAAAATGTGACTATCATAAGTGGTAATATCATTGAAGCAGAAATTTTTATAGCACTTTGAATTGCTTAAAGCAAGATTGGATACATCAAAACAATTATTTAAGATGCTAACTTCAACAATAAATTATACAAAAAATGCTCATGGCTTAGTTAGCTTTGTTATTTCTCTCCCATTTCAGTCAGGGTATGACATATTGAATTGAAATAATGAAGACAGTTTAATGAGTTAATGCCCAAATTGGTCTTTGAAATTGTACGACTGTATCAATCTAGTCAATCGCATTATCGATATTCTAAAATGATCCTTGAAATTACAAAATTTTAATCAAAATTTTCCCTTTGTTGGTATTTGTAAAGACTAGAATGACATTAAGTTGATAATATTGGGGATGAATTTGAAACCAAGTGAATAATGTCAGGGATGCATTTGATAACCAATCTAGACAGAGGGATGAACATGATTAACACTTTGTGATTCCAGCAATTTCAAGGACCAACTTTGGTATTTACTCATAGTTTAAAGGATGGTTAATGTAATGTTGATAAAGTTAGTCATCTACAAAAAAATGGTGGCTTAATCCATATAATTCAAGCACAATAGGCCTAAAATATGAAGTAGATGAGTAATATAAACATACTCTATCAACAGCCATAACACCAGGAAGCTTTCTTCCTTTGAGAAATTCCCATACTACCGAAGCATTCTCAATCATATTTATCGAGGACAGCGAACTTTTATCTTGTCTCACAAGATTGCATGCTGTAGTCCCAACCACAGTTGTTTCGCAGTTTCCTTGGCTTAGTCGATCAAGAATTTTCGCCAATTTAGATGCTCCTTTTGTGTGTTCACTTGAATCACCAAATTTCACTGGACCAATCCAAACTATTTTCTGTAATTGATTCAAAGAAAAAGTGAAGTGGTTCTTTGTTACATTTCAAAATTGAAGGATAAGCCATTATCTTAAAATGAAAAATATTACTATAAATTTTACAAATATTTCTATTGCATGACATTGATTACATGCACAAAGGATCTATTCAAATTGGCTTGTTTGAACTTATCTACCGACATAAACACTTTTGAGACTGTTGGGAGAGCTTATGAAAACAACTTATCATCTTTATGAAAATAATTTATAGCTTATATAAAAAAACATTATGACTTTATTTTATCTTTTGATAGTCAACTTTAGCTATTTACCATTGACACTTCAGATTGAAAACATGCTTTAGTCCAACATATGTAAGTGTTCAATACCGACATGACATTGACATTTGTGATTACATACAATCACTTCTATTTTCTCCAACTATTATCGGTATCAGTGTTCGTGTTGTATATCTATGTCTGCGTCAATGCTTCATAGATCCTAAGATACTTCAATACATATTAAGAAATTAAACCAACAGTAGTGTATGTTTAAAATTGAGGTATAAATAAATTACTATTGTACCTTACAATTTGTAAGCATGGAATCTATTTCATCCAATGATTCAGGTCCAAGGTCAACAGGCACCCAACCTGGATCAAAGTTAAATATGTGTCAAGTTTATTTGCTTAATAAAACAATGTATGACTTATATTATCCAAATAAAAAAATTGTATTTAACAATTTGAAGAAAATCTCACCATCCAAAAGTCCATGAGAAGGAAATACATGCAATTGTTTTGGATCATATTTATTCCTGCACCAAAAATCTTTTGGATACGAAATCTGCACACCGTTATCACGAGCAAGTCTCACTATATCCAGAGCTTCACTAAATGCCTTACGGTCCACCAATTCAATAGGAACTGATACTCCTACTGCTTGCATTATTTGAAATGACATCATTCCAACAAAAACAAAACCCTGGCATCTGGATGCTAAAAACCGAAAGGAAGCTGCTTTCTCGGCGAGATTACCTCCTCCCATCTGAATTGTACGAGAAACCAACGGTGAATAGCTTTATTGATAAGACGACTTGAGGTTATCTTGAAGAGTTATTTATCTCAGTGTTGTCATTCGCATATGACAGAAAATAGCAATTTGTTCAAATTTTGTCACATTACAGTGCTACATCGTTGCTACAGGTGCTATTTGACAACACTGATTTCTCATAATCATAACTAATGCTATAGCAGCAGAAGAGGCGTACAATAACTACAAATGGCTTCTTGCTGGCTTCTTCTAAATTCTTCGCAAGACAAAGCTTTTCCTCAAAGTGAAATCCAGCTATAGAGGCATAGCAGAAACGCGTAATGCCGACAGTTGATGCTAGAACTTTATGAGTGTTGGAGAAGGAGTCGTTGACGAAGATGTCAACTCCTGACGATAATACTCTAGCAAACTTCAAACAATTAGCAACTTCGTCTTTGACATTATAAAGATTCTCAAGAAGATAGATATTCTCTTTCTCGAGACCTTTAATCTCTGGTAGCTTGTTATAAGAAATGCCTTGCACCGGAACGACTTGCATTTGGAGAATTGTTGATAAGAAATCTATAACATTGAGATAATCAATTATCCAATATGGAAGCTCAAACAACTCGTTCATTTCATTAAACTATGATTGCAATTTCATATAATAGCCAAACTTCAAGTGGCAAATAAACACAAGGATTGCAAGAAAGTCTTTACCTGCGACCGATTCGGTGTGAAGTTCTGAAGTATTTGTTTTCCAATCACTGACAAGGATGATCTTTGCACCGGCTTCATGTAAATATTTAATTGTAAACATTGCATTAAAATCTGATTGATTCTTCTGGTTATACTCTTGCTTGAGAAATAATTTAGAGTCAAATCTGACCATGACAACTTTTTGAAAAAGCTCCTCCCGAGGAAATTCTCTAAGAGTTTGTATATGAGGAATACCATTCAACTCTCCTCCATTATTAATGTAAATCTAATAGTAAAACCATAATAATTAGAGCCACATAAAAAATATGCAGCCAAAGAATGCATCATTTCATTAAGAACACAACAACCATGCTTAGCCCACAACGATAACCATTAAAAAAAGAAACTTGATATCAAAGCTGATAAGACCTGACAGATGTCAAAGCTGATAAGACCTGACTTGAGGTTCAAGCAGTGTTGCCAATCGCAGATTGCAAAAAATAGTGGTTTGTTCAAATTCCGCTATGCTATAGTGTTGCTATAACCGCTATTTGTTCAAAACCTTGGTACTAAATCACGCCTCATGCAATAATAGCGGTAAGATAAAATACCGCTATTCTATAGCGTCCCTATTGCTGCTATTTGACAATGCTAGAGTCATAAGTTACATCGTTTTCACCCTATCCCTTCATAATTGAATTAAACTTCTAGACAATGTTTGATGATCTTGTGTAAGAAAAGAAAGCAAAAGCATCCAAGTGAGAGTGACAACAATATTTCCTCCTATCCTAAAAGCAAAAATATCAGAAACAAGGAACCTATATAAGTTGCTAAAAATGTGACAACATTGTCCAATTTCTTTCATATCAGGCATAAAAATTCTCTTGAAACAATTTTGAATAGGGCACCAAAGAGAATCCATGATTACAGATAAAGTATGTGCCTCATATCCATAAATTATGAAAATGGAAAATGGAAAATCAAGTTCAGGCATTTATTATAAAGTACTTAATCACACAATGATAAAATACGAACAAAAGAGAGGCCTATAAATAAACTATATTACCTTATGGCTGAATGAATTGGCAACATGACCTGCTAATTCCTGACTGCCTGTCACAAATAACATCAAATTAATACACAAAAATGGAGAATTTAAAATAAAATCATTTAGTGAAATAAAACAACCTTGCATAGCCAAAAGGACACCATTGTATTTCTGAAATATGGCAACTTTTCCAACATAAGAACCTGTTTTATTATGTTTAAGCAACTTGGGACAATTATAGAAACATGAAATGTTTAAGAAGACTGGTCCTTTGAGAATATTCATAAGGGGAGCAATCAAATTTCACAAGCTTGATATCTGCAAGTTGTGAGAACAATCAACAAATAAAAATTGAATTAAGACGAAAATAAGAAGCATTAGTAGTACACATCATCCACTTCATGACACAAGCATGTAGATAAAGAGTAACCAACAATAGTTGTCAAAAAGCGGCTATTATATCGCCATAGTGTGCTATATTGCAGTCGAATTTGAACAAATTGCTATTGTTCTACAATATGGTAAGTGTTATTAAATGGTGGTTATAGCGGAGCTATAACTCTAAAGCATCAGTACTTCTAAAATGGTGAAATACCCGATACCCGACACGGATACTTGTACTATACTCGTGAGTACTCTACTTTTTCTCATTATTTCATTGTTAGTGAAATTGTCGATTTCCTTATATATTAATATAATATAATTTGAGTTTTTTTTTATTGTAAGCAATTACAGTTTTTGATTTTTTAAACTTTTATCGTGATTTATATAGTAAATTAAACAATTTAACCCTCGACAAAATTCATGTTTTTTATTGAGGTGCATGTACTTTGAATTTTTTAAAATACTTTATCTCGTATTCGATATCGTAATCGTATCTATGCATCATACTACGTAACATAGAGAAATTTGAACAAAACACACACTAACATAACAGCAAAATTGACAACATTGTCCAACAAACCCACACGCTCACATAACAGCAAAATTGAAAGGAAATGAAAAAAATACAATAAAATTTGGTCAACATGAACTTAAAAAAAAAAACTAAATTTAAGGAAATTAGAGTATGGTAGAGAAATGAGAACAATTTTTTTCTAACAGTTAACTAACAAACCAAAGCAAATTTCAATGTTCCCAATGATTTTGTTGTTGTTTATTTTTCTCTAGTTAGTTACAAGGAACAAAGAAGAAACAAGAGATTAATGTTTATGTTGGAAGTGAAACTCACCTTAGAAGTTAGAACATGTTTGTCTCTTGGTCATTGTTGCTTAACAGAAACAAAGTGAAGAAGGTAGATGATAAAACGGCGGGATATAGATGTCGTTTTCGATTTAAATCATTTAAGGCCCAGGCCCACTTTCTCATACTTAGCGGCCCACGTTTGGTTTCTCAAATTATTTTCTGATTTCATTTTTAAAGTTGTTAGCTATACCCAAAAATTGGTATTATACTTCTACTCTATAATTATCCCATAAATACCCTTCTCAAATTTTAACAATTTTTTTCCAAATATTATTTGCGCTTACCATAAAGATTACGTTTACAAGAGTTATCGTAGAAGTCATCTGAAACAGTTACAAACTAACACTTTTACGAGTGATTTATTTTGAACTGCAAAATAAATTATGAATAATATTTTAATAAAAAATTATAAGACATAAAATAGGAGTTGAAATTCCTTCGAATACTTAAAATCTATCTTTAAAGGGAAAAAGCGGAAAAAAAACAAAAAAAGTATTTCATGATTGATAAATAAAATGATTAGTACCTCAAATTTATACCATGCATTTTGCCTAGTTCTATGATTAATTACTTGCGTTTGCAATGTCGGTGCATTTTAGCATACTTTTGAGCATCTACAAAGGTGAATTCTAAATGGGGTCCACATCATCTCCAAGCAACTCAATTCATTCATTTTTTACTCCAATTGATCTCAACATTAGTTCATTAAATAGAACTCACTCTACCACAAACAAAACTATATTAAGTGCACAACTTTAATTTATACATTAATGTTTTAATTATATTTAATTTTATTACAACTTAAAATATTAATTTAAATATTTCAATTAATATTATTATACATTATTTTAATTTAAATTTAAAATAAAATTAAACTTAAATTTTTATAACAATAATAAAAATTAAATGTTAAAATACATGACATAAATAATTAAAAATGATAAAAGTAAATAATAATAGGGTAACGGTCATAAATTTATTATTATTAATAAATTAATAAAAAAAGATAACGGTTATTAATTTATTATTATTAAATTATGAAAGTATCGTTCCTTCCTGAGAGAACCTTAAAGCTTGCCACAACTCCAAGTATGAACTTCCAAAAAACTCACTTTTACGCCACTCTACGCTGGTGGACGAACTCATTTTACTCCCTCTTACAATTCCTGGTGTAGATTATAACTACACTTTTATTATTCAATAAAATAATGAATACCATAAACTACAAATTTAAATTATATTTCTTTATAAAAATAGTATTTTATGGTAAATTTGAAGGTTACCGTGAATTAAAAAAAAAAAAAATAATAGGCACCAAAAGTTTAAAGTTTATAAGCATATTTTCTAAAAATGTTGAACCTAGAATTTATAGTTTACAATAAATTTAAGGAAAATGTAAAAGAAAGAGGAGGTGTTGGTGGTTTCTAAAATACATGAGTATTTTGATTTTATTTGTTTTTTTAATGAATTTGGGAGTGTGGTTGGCAAACTTTGGTGGTGGAGATAGCATCTACAAAAGATCCATGTATCATGTGATGTTCAAATTTGAAACTGACGTTAAAGCCTAAAGGCCCAAGTCACGTTTAAGCCCATTTATTGGAATGGGCCCACACATGGGTTGTATCATCATAGATCAAAACCGCCAAATATTCACATTAAACACGAAATTTTCTATGCTTAAACATGGATTATTTATTGACCAAATATAACATGGATTTTCAAAAAAAAATCATATAATTTAGGTTAACTAAATAATATTTTGTGAGTAAAAAATACGTGTATTCATTTAAATTATTAAAATATATCTAAAACAATCTTAAATCTTAACTCAATTTAAAAATGTCTAAATTGTCAAGTAGAATATTATATACTGGATTCGAATTCAAAACATCACGTGCGTGATTTTGTGTGTGATTTTATGGTGATATTTACCATCTCATTTACGTAAAAAAAAAAATCTAAAACCATACAAATTCAACGTTGCCTAACTAATATTTATGCATAATTAGTAAAAGCCCTGTTAGTTCATCCGGAAAAATTAACGTAACAAGTTCCCTTTGTAAGAAAAAAAAATATATTTTTAAGTTCTATTTGGCATGCATGAGGTCATAGATTCAAGTTCATTACATCATTATAGACCAGTGAATGGAGAGAAAATTATTATTAAAAAAAAAAACCTCCATGGATTTTTGTACATTTGACCATTGAAAATAAAGAATCTTATAAATTGATCTATACTTCTAACCAAAAGGTCCTAATTCAACCATTGGGGTATTTTTTCCACCCACAGTTTAAAAAAAACTCAAACATAATTTCTAAAGCGTAGTTTGGTGCCACAATAAATTCATTTTTGCACTTTTATAATTCGTTTGATGCGCATGATATAAAAAATTGGATAAGGATAATATATGACACTCATAAGATAAATATTATTAATATTATGTGTTTGATACACACATGATAATTAATAAGATAACAATATTTTATTTTGTAATGTATTTGGTACATATCTCATCGTGACATGATATAATGTATATTATATTTAAATAACAAGATTACCATTGTGAATAATTACATATAGTTTTTTTTAAATTAACATTATTATATTTTAAATATTATAAATTAACAAAAAAACACTAAAAAATTAAATAAGTAATGAAATAATTCAATATTTAAAATTATCCATTAACACTACTAAATAAATAATTTGATTTTTTTAATGTAACCAAATAATTCTATTTTATTTATTAGAATGTAAACAAAGATA
>JBBPBQ010000004.1:4120020-4151012 GCA_037974755.1 Cicer yamashitae
AATTTTATTTTGCTTCATTAAATTCTTTTGTTTTATTTCCATTTTTTTAATAAATTATAAACATCATAAATTTGGAACTTTTAATTTTTTTTTATATTCTATTTTAACACATTAGTTACAAACTTGAGAAACTTTTACATCTTTTTGTAAGTTTTTTCATGGGGAATGTCAATTTTTCTTTAAGTTTGCATTACATTTTAATGATTAAACATTTGATTAAAAAACGAGAAGAAATAAAAAACATATAAAATATTTTACAGATCCAATTGAAAAACTATAAATAAATATTAAAGTGTGTAACATTTGTAAAAAAAAAATTACAAAAAATAAACTCATTGCATTTCATTAATTACAAATTCAATAATACAAAATGGAATATAATTAAAAATTAAAATAATACTAAAAATTAAGAGACCAAATTCGAACCTAAAAATAATTTAGAGTACCAAAATGAAATAAAAAAAAAAACTCAAATAGACATTAGTTAAATCTAAAAATTACTTAAGGATTAAAAATTATAATTTATATCAAAAAGAATTAATTCTTTTAAAGTATATAGTATATAAATATTAAATATCATATACATTAGATCATTGTATTGAGTACACTAATACATTGGAGTTACTTCTTAGCTGATGTTCCCTCCTACCCCTTTGGTTAGTGGTGGTTCATAGTAAGTTGAAGGTTACATAAATATAAATATAATTCTTTTTTTCTTTTCAAGTAGCATATCTGAAATGGACTTTTCCACTACCCCTTTGATGCAACTCTAGCCTCCTTGAAAAAAAGAAGTTGAAATAAATATCTCCAAGCCAATGCAAAGAATGTATAATGATGGTTTTGAGTGTAACTTTAATATATAGGTAATGTAAATTCTAATATGCACAAAGTTCATAGTATAAATTATTACTTAAAAAATATTTAAAATTCCAATAACAATAAACATCATCATTTTTTAGAAGTAATTAACTTTAATAATTATTTTTATTTTTATGACTGAAATGATACTGATCAATTAAAAATAAGATAAAATAAATATGTATTTTGTATTGAATCGACATCAATTAAATAACTGTTTTATTCACAAATACAACGAGAATCATGATATTATTTAAAAAAGTATTGTCGATCGTTATTAAAATTTTCAATGATTTTTAAATATTGATTCAGCTGAATCTATTACGAAGATAGTCTATCATAAAAATCACCTCTAGATAAATCACAAGGCATCTTCTGTTTGACTAAAACTTCTCACATAAAATTGTATTCGAATATATAAATACCAATATAATACAGACATGTAAACAAACGTACACTTAAAACTTTACAATTTTATTTAAAAAAAAAAAAAATTAGATTCATCGATACTTGAAGTTGGTGTCCCATTCCGACTATTTAAATTAATTATGTAGGATAGATTGATAAAGAAAGTAAAAAGATTTCATGTCTATATATATATTAGTTACGAGACTTAAATTGTTAGTACTATTTAAAAGAAAAACAAAATATTTGTGTTGAATTAAAGCCGATCCAACGTATTAATTAAGAGAGTTAAAGTAAATATTATAGTATAAGCCCGTTTTAAATAAATAAAAATAACACAAGACTTGTAAAAAAAAGTAAACAAATACATCTAATTTTGAATTTGGATTAAAATAGATATAGTCCTAATTTTAATTAATTAATTTAGAACTAATTTGTGATCTTATATATTCATATCTAAATTGAATATTTTAAATATTTTTTTAAACCCAAATTTTGAGACCCGAAGACCTTGAGGTGGCTTCGTGGTTGGGCCTAAAGAATCAGAGTAAAAGAAACCTCCCATATTGAAGGTTTAGTTTTGAGTTTAACCTTGGAAAGTGCAATTTGTGTGATTTTTTTTTTAGGTATATTGATGTGAAATTGTGAATGATGATTCTTGTGAAGTCAAAGTCAATAGTCACACACATGTATACCCACATGGCCATATTTGAATCTGACATAGTCAATTGTCAAAGAAAGAACACATAAAGTACATATGATATCGATAGTCATATTGTCTATTATGATCAATTATTTTAAGCTGATGAGTTATACGTTGAGTTTTGTTTATAAATGAATTGTAATGAGTTACACTATTCTACTATCTTCAATGAGTGAATTATTTATTTAATCGTAGTCTATTAAATGATTACGGTAGTCTAATCTAATCTTGTTTTTTCTTGGTTTTCATGCATTCAAAAATTATACATTAAAAATATTTATTTTTTTATCATAATTATATTTCAAAAATAACTAGTATGAGAGTATAAAACTTTTCACCTCAATTGTGCATGAAAATCAAACTCAAAAGTAGGAGTGAAAATAACTAAATTGAGTTAGGCGTCGTAAAACTAGAGTTTAGTCTATCAAATTTTTTTAGTCCGTTTGTTATAGGCATTTAAGACTTGAATATGACTTTTATTATGAAAGTCTAGCATGGTCGGTTAACCTACTTAAAATACTATTTCAAATTAACATTTTATCACCTCAGATCATTTTACCTTTACCATATTAATAAAATAGTAAACAGTTCCAATTTATATGATCACAATCGTTTGATCTAGACTCCAATATCAACCAGTAATGTTACATCCCAATTAAACCAAACAAAATCCATAAGGAAACAAAAATTACTCGCTGACTTAACTAACAAACTTTGATTTTTGAACATTGCAATTAAATGTATTAGTGAATTGCAATTAATAAAACAAATATTTATGAAAAAATTCATCGTCAGCAAAGTTTAGTCCCATTCACTATTTGCATTTGTTTTAACTTCACAATCTGAAACAATGTCACAAAGTTTAGTCTTTTTCAATTTCTGGTTTCAAGTCAAATTAAACCTCAAAACATCATATCATCCAACAACCCATCAACAAATCATCACCACAACCATACACAACTCACCAACTTTAAGTGCAATGTACATAAATTATTCTTATTAAAGATACCTCACACTTCCTCCAACCAGAGGTGGGAATATGTTAGACTTATCAAGACTTATTAAAAAATCAAGGTTTAAAATGTGACCTATCTGCTTATTTTAAGGCTTGGACATGATAGAAATTTAATATGGTTTTTCAGTGTACTTAAAATCTTACTTCATGTTAACATTAAATAAATAACCAAACTTATCTTTAAATAAATTAGTGAATTAATATATTAATGAAATTAAATTTTATTTTCAGATTTAACATTACATTTTAAATAATGTGACTATATATGACATTTTACTTCAATTAAATTTTCTTATTATCTTTTTCTTTATATATATATCCTTTATGATTTAAAACACGCACAAATTAACTCATTTTTCATTTTTATTAAATGATGAGGTGGTAGACCGTGCGAAGATTTTATAGTACTTTTAAAAAAATGCATCATATAATCTTTGAAGTTACCCGAAAATATCGGATCAATAATTTAATTTTTTTGTATTAAGTTAGTCATTTATGTTTGTAAAGATTAAAGTATTGAATTATTTTTAGTCATAACTTTATTTCAATCATTTTTAGTTAGAAATTTTTAAAATTTTACTTTGAGTTTTTGTTATCGAAAATATAAAATAAAAAATAATAAATTTTCATATAATTTTATGATCTAGATTAAGAGAATTTTATTATCGATCATATGCAAAAATCTTAAACGACGCTAATTGTGAGAGACCTTAAGAACATTATATTTGCACACATATTGTGTGTGCAAAAACCTTACTTATTCTATCTCACAATGAATGTCGTTTAATGTTTCTACACACGTATTAAGAAAATTAATAATTAGAAAGAAAAGAAAAAAAAGAATTTATGTTATCAAACTACTCATTTTAACTCTGAGTGAATTTTTTACTATTATCAAAATAAAATAATTCTTTGTAAATTATACATATAATAATTATTGAAGATTAATAGAGAAAAAGATAATTTAAATTACATTGAAAATTAAAATAACATTTATTGAAAATTCTTTTTTATTAAATTGACTTATTTGTAGAGATGAATATGATGAGAATAGTTGGAAAAAGTAGTATAATCATTTCAAGTAAGAAAATGTTTGTTTAGATAAGTCATTTTACTAAAATAGCTATCTAATTTGAAAATTTTGATAGTTGTTAAAAGGGTAAATTGGACTTAACATATTAGATAAATCGTTAGCTTGGTCCTATGCATAAATTGGCTCGCCATGGTCCGATAATGCACCACCTTTGATATTTAGATAGTGTAGCCAATTTAATAATCGACCACGTGGCAGTGGCAGTTCTTTTTCTATTATATCTATGATAAATAAATACAAACAATGAGATTAATTATTAGGTTTCTTTTATTATTATATTTTTTCTTTTAAAAAAATTAACCAATATATCGTACATTTGAAATTTATATATCAAAATTCCTTATTTTTTTGAATGTTCGGAGATCTGCGACCACTTCTTCTAATAAAAGATCGCATCTTCAAAATGCGACCTTCTACTAAAAAAAAATTAAAGTTCATAGATAGTCACGTCCCGAGATGCGACCTTCTATTAAAAAATAAAAATAAAAATTAAAGTTTATAGAGCGACGTCGTGAAGGTTAAAAAATAGGACATGTAAATATATATGTTTTAATGTGGGATATAATTGTTAGTTTTTTTTTGAAAAAAGAGATATATATAAAAAAAAAAACTAATTATTATTCACTTAACATTTTTAACACGTCACAATTATTTATAATTGTGTTTTTTGATATAATTATTATAAAAACTAAAAAATTTCAATAATTTGATGGTTGAGATTGACTATCAATGTAAAAAAAGAAATTACATTATAAATATATAAATTAAATCCTACAAACAAATGGCTTATATTTCATAAAAAAAATAAAATGGATTTGCAATTTAAATAATAATTTTAACGATATAAAATACTACCTAATCTCAGTTCTTAAATATACTAATATTTTAATGTCTTTGTAAATTACTAGATATTAATTATTCTCGTAAAAATTATATCAATTATTAGATTTAATTATATATATTATTAATATAAATGTGTAATAATTTTTGTACAATACTGTGAACTAATCATAATTATACTAAATTATTAAAAATATTTTACTTTAATTATAATTATTTCTAACATCATACTTATAATTAGTTGTAATTTATGGACGTGTCAAATTTTTACACTAAGAATGTATGCTAATTAAACTGATGAGTTTAATTAATACATTTTTAATATAAGTTTTTTTTATATTTTAGTTACATCACAACTAATTATATACGTGACTTTAAAAATATTATAATAAAAATAAATATTTTTTATAATTTAATAATTATAATTAATTGACGGTAGAAATTATTTTTATACCAATAATATTTATAAATTAAATCTTTTAAAATATATGTTCACGTTATTAATTTGCGACAAAATTGAAATAAATTAATAAGACAAAATATATTTACCGTAATTTTTTTTTCTTTTTGAGAACTGAAGGGACACGATGGAGATGAGTAACAAGAGAGAAGAGGAATCAATATTTTTTAGGAACAAAGACAAATTTTTAGATTTTGGTTTGGTCTTAAGTTTAGTTAACTACATAAGCTCCTCACATATTTTTTATAATAATTTCAATACACAAATAATTTATTTGTGAAGTGTGAAATGATATGCTTGTTAAAAACCAAACTCACGAATGATTTGGATATCCTACGTGTTCTTGATTTGGATAAGATTCTATTTTTACACTTGAGTTATTGCACCACTGTGTTCTTTGATTTGGATCATATGATGATGCTAACCTATTTATATTGTCATGTCCAGTGTTCCATAGATGATTATGCCCATGCTATAGATATAAACATACAACACATAGATAATTAGTATGCAATATCATATTGATTATCAAACCAGTCAATTATATTTTAATTAAATGGGAATGAAGAATCAAAGTACAAATTTAGTTTTCTTGAATAATCTTCTGTGTGTGAGTTCTATCATCTGCTATCTCTTTAATATTGGCAATCTCAAAATCACTTCTCATTGGCTTTGACAAATTTTTCTTCGTCGGCTATTTTGGAATTTTTTACTCTTGCAATCTTCTTCTTCATAATTTGATAAACATTTCTTTTCAAAAGAGGACGAATGTGGCAAAAACTTAAAATTTATGTTTGAAAAAATACATCTAAACTTTGCGTAAAAAGTCGTCGATAAAAATTACAAAATACCTGGAATTGTCGATAGAAAGCTTTTTATTAGGCCCCCACTCACCAGATTGCACATAGTCTAGGATTCACTTTGTTTTGTGTTTCTCGAATTTAAAACGAACACAACATTATTTTCCTAGTATACAATACTTGCACAAATCCAGCTTACAACTGTGGACACCCTTCAACAAATGTCTCTTATGAAGTTCTGTCATTCTACACTCATTGAGATGACCCAGACGCATATGTCATAGTTTCGTTGCATCATCATCAGACTCAACTGACACAACATCACCTACAACGGTACAGTCCAACATTTTGTAGATGTTACCTTAAGTCTTCTTTGTTCTCTTCATTGTCAATGCACCCTTGCTCACCTTCATAATGTCCTTATCTCCATCAGACTTATATGACAAACCATTTGCTTGTAGAGTATTTGGGGAGATTATATTCTTTCTCAATTTTAGAATATATCTGACATCATTCAATGTTTGCACGCCACCCTCGTCTATGGCAAATTTAATTTCTCATATTCTTATGATAACACATGCTTTATCATCACCCAAATAAACAAGACCAAAATTGTCTAACCTGATTGTGGTAAATCATTCCCTATGTGGCGCATGTGATAAGAACAACTAGAGTAAAAAATTCACGCTTTTATCCACTTGCTAGATGAAACACAAAGAATATGTTCTTTAGTGCCAAAGTCATCCATTTGAACCACGTTCGCAGAGTGTGATGAACACTGTTGTTTGTTTGGTCAATCCCTCCTCCAATGTCCAATTTGTTTACAACTGACACACTTTGTTGTTTTTCTATTCTTGGACTTAGACCTTTTCTTCCTTGAACCTATTTTACCTTTGTTCCTCCCACGATCTTGACTTTCTTTTACATACAGACTTTCGCATGAAGATCCTTCATTTGCATTTTGTCTCCTTTGAGAATGAGATTGCATTGCAGCAGTAATATCATTCAGCTTGATATAATATTTCTCGTATGTAAGAGTTGTCACTAGGTGATCAAGCAAACCTGATAACGAGCATAAAAGAATAATATCATTGTCTTCGTCATTAACCGTCACCCCAAATCTCACCAAATCGGTGATTATTCGATTGAAAGTATTGACATGTTGTTGCATATTGGATCCTTTGCATCTTTAACCTATACAATCGTTGTTTTGCAAATAGTTTGTTCGTGAGCGTTTTGCACAAATATTGATTATCCAATTTCTCCCAGACCTCCTTTGGAGATGTTAGGTCTAAGATATGATACATCACATCATCTAATACACATAGACGAATCATCCATGCAACCTTATCCTTCATTTATGTTCAATCGACTTTTGCAATGTCTGTCCATTTCTCCTCATGCAGCGGCTTTTGAAGACCTTGTTGTGCCAACATATCATTAACCCTAATTTTCATAATGCGAAGTTGTTCATTCCGTCGAACTTTATCATCTCAAATTTTGCACCAGAATTACTCTTCTTCTAATACCAATTGTTAGAACAACAACACGATCTTAAAAGAATAAGGAGAGAAATAACAAATAGAAACTCAAGACGTTTGGTAACGAAGTTCAACTAATTATGTCTACGTCTCTAACTATAGAGCAGTTGTAGTTCCCTTTTATTATATAAATGAATTAAGGTTTATAGAATATAAGTTGTGTTTAAATAGTAATTATAAGATTTAGATTACAATAATACCCGTCAACATACCACAGGGAGCTATTGTTCCCCGCACCCCGTAATTGCCCCCACAACAATCAATTGGATCAAACCTCCCACTTGATTCTACCTATGAGTAATACTCAAACCATGCAAAAATTTAGCATCTGCTTGGGATTTGTCACAAGCATTGTCACCATCATCTATCACAATAATGCATTGGAAATTTTTCTCTTCCATTAGATTAAGAATTAAGAAAAATTCATTTCACAATACAACTTTTCCCATCTCATCCTTGAACTTCTCAAGAATTATTTCCTATAAATAACATGTATATATCAATATGAACATGATGTGATAGTTTTGTGTTGCACCAATCCATAATAAAAAAAAAAAAATACCATCTTGTCTCATCTTATCATTTTCATAGTTGCAACAACTTTAGAGTATGTTTCTTTCTTTTATTCTTTTTTTTTTTAAGCAAAAAATTAGAGTGTAAAAGTATCATATAATATAATTGACATTATAGTTATGTTGACGCCTCAAAACTACCATTTATCAATTGCAAAACCCTTATAAATTAATTAAATAAAATAGTAAAAAATTTGAGGAACTAAGCCAAAATTCAAAAAAACAAAGATGAACAACATTGTCTCATTAAAAACCTTACTTGAAAAACTCAAATGGATAAAACCAAAGTGAAGGAAAAAAAATGCAATGCAATAGAGCAAACATCATTAGCAACCTAAACGGCAATTAATAAAAAAGGTAAAAAGAAATACTATATCAATTACAGTAAAAATAATTCTAAATACATGACGACGACAAATGCTACCAAATAAAACAATGAGTATAAAATTTTATATTAACAAACATATCAATACACATGTTGCCTTCCCTATAAAAGTAAAAAATATGGAAGTGCTTCTTTCTTTTAGTCAACAAACTTTAACTTAACTTCTTAATTTTATGCAACTTTAGAGTATGCTTCTTTCTTATCTAATCTATTATACATGTTAAAGTCTAAAGGTCAACCAATTCAGAAAATTTTGTTTTCTAATTCGTTTATTTTAGGCCTATAGAAACCGTAGGTTTTATTTATAGCTAAAAATGATCAAATTAGAGACTAATTGAATATAAAGTGATATACTTAACCCAAAAATTATTCAAAAGTACACTTAATTTAAACATGACATTGATTTGCAAGTACTCAAGTTGAAATTTAAAATTCTATGCTGTCTAAAAAAAATAGTTAAAAGTGACAAATTTCAAAATATTAAAATTAATTTTAGCTTCTGTTTTATTTTACTATTATTAAATAGTGATTAAATTACTATTTTAGTTTTGCTTTCCTACATAATAATAATAATAATAATAATAATAATAATAATAATAATAATAATAATAATAATAATAATAATAATTAATGAATTAATTCAAATTTGCACTATGTCTCTTCTTCAGTTTTTCTGCTTTTCTACTTTTTCTCTTCTATTTCGTGTCGTTTTTCACCTCAATGGTCGTTTTCTTCTTCAGTTCATCAAGGTGGTTTTGTTTTGCAGTGTGTGTTCATTCAAATTGTCGTTTTGTGAGTGGCATTATTCTATGAAGAAAGTTCTTTCTTCTCTGTTCATTCAGTTTGGAAGGAAAACAAAACAGTTATGACTTTTTCATTTTTTAGTGGAAAAAAAAAATGCAGTGTTTGATAATAAACAAGTTTTAAAAAAATGGGTTTTTGTTTGTAGTAAAGCTTTGAACTTGGTTTTTTTTTTGTTTTTTTTAGTGGTTTTTTTGTTTGTTTGTAGCAAGTGTTTCTTCTTGTTTGGGTATAATAGAAAAGAAGTTTAATAAAAAGCAATTATGGGTTTTGGTGTTTTTATTTTGAGTAAAAACAGTATTTTGATTAACTAGTTTTAAAAAATGTTTTAGTTTTTTTGTAGTAAAGTTGTGAACTTGATCTTTTTTCTTTTTTTTCTTGTAGCAAGTGTTTGTTCTTGTTTGGCTATAATAGAGAAGAAGATTAATAAAAATCAATTATGGGTTTTGAATTTCAAAAAATGGGGGTTTTGAGTTTTTGTTTGTGGTGAAGTTGATTTTTTTTAGGCTTTGTTAATTTTTTTGTTTGGTAGAAAGTGTTTAGGAAATGAGTGATGCTAGTGAAAAGGGTTCTTTGACAATAACAGAAAAGAAGAATAGTAATAATCAAAAGCAAGGTGGTTGTGTTGGAATTTTCTTTCAGCTATTTGATTGGAATAGAAGACTCACAAAGAAGAGATTTTTCTCCAAGAAACTTCTTCCTCCTGGTTAGTCTCATGTAAATAATACAAAAATGTTTTCTTTTTAAAAAACTTTAAACTATTTACTTCATTTTATTTTTTATTTATCTCTATCACACATTTGAGATTGGTAATGGTAATGATTTTTATGTGTCAAATGAAAGATTTTTATGTCTATTTCTATTTCAAATGAAAGTAGTGTTAAATAAGTGAGATTTTATTGAAAATGATCAATATTTTATTTGTTATTAATATTTATGAAATGTGAGATAGACAAGATAAATGTGGGATTTGACATGAGGGTCTTGTTCAGATTCTTCTTGTGGTTTGTGGAAACTGATGATAGTGTTTGGTTTTTGTTGTGAAATGTGTCAGCTTGTGCAAAACAAGATTCTTTGAAGAAGTTTAAAGGAGATGAGAAAAGGCCTAATTCCAAGTTCCATTTGGTAAGAATATGTTATAGTTGTGTTGGTTTGAGTTTAGTTTTCTTTGGTGTTGAACTTGAAAAGCTTTCTTTTAGGTGGTTGGTTACCGTGTTGTCAATCACGGATCGTAGAAAATAGCAGTATTTCAAATTTTGCTATGCTACAGCGCTGCTACAACTGCTATTTGACAACACCGGTTGGTTGTTGTGATTATATTTTTATCATTTTTATTTGAATTGTAGATTGCTAATAGGAACAATGGAGGTTTCACAAATGCTAAAAAAGTAGAACAGAAGCACGAAATGAGAGTTCCAAGTCTTGTAGCTAGGTTAATGGGTCTAGAATCAATTCCATCTTCAAAGAGAGATAATAAGTCCAAGAAATCTTCTTCCTTTTCTGATAGTGATAGTGATGAGTCTTTGGATGAAAAGCAAGAGGTTGATTTTGAAATCAAAGTTGCAAATGCAAGGCATGATTCAAGACCTCAGAAGCATCGAAAAACCGAGGCGAATGAGAGAAGGTCTGTGACTAGGTTTGGTGCTGAGGCACTGCAAATTAAGAGTGTTTTGTCACAAGTTAGAAGGTATAATCATCATCACCACCATCATTCTAAACTTGTTTCTCCTTTGAAGAGTCCGAGAGTTTCTTCTGGAAAGAGTGCGTCTCGAAGCTCGAGGTTGATAGAAGCAGCTACTAAGTTCTTGGAACCTGGTTTGCAAGCTACAAGTAGATCTAAATATTCTCTTACATCTTCCATTTCAAAGTATCCTCTCGATAATGGCATTATGACAGAAATGGCAGGGCATACTTGCAAAAATTGCGGCAATTCGGTTGATTCTGTTGGCTGCAAGCAAGAGATTGAGATCAGCACACCTATTGTTTCAGATGTTTTCACCGAGTTTTCTTCGGTATCAGCGCAAAAGGGAATGCCATTCGTATCCTCTCATGAAAATGATGTAGTTTTTCTGAGAAGCCAAGAGAAGATCATAACTCTTGTTGACGAAGATGTCAAAAAGAATGCTTATTCTTGTAATGAATCCACTTCCAGAAGAATGCATGTGCATGCAAAATGTGATGATGACAATTCTTCTTTTGCCTTCAAACGCAAAACTCGAACACAAGAACGTGTGTTAAGCTGTGAAAGAATGTCACATGAATGTAGAACAAGTAATATGCAAGAGAAGAGAGTATCGTCAGTTGGAACTGCAAGCCCTGCGAGTGGAAATAAAGACTTTGTTGCTTCGAATAGAAGCTTAACCGGTCGAACGAGAATAAGGTCTCCTACGAAGGCGAATAGTTGCAAATTTGATCTTGAAAGGAAATCTTCAGATGGACAAGGTAATTTGATGGCTCACTTAAGCGCCGTAGAGAGGAAAAGAAGGATTCCAAATGTCTCACAAGTTGAAGATACAGATAATGTCAATGTTGTTACATTGAAACATAGAAATGTTAGTTCTAATGCACAACGAGGAAAAAGGAGGAACTTTGATGCTTTCTCTCCAAGCAATTGTAATGTCAAATGTAAAAGAGGTGGTTATATAAAAACAGATAAGATTAGTGACAATAATAGGATCAATAATGCAATTGAAAAGGAAGAGACAAGAAGTGATAATGAGATTAAGACTTGTTACCAAAGGTATTCACCTTTGAGAGGAGAAGCTATAGGTGCTTTTCTAGAACAGAAGTTGAAAGAATTAATAACTAGAGAAAATGAGGAGTTGGCTACTAGTGATCAACCTAAAAGATCATCTGCTTTGATTCTTCACGAGTTGATAGCTGTTCTGAATGCCAAACATCTTATATATTCTGATGATCATATGTTCGATGACACTCATCAGGTTGGTTTCTGTGTCCATTTTCTCTTTCTATATTGTAAAATTTGAGTTTAGTTTAATCTTTGATCCTTTCACATTTTCTCAGTTCAAATTCCGCTATGCTATAGTGTTGCTATAGCCACTATTTGACAACACTGTGTACTAAATCATGTAATGCAGAGTAATAGAAGTTTGTTCAAATTTTGATATGCTATAGTGCCACTATTTTTCTCTGTCTATCAGTTCAAATTCCGCTATGCTATAGTGCTATAGTGCTTCTATGGCCGCTATTTGACAACACTCCTATACTTTTTGTTTGCTCAAAGGACTGTGTTGTTAATATTTCCTGAAATCAGTTACTTATAACCAAATGAGCTTTGCTTATACTCAATATGAGCATGATCTATCTATTCTAATGCAATGTATTATTAAAACCTGTTCTTTGATTGGTACATTATGACAATTATACTCTGATATCATCTTCTGTTTCTACTGATATCAGCACGAGACAAATCATGTTCGATTCTTACGAACTTCTTGCAATGGTAATCATCTCAGTCCTGGATCAGTCCTAGAAGCTTCCTTTTCTTCCAGTAGTCTTGATGAAAGCTCAGGTAAATTCAATCAGAAAATATGATTTCTAATTTTCATTCATCTAATCACTCCGGTTTTTGAGCCAAGTTTAACTCCTCATTGATTTAATTCCAGGACACGGTTTTCACCTTGACTCTATAAATCGTTCGTACGATCAACCCCGACGGTTGGAACATGATACCAAACTTTTCGATTCCTCAATATCATTTAACATAGGGAAGATAGGATGTAAGATACTGGCTGAACTTGTTAACCAAATTCACAAGATACTGCGAAGTTTAGATTCTTTTTGGACAAGATTGACAGTAAGCAAGCTCAACCATATGAAAGAAGTTATCTTCAACGCCGAATTGGTTCTTGGAAATGTCGAAAGGCACAATGAGGGTGGAGTGCTTCCACAACTTCTCGTTTATCGCATCCTTGATGAACTAGACAACATGGCAAATGATGCTACGCAGAGAAATTTCAATTTCAACAGCTTTATGAGTTACGAGGAATCGAAAAATAGAAGCCAACTTAAAGGATTTCTGTTTGATTGTGTAATTGAATTTCTAGAATCAAATTGCTGCCAACATTATTACAATGTATTTAAGTTATGGTCTGCATGGACAAAGGTTCCTTTATGCATGAAAGCTGAGATTTTGATTCAAGAGGTTAAGAGTGAGATTAAGAAATTGGAATGTAATGTTGGAATGGTACCTGATCAAATAATAGAATGGGAGATGAATCATTCAGTAGGGAAATGGAGTGATTTCAATGTTGAAGCTTTTGAGGTTGGTGTTGATATTGATGGTGATGTAATTCAAATTTTGGTTGATGAAATTGTTGAAGATCTTGTAGATTTCAGGCATGGTATTATTTGAAGTTATGAAGATATTAAAACTTTTCTAAGATGTTTACTGCAATATATCACCAGTAATTTGTCTGGTCTTTTTTTGTTCTGATCCAAGATTTATGTTATATACATTGTTGTACAAATAGATTGATGATGGTGTTTCTAATATAGGCCTCTTGGGATCTTTTGGATAATGGTCCTTAATTTTGTTATTTTTTGTGTGTAATTTACCTGAAATTTCCACCAATATTAGTGTTTGCAATTTAAGCTGCGATATCAAATTTTTGATGTTTTTTTTTATCACAATGTAACTGCAATTGAGACTATTACATTTGGCTACAATTTTTATTGATTATCAAGAATTGTGACACGACTACAAGTTAAATTTGTTTCAGCATCTTGTTTAACGATTTAGAAGTAAAAGATTCATCTCAGATGATATTTGGTGAATTACCATATTACTAGTTTTTTCAATGAATCCTGAAAATGATTCTAAATTTCAGAACACAATTAACAAAGTCATCTCCACTTAAGAAGGAATGATAAAACTATGTATTTGTTCTATATGATATTTATAGCAATCAACACTCTTACATACATCAAAGCTTTACATAACACTATAAATCCCTCAAAAGTAATTAATAAAATTCAAAAAAAATGAACAATGAATTATGAAAAACAAAAGAGAAATATCAGGAGGAAAAAAATCAACAAACAATGAAAAGAAATCCAAACTTTGAATAACCCCATCGACCATTTCAACAGCACCACCACATTCAAAACTGTCTGTGTACTGAAGCTGTCTTCCCTATAACTCTACTATTCCTTCCTCCTCTACCTTCACCATTGATGGCAATAGCAGTAGCAGAAGACAAACTTCTAAGCTCATCAAAGCTAGCATAACTCTTCCTTGCAACCGAAACACCGACACCAGCACCGCCTATTTTCTTCTTCTTATCTCCTGCACTCTCTGACTTACTCCCTCTAGAACTTGACACCACACCATTATTCTCCTTAGGAAAACTACTCTTAGAAGGTGGTGTCATCATCTCCATCATTGTAGGCAAATTATTCATTGGCTTCCTATTTTCTTTCCTCAATGCTGCAGAGAAATCAGGCACAGATTGAGCAACATTAAAAGACCCTTTTCTCCCATTAGCCAAACCACCTTGAAACTTAATCTCTTTCCTGGTTTGTGTCACAAGTTTTGTTTGTTCAAGCTCCAAACTTTCTTCTTTTTCCAAAGACCCTTTTCTCCCATAAGCCAAACCACCTTGAAACTTAACCTCTTTCCTTGTTTGTGTTGCAAGTTTTGGTGGTTCAATCTCCAAATTTTGATCTTTTTCCAAAGACCCTTTTCTCCCATAAGCCAAACCACCTTCAAACTTAACAATTTTCCTTGTTGGGGTTGAAAGTTTTGGTTTTTCAATCTCCAAATTTTCTTCTTGTTCCAATGACCCTTGAAACCTAACTTGTTTCCTTGTTGAGGTCACAAGTTTTGATGGTTCAAGCTCAAAACTTTCTTCTTGTTCCAAAGACCCTTTTCTCTCATAACCAAAACCACCTTGAAACCTAACAATTTTCCTTGTTGGAGTCACAACTTTTGGATCTTCATTCTCCAAATTTTCTTCTGGAACTTGCATCAAACACTTCATACGCAACCTTGTTTCTCTCAATTCAGCATAAGCTTCATAATTTGGTCCTCTCTCCATGATGTAACTATCTGAAGAGGTGAGTTTAAGAGGGAAAGGTTGGTCTGAATACTGTGGATTCTGATTAAGGATCAATGAAATGGGATCAAGGAAATGAAGAAGAGGATCAAGAATTGGGTTTGTATTTCTTGACATGATAGTAGTAATTGATTTTGATGATGAAATATTGAAATCGAAAGTTGAGATTTTTTGGGATTCTTTCACTTTTCATCAATGTTGAAGTAGTTAAAGTGAAAAATATTTAATTTTTGTAACGGTCTAAATTTTGGGAGAGAGAGAGAGAAAAGACAACCTTTTTTTGGTCTAAACCTAATGTTTAAACTTTAACGTTAATATGTTTTGTTGAGCCTAATGGTCAACTTTACTGTTCTGATGGGAATAGAAGAATCTCATAATAAATCACTGTGGACTTTGAATTATATGTATAAATAATTAAATTATAGATATTTGACTTTTGCCATTATTATTTTTATAATCAACATACATTGTTGTAATTTGTCTATAATATAAAATATATACTTTTCATATTAATTATAATTTTTTTTTATTCCAAGCAAAGTTTTTTTTTTTTACATTAGAGCTTCTTGAATCAGTTTGATTAATTATAATCATTTTCAATAGTATGTAAAAAATTTGACCCCATACCCCCACAATTAACCCTATACCCCCAAAAAGCCCGTGAAAATACCATAATACTCTCGTATATATTACGTCAAAATTTTTATTTTTACCGAAAAACTTTTTTCAAGTTTTCCGGTACAGAACACCGCTCCGGACAACTTTTTTTAAGTTTTCCGGAAATAATGAACTATCGAAAAACTTAGTAGTGACTTTTCCGGAAGTACCGGAAAACTTCACCCACAAGTTTTCCGGTAGTTTCAGATTTTTTTTTTTTTTATTTTAAATTTTTTTATTATATTAATATTTAATTAATTTATTTGATTTTAACTATATTTTTTTTCGGTTGGTAGGGATAGAGGTAAAGACGGCAAAATTATAGTCACACGTAAGCACGATGGCCATGGACACCCCAAAATTTTCAATAATTTTTTAAATGATCTAAAAAATTAATAAAATTTAATTTTTTTTTTTTAAATAAGAGTGTGTATCGGAAAACTTGTGATAAAGTTTTCCGATAACACGTTCTGTACCGGAAAAGTTTGAGAAAGTTTTCCGGTACACACATTTTTCCCTTTTGTACCGAAAATTTTTTTTTTAGTTTTCCGGAAACATTCTTCTGTACCGGAAAACTTGTAAAAAGTTTTCCAGAAGTGAAAGTGGATTTTGTAAAAAAAAAAAGAACAAAAAATTGAGGGTATTTGTGGCATTTTGAAAAAATTGTGGGGTATAGAGATAAAAATGGGGGTAAAGAGTCAAATTTTCTAGTATGTATTCTAATAGTAGTAATATTATGACACTATTTTCCTACCTCTGCATTCCGCAACATCTGTTTTTTTTCTTTTTTTTTACGTAGCAACAATTGATTAATCATATCTAGAAATATGATTAATTCAACTATTAAGATGATTAATTTAATTCATAATTAAAATTGTGATTAATTTAATTATATATATATATATATAATTATTATAATTTATCATTTAAATAAGTATTACAATATATAAACTGTATTTGATTTTTGGTGATGACTAAAATTAATTTTGAACTGATTAATTTTTATAAAATTGATTTTAACTAAAATTGAGTTAAATGTAAATATATTTTCATTCGAGCGATGTAAAATTGTTTATATTTGAATATATTTATATAAAAGTATATTCAACGATAAATATTAGAAAAAATCAATTTTATAATCAAAAACTTTAAATTTTAACTTCAAGTTAAAATTAATTCTCTAATTAAATTCAGTTCTATAGAAATATATTCAAACGTGTCAAAAGGAATTTTTCTAGACCTCCAAAATCAAATTTGTCTAATCTAAACGTGAAACAAAATATACACATATAAGAATATCAAGAAAGAGAATCTGATTTAGAATAAAGAAAATTGAAATAGATTTGCAAAATGAAACAAATTAATTTTAGTCGGTCTATGAAGTTTAATTAAAGACTAATTACAAAGCCACTCCAAATAGTTGAAGTTGTGAGATATAAAAAAAATATATATATTTCTACTGTTGCTACATTGTGCAACAATTGAAAATATCATGAGAGAAAATTTTATATCTAAATTAATGATCTTTGCAATTGATGCATCATTCAACAATGGTGGAGAATTTAAATTCATACCTCATTCCACTTAGAATCTAAATTTTTTTATCAGTGTGAATTCATATTATAACAAAAATAAAATGGTTAAATATATTTTTATATCAAATTACAAAATCTATTTACTTACAACAACATTGTTCATAAAGATCATATCTAAAAAAATGTAATAAAATCAAATTCATTTACTTATAACAACATTGTTGTTTAATTTTCCTTGGTTTATCTTCTTCTCAATCATATAAGAGATGTGATTTAAGACTAATTTTTAGTTCAAAATCACTTATCTACGTCATTTTTCCTATTTCATTTTATCTAAATAAATTACTCTTACATAAACGTATTTTCTCTTCGTATTTTTTTTTTGTTATCTCGTCGATTAAATGCGTTGTTTAGTTTCCCGTTTCATTACGATATTCATTTTATTTAGATTGACATATAGACAAATTCAATCGATGATTTCAGCGTTCTCAATGTTGCAGATTCAAAGACATATATATTTCAATCACTTTAATTTTATTAAATTTGTAGACATTTTACTATTTTATGTTATAATTTGAATGTTGTGAACTTGTTCGTAGATTCATTATTTTTTTAATTTTTGATAATTTTGTATTTATATTGTTTTTAATTGATGTACTATCTTAATTTGAATAAATTAACATTATATTTTGGTAAAAATAAATAAGACATTCAAATTTAGTCCTTCCTTAAAGTTAATTAAATTTTAATCCTCGTGTTTCTACCGTTTGCAACAATGGCATCCACCGTCAACTTTGTGTTGACTGAGTTAGCAGAAGTGACACTTATATTATAGTGTCACGTTTTTTTAATTGTGTTGGTATCCTACGTGTCAAATGGCAATGGAATAAGTTAATCTAAGTCAAATAAATTATAAAACATTATATTTTGAAAACATCAAATACAATTAAATAAAATTAATGTTGTAAAAAAAAATTTACATGAATACATAAACATATTAAAATAAAAACACATTAAAAAAACAAAACAATCCTTGAAAAGAAAACCTAGAATATGAAACAAAACCCATAAATAAATAAAAAGGGAAAGATTAAAACTTTTTACATACTCAAAGAACCACGAAGACAACAGTAACACAATGGAGAATGACAACGACAATAAAGAAGATGAAGCAGTCGAAGAACGATCTAGGTTTTTTTTTATTTAATATGATTTTATAAGCAATTTCTTTATTTTAATATAATGAATAATGTTATTTAACTATTAAAATATATTATAATATTTTAGCAGACATGAAAACAAAATTTTATTTAAATGTTTAAGTCATTAAAACCACATAAACTTCGCATGATTAATAGAATAGACACATTGTAAAAAATGATGGGGATAAAGAATCAAGAATATCTAAATAGGAGCTTAAAAACCCAATTTTTGAGAAATGAGGACAAAAATTTAAATTTGAGCAAAATAAAGAGAATAAAAATACATTTAAATAACTTCGTCTTCCTCCTTTTATTATTATTTTAAGTAAAAGGACGTTTTGATCATCACAAAAACATACGAAAAAGCTTAATCTCTAACTAAAAAATGACTAACCGGCGAAAATAAACTAAGACAATTTAGTCTACAAACCACAATCTATGATTGAATCATAGAAATTAATGATGTGTATCATTAAATTATTAACTACATTTGTGAATTTCATATGTGACATTTAACAAAAACATAATAAAAAAATGAAACGACACATACTTTAGGTTACGAGTGAAAACGAAATAAATAAAAATGAAAACTCTTAGATATTTGTATTTAAAAATAGTAAAAATAAAATTTTAAATTTACTAAAATAGTTGTTTTCGATTATTTTTAGGTACAACAAATAATAAGTGACATTCCACGACAATAACAACTGCAATTTTTCGGCAATTTTCGTTTGAAATATTTCTACTACCATTTTCATTTACTTTTTGTGTATGTTACAAAATTACAATTTCTCTACTATACGCAATTATTTTGTTTACCTTTTGTAAACATTAATTTTTGACACGTGGAGTGTCATGTGATCTTGTCACAGATAAAAAGACTAAATATCAATGCTACTTGTCCAATTTATTTTTATCAAAGACTAAAAATAATTTTTGTTTTGTGAAGAAATAATCTGTGCTACTTGTCTTTACAAGTCTCTGTTCAACTTTTTTAGAGTTTTCATTATTATTATTATTATTATTATTATTATTATTATTATTATTATTATTATTATTATTATTATTATTATTATTATTATTATTATTATTATTATGTAATTGTCAATGCTGAAATGTGGGACCAGTGGACGTCAGAATAATAAAAAAAAGGACATTAGACAGCAGCAGCCAGCATCCCGAACGGTGGGCTCCGACCTCATTCTATAATCTATATCTATCTGTCCCAGAATTCCAACGTAAGAAAATCATGTTCTTTTGAACACAAACACAAAAACAAAAATCATATTATTTTTTTAAAGAGTTTATTTTCAGATACATTATTATTTTAGTCCATATAAAATGTATATGAGATTATATTTTAGTTTTTGACTTAAAAAAAAATTCAAATTATTTATTAAATGATCAAAAGAATTATTGAAATATATAATTTATTATCATAAAAATTCTTAAAAGATACAATTTACTTTCAAAATAATATATGATCTGTACAACTTTAGAGAATAAATTGACTAACATTTTAATGATTTAATGACTAATTTGAATTTTTTGCTAAATCAATAATTAAAATAACAACATTCTATATTTTGAAAGACTAAATGATATCCGTCGCATGAAATGAAGACACTATAACCAATCAAATTATAATTTATAAATAGATACGATAAGGATAGACACAGATAGGATAAGGAGCATGATAGAGACATGATAGGATATGGATAGGATAAAGAGTTATCATATTCTGTGTTTGATGTGCACATGATAACAAACTTGATAAAATTAGTTTATCCTATTTTGATACACAACAAATAACAAGATGATATGATTTATATTTTGATAAAATGACAAATTTGTTCTTATAATCTATTTAATTTTTTTTCTTTTAAAATAACATTCATATAATTTTTTATAAATAAACAAAAATGCTAAAAAAAATGTAAATAATTTATGAAGTAATTTTATATACTTGAAAAAAATTGTGATTTCTCTATCCATCACAATTGAAGAATGACTCACAATCATAAAAATTGTGATTTCTCTATCTATCACAATTGAAGAATGACTCACTATCATAAAAATGTAAATAATTTATGAAATAATTTTATATACTTGTAAAAATTGTGATTTCTCTATCTATCACAATTGAAGAATGACCTTTTGTTTGATTCAAATCACAAAAACTCTATTTTAGTATTTTAAAATTTAAAACCTAAACAATTTGTTTGGATTACTTGTTTTTAAAAACTATTTTGTAAAACTATTTTGTAAAACTATTTTTAATATTATATTTTTTAAAACTAAAAAAGCAAAACAGATAAATGGTGTTTTACTTTTTATTTTTCAGTTTTTTTTAATTCTTTAGTCAAAGACTGTTTTAAAAAATTAAAGTCAGTAAACAAATTTTTTTAAATTTTCTTTTTAAAAACAATTTTTTAAAATTTATTTATAAAATAGTTTTTTAAAAAACTAAAAAGTAAAACAGAATCAAACAAGCCCTTGCTATCATAACATTAGAAAACACAGTCAAAAACATCGTATATGAAAAAAAAGGAAATCAATCTAAATTCACCAACCAGAAATTATGGCAAATATGAAGAGTGTCATAGGTCAGACTCGAACACGAATTATTGATATCAAGTTGAGAACGAATTATTTTAACTCACCTCAAATTAAAGATAACAAAATGCGGCAACCTGATTATTTAAAAAATTTGATTACCTTATCATATCCGATTGCTGCATCAAACAAAGGATTGCATCAAACAAAGGATTGAGGAGGAATATGATACGTGTATCATATCGTCTCCTTATCGTGTCCATCATATGGGTCCTAAATATTATTATCTATATAACGATTGTAATGAATTGATAGTGTAAAAATATTAATAACAATGTATATAAATTAAACTTGTAGTCATTCATTTTCTACTAAAAAATATAGAGTACATTCTCTTTATTTATATTTCATATTTTTCTATCACAATTAACAAAAGAAAGTTAAAGTATAAATTTTTTCCTAGGTAAATATTTAATATTTAATCACAGAAATATTTTTTATTTTTTATAAAAAATCTATTTTTAATCTTTTAATCCTTATATTGTTTTATTTTAACCTATACAATATTTATTTATGTTAAAATTGATCGATATAATATGTAGAATAATTAATATTACTCTCCTAGTATAAGCTATATAAAAACTAGAATGTACATTACACATATTACGAGATCAATTCTAATAAAGACAATGCACCTATTTTTTTTTAATAAGAACAAATATAGCACCGATAAGAATAAAAAAACAAATATAAAAACAAAAAAGAATATATTTACAAATATTAAAACAAAGAATATATAAAGATTAAAATTAAAAAATATTATATTTGCGTTAATAAAAAATTGCAATAAATATATACGGTTGATGTAAAATAGTTTTAAGATGGAGTATAGTTATTTGGCAGAATATGAATTTGCTATTAAATATATTTTTTTCTGCTAAAAATTGAAAATGTTATTCTGGGTACAAATTGAAAATTGAAAAGGTTAATTAACATTAGCTGTTAAAAATGGAATTCAACACCAACTTGGTCTTTGTTATTATTTGTTAGTTTACTCAGTAGCGATCCTATCGAAGCTTTTTCTTCATTCCTTCAAAAAAATCACAAATTTCATCACCCTTTTGTACGGTGATTCATCTTTCACTTCCTTTTCAATCTCATTTGATTTTATATATATATAAAAAAAAAAAACATTTGCATGCATGCTATTGCATTTATTTTTTGGTATTTTTGTTTTTTACATTTTATAAATATGCATTTTTTTTGAAACATTGAAGTTTTTAATTTTCTGGGTATTGCTTTTTTTTTTTTGTATTTGTTTTCTACATTTTATAAATATGCATTTTTTGAAAAATTGAAGTGTTCTAATTTTCTGGGTATTTGAATTTTGTAGAAGATAATATGCAAGCATCAACTGTTTCTGTTAAAGGTAGCATTTTTGGGGCTCAAAAACAAAGTGGCTTGTTGGGTTTTGGAGAATTCAGAAATGGGAGTGTTTTAAGACCCAAAAGAGTTTTCATGATAAAAAATTCCAATTTCTGTGGATCAAGGATCGGTTCTGTCAGTGCAAGAGTTGGTTTTGGTGGCATTTTGGTTTCCTCTGCTAAGTCCAGATCAGTCAGGGTTCAATCTTCTGGTTTGCACTTTGCATGCTGTTGCTGATTGTTTTTTTTTAATGTGTTTGGTTTATTGGATTTTATGGAATTTTTTGGATTTGAATTTGATGGAGATATGTAATGTGTTTGATTCATGTAGATGTGTCACTGTCATGTTTTGTTTGCTTGATGATTCTTCTTTTGAATTTCTTGGCATGATTGCTTATTAGTTGTTTTGATTTTGTTGTTATGTTTCTTAGTTTTGATTTGAGTTTCTGTGTTTAGTTTATTGGATTTTCTTGGCATGATTTCTTGCTTATTTGATGGTGTTTTCTAGAAGTTTTTGCTTGTTTATGTGTATATGACATTCTGATCTCTAATTTCCCCAACATGAAATTTTGTGTCTGATAGTTTTGTCAAACAATGGCTATAAGCGCAGAGGAATTTGAACTAATTGTTATTGTTCTGTAATACGCTATGTTGTACAAAGTGTTGTTAAATAGCAAATATAGAGATGCTATAGAATTGTATCATATGAGAATTTGAATAATCTGCTATTTTCTGCAATCTGCAATTGACAACACTGGTGTTTGATACAGCATACACGAATAGTTAATTTTGCAATAGTTAGGAAATTCAGTTATTAACAATAATATTTATTTCTCGTTCGGGTTTTGTGAAACTATGTTAGTGTATATTATTGAATTCCCCTTTAGCCCATTAGTTGTTCTAAATATCATCTCCAGAATATATGTGATGTCAATATGCTTATGAGAGTAGATATTTGCTTTGATTTTGAAAATACTGTTTTAGTGCTGAAAATTCCAATCACATGTCTTATTATATTTGCAAAGTCTCTGAACATGTTTCATAAGCTTTTTGTGTGAATCTGGCACTTCTAGCTTTTTTCGTATATTATGCATTGTTGAAACGATCATAGCAAGTAGAACTGGGTTGCAGATGGAGATACCGAGCATGTTATCCCCCCCGTTCCTCTGGGAAAACCTTCTGGAACCGTTCTACCCTATGTCGGTGTTGCTTGCCTTGGAGCCATTTTATTTGGATACCATCTTGGGTACGAATAACCTCTTCATGTTAGCATACCATTATCTTCATAAATCCATTCGAGTTATATGAATGATGATCTGAGTCACTTCTGTATGTCTGAAGTTTTTGTCTGTATGACATGTATTGAATCTAATGTAGAGCTGTTACTACTTTTCATTAAATAATATAATTTCATTGGATAATAGCAATGCCCTGTTTGGTGCAGGGTGGTAAATGGTGCTCTTGAATACCTTGCTAAGGATCTTGGAATTGCCGAGAATACAGTTCTACAAGGTACTGGGTCTTTTTTAAAAGAATGCATACATTGAGGGACTGTATGGATTACCTTATTTGAGCATATCTACCGGCATAAGCACTTCTAAAACTATTTGAGAGAGCTTATGGAAACAGTTTATGACATTTCCATAGGCTATTTACAGGTTATTTTCATAAGGTCCTTAGGATAACTTATATGAAAACAATTTGACTTTATTTTATCTTTTGTTATAGAAATAGCTTATAAATAAACACTTAGATAAGTGTTTATGCTATAAGTGCTTAATTAAGCATTGTTTATCCAAATAGTGCCTTAGTTGTATACTATAAAATTTATGATTGATTTTGTAGACAATAAGAATTGTAGATATTTATGAAAATACTATCTCTTAATTTTTCACTCATGTGTTGATCAATTTATTGGTAGATAAGCAGAAAATGGTTCTTCTTTTATTTATGGCAGAAAGTTTAAGTTAAATTTTTGTTACTTTTGTTCATGTGTGAATCTCTTTGCCTTTTACCTATAACTTTTATTTCAAAATGTTCTAGCTTCACTTGCTTACGCCCAATCAATGTATTCTCTCAATTTTCATGAGTGTTAATCCGTGAACAGGATGGATTGTCAGCGCACTACTTGCCGGTGCCACTGTCGGTTCATTTACTGGTGGAACATTGGCTGATAAATTCGGCAGAACTAGGACTTTTCAGTTAGATGCAATCCCTCTAGCAGTTGGAGCATTTCTTTGGTCTGTTAGTTATTTTCAGTGCAAAGTTTGATGATTTTATATACTTTTGAAATCCGTTTTGTTAAACTATGACATATTTTCAGTGCTACAGCGCAAAGTGTTCAGACAATGATCATTGGTCGTTTACTTGCTGGTATAGGAATTGGCGTCACATCTGCTATAGTACCGCTATACATATCGGAGGTGATGACTTAGGAAATTTATCGAATCTTTGTGATTGTGATTACATCTGTTATATTGACAATATAATAATTCCTTCTTTTGGGCAGATTTCACCAACTGAAATTCGTGGTGCACTCGGATCCATTAATCAACTTTTTATATGTATTGGGATTCTTGTCGCACTCGTGGTTGGGCTGCCTCTGTCTGGAAATCCTCTATGGTATTGAGTTGTTTCCCCTGACCACTTTTAATCAATGCATGTTAGAGATGGAGGTTGTGTACTATATTTGTATTTTCAAAAGTTCTCACTTTTGTTGTTTGCATGCTCATGGAAGAGAACTTTGACAAGATTATGATGGGTGGCCCTATCTATATCTATGATGCACAAACACTCCTAAGATTAGATAGGTGTGACTCTGTGTCTGACATGCATCAGTGTTTGACACCTGTGTATGCCACTTGTGCAACACGTGTCTAACAACTCAGACAAGTATCCAAAATAAACTTTTTTTCCTTTGATTCGACACATCTTAAACACTCCTCAAACACAATTCAAACATACCTACGGTAATAACACACACCTTTTCTAATTTTTTCCTTTAAACTCTGGGAAAAAAAAGCTTTGAAAAGTAGTATATTAGTAGTATTTTAATTAGGCATTTGAAAAAATTCTCGCATATGAACATCTTTTCTCATACATTCTTCAACTTCTACGGTATTCAATGATGATTATCAATTACGGGGGGGTTAAAATCCTTAATCATGTCATCATCATTGTCATGAATGAATAAGATAATTTAGGGTTGTGCGCAAATGCTTTTGGATATTTAGAGATATAATCTGAAAACCATTATAAACTGCAGCTGTGAACTCATATTTTGGATATTGAAATTTTGCAACTATGGTAAAAGATAGATTGAAGTATTCAACAAGCTATATGTTGATGTATAGAAAATGATTTTAAATCCTTTTTTTCCTAGCTTATTTTTGTTCGACTAATATTTGAAGTTCATACTTATTATTTCTATATAACATAAGTCATAGCTTGTTTTTACAACCAAACACATCTTGATTCACCGGAAATCTCTTCTTTATTCTTTCTTATTTTCTCTTTCTGAAAATAAAACTTCCAGGTCGATTTGATTCTATTAGTTTCATGTTTATATAAAAACTTCATTCACTGTATTCATGGTTTTTATCTTTTTATTTTCATTTTTTCTTCTTGGAGGATTGAGAAACATTTGCTGGTCAGTTCTACTTCTTGTAACTATGCCATTTTATTTTATCAGGTGGCGAACAATGTTTGGCATTGCAATAGTTCCATCAGTTCTATTAGCTTTGGGAATGGCAATTTCTCCAGAAAGTCCCCGTTGGCTTTACCAGGTTTTCCTGCAACTCTCTGGCATCTTTTGTTGTGGAAACAAACAATAAGTTCACATGGACATTAAACCATTTGAAAAAAAAGTTACTATCTCGATCCGTTTTTTATAAGCCCATTTTGTCATATTCATGTATATTAAGAACAATAGGTAATGTATTTTATGTGCTTATTTTGTGTATGAATGTTACTCAAATACCCTTTTGTGTATATATGTGTTCAACTCTGATTTTTCATCTTCTGAGACAAATTAGTTAGTAGTATTAATAAGAGGTATATTTAGGGGGAAAATGTATTTAGTAATATGAAATAAGACTTATATTTAGTGACAAATTTTGTTTCTAAAGACGGCTTATAGTTAGGGATAGAGCTGGTACTATTTTTAGACACATCAATGACTTTTTGTCGAATATTCATATCATGAACCTAACCATTGGATTACATTGTCATATGGCAACAACTTTGCAGATAAAACTATAAGCTTATTCAATGTCTAGGAAGTAAAGTACATCAAAGCATAGAATATTTATGTTCTGAATATATTAAAAACATTATTTTCTTAAATGTTTAAAATGGGTCGACATTGTAAGAGTCACGATACTTATACTTTGTAATAGTCCAACAGAAATGCATATTCCACATATCTGTCACATTGTCCTTTTCAGTATATCCGTTCAGAGTTTAACAAGATAATTTTCAAAAAACAATTTAACAAGATAATTTTATTGTAGGTTTTCTGAGAAAATTCCATGTATTGTTTTACAGCAAGGAAAAATCGTTCAAGCTGAAAAGGCTATTAAAACACTATATGGAAAAGAAAGAGTTGCTGCAGTTATGCATGACTTAAAAACAGCGACTCAAGGTTCTTCTGAACCCGAAGCAGGGTGGCTTGATCTGTTTAGTGGCCGATATTGGAAAGGTATCCTAATTATCATTTTAGTCTAAGTCTAGGTTAGATAAGCCATGAGACTTTCTTTTACAAAGTTTGCTTTGATAAGCCATGAGACTTCCTTTGTAGGGTTGAGTTAGGTCAACCCAGATTTGAAGATGGTACCAGAGCTTAGTCATCCGCTATTGGGCCTCTCAGCTCACGCTTGAGTTGTCCTGTCATAGGCGTGAGGGGATGTGTTGAGAGTCTCTTAGCTTACAAGTTGGTTTTGTAGGGTTGAATTAGACCCAACCCAAATTTTAAGCATTTCATTGAGACCCTTCTTTTATACCTGATATAATTTTTACAAATTATTTCGTAATGATACCTATATCAATATATCATGGTCTTTGTTTTAATTTGCCACCCAACTTCCTTTTACTTCACTCAAAGTTGGTTATTGATTTCTTATATGAAACGGCGTAGTGCTTTACCAAAAAATGTCTCCTTGCAGTTGTCAGCGTCGGGGCAGCGCTTTTCTTGTTCCAACAGTTGGCTGGAATAAATGCTGTGGTGTATTATTCGACTTCTGTGTTCCGTAGTGCAGGAATTGCTTCTGATGTTGCAGCAAGTGCCCTGGTTGGTGCATCAAATGTTTTTGGTTAGTATTTTTAAAATCTTAAATATGTCTATTCTGCTTTCAAATTTTTTTTTTAACAAAAGTTAATTGTGTATGTTGCAAAAATATGATACTGTTTGTGTCTTTTTTTATTGTTGCAGGGACTGCTATTGCTTCCTCATTGATGGACAAACAAGGAAGAAAAAGTCTCCTTATCACAAGCTTTAGTGGGATGGTAATGTCTATTTTTAGTTCACATCTGTCTTAGACCTATAAAGAGAAAAAATGTGAGATATTACATGGTAGATTAATGAAATGTGTGAAATGAAACAGCTCAGTATTATAGATTATAGAAGCATAAGTTGGTTGGTAGGCATGTATCTATTCTTAGTCTTCTTGAGGGAGTTGCTTCAATATAATTCAAACATAATTTCGTTATAAATCTAACTAATTTAAAGTTCTCCTGATGAAATGATGTCTTTGTATTTATGTTTCTGTTTCTTTCCCAATAACTTCATTTAATTTCTTGTCCGATATAATTTTTATTCGCCGGACAACTTTTATTTATATAATTGACAGACTTTGCTTTGTCTTTCTCAGGCTGCTTCTATGTTGCTTCTTTCACTGTCCTTTACTTGGAAGGTCCTCATACCATACTCCGGCACCCTTGCCGTACTCGGGACTGTTCTGTATGTCATTTAATTTCATCAATAATTGTAATTCTATTCATTAAGGACTAGGGCTGTTTGGATCTACTAGCATAAGCATTTGTGAGACTATTTGAAATAGCTTTTGAAAACAGCTTATGACATGTTCATAAACTGTTTTCAGCTTATTTCCATAAGCTCTTCGCGATAATTTATGAAAACAGATTATAGCCTATATAAAAATAGTTTTACTTTATTTTTTGTTATAGAATAGCTTAAACATAAGCACTTAATTATAAGTGTTTATGCTATACGTACTTAATTAAGTTGTTTATCCAAACAAGGCTTATAGTTTTTGTTTATTGTTTAAGCTTTTGATGATGTTGACTCTACGATCTATGAATTTTAACCAGCTATGTCCTATCCTTCTCTCTTGGTGCTGGTCCTGTGCCTGCCCTTCTTCTACCAGAGATATTCGCATCCAGAATTAGAGCAAAAGCAGTTTCTTTGTCATTAGGCACACATTGGGTCAGTGACTTCACTATGAAATTTAACATTTTCTTTAATTAATGCCTTTATCTTGCCTTAAATATTGAAAGTTGAAACTATACTGCCTAGAGGCTTAAAAGAAAAAAAGTTTTTGGTTCTTCATGATTGTGTGTTTACAGGATCTAGATTTGCTGCAGCAATGATACCACACAGTTTCACACTGTAATCAATATCGACCATTGATTCGAGATCAAACAGCTTAAATTACACATTCACTTATTCAATATTAAACAGTCTCAACCATCAATTTAGATCTGACAGTCAAGATCAATAACTGTGCCATGCAGTTACTGCATGGAATCTGTTTCCGTGTTTCGTGATTGTTTGTAAACATCATTTTAGATATTTTGATTTTGCAAAAGCAAAATTGAGTTTGAAGTGAAGTTGATTTATGTTTAGAAATTTGTCTCAAATGCAAATTTTGTAGTAAAACTTGGTTTGAAAATTTTCACCCTAATGTTTAACCTGCATTTTCTCATTTCTAATGAACATGGTTTTTTTTCTTTTTCTTGTCTTATCAGATATCCAACTTCGTCATCGGCCTTTATTTCTTGAGTGTTGTAAACAAGTTCGGTATCAGCTCCGTGTACTTAGGGTTCTCAGCCGTGTGTGTTCTTGCTGTTTTGTACATAGTTGGTAACGTCGTGGAAACAAAGGGTCGGTCGTTGGAGGAAATAGAACTCGCCCTTAGTTCTTCAGCTTGAGAAACTTCAAGAAGTGAATGTGTTCATAATTCCAATGCTTTTCATGTTTTACGTTTCTACTCTTGCTACTTGTTTACACTACAAGTTACAATTTGTCTAGCAAGAGTTGTAATCGCGCTAAGGCCAACTTGTTTGTTGTAACTAAATTTTGTTTGGTGTGCAAATATGGTAATAATAATGTTTGAGCGTTGGTTAAGTATGTGTGTTTAGTACCATCTTTTACAGTTTTTTTTTTGCTACAGTGAGTAAATTTTGCTATCAAAGGTGCTTATAATTTTTTTAGTAAATTATACACTAATTATATAAGCAAGTGTGATATAAATATTCAGTCATATTTTACTATTTGTCGCTATATTCTTAAAATATGTTTGTATTATAACAAGAGAACAAAATCTGATTGAATGTGTGTCTAAAGTTTTATGATATTGAACTGTTGTTTCCCCCCCATAAGGATTTATCAGGTCTCACGAAAATATCCTCCTAGGTAAGAATATGCATTCACTTTAGCCAAGTTTATTAATATCAATCATGTTTTGTGCATACAAATCTAATTTTTGGCAATCATCCAAGTGCTGGAGAGGGCTGTATAAACTTGGGAAATAGATTATCTCTCTAACTGCATCAGTTACTACTCTCAAGTCTCAACCGTCCATTCTAAATTAATGGTACAGACTGTTTAAAACTAATTTGATAAATGTGTAATCCGAACTATGAGCGTCTCTTATAGTAAAGAATTTGGATTCATAAACTTGATCTAGAGCAGCATTCAATATGTCATTGATGTGTCCAAATTTCTTGAGTCTCTGACACTCGTGATGTGCAGAGTCTTCAATTCAGGGAAACGGGATAAGAGAAAATGCAAATATAAAACAAATTAAAAAAAAAAAAAAAAAAAAAATTA
>JBBPBQ010000004.1:4151158-4168480 GCA_037974755.1 Cicer yamashitae
AATAAAAAAAAAAAAAAAAAGAAGATTAAATAAAACAAAAAAATCTTAACTTTCTATTAGTCTGAAGACATTTTTTGTTTGGTTACACAGTTGATAATACTAATATTACCAAATAGAACTCTATTATTTAACTCCTTAATATGAGAATCATGATTATACATGTCAACTTAAGCCCCAAAAAATAGATATCTATGTTCCCATATCATGTAGTCCTCTGGCAAGTGCCACACAACAATTTGAGCACTTCAAGGACTATCCTCAACAATATTAATTTACAAAACATTTTGACAATGTTTGATGGATTCCTCATTGCAGTTCCATGGTTGATATCTACATGTTGGATTTCCTCTCCCACCTCTCCTTTGTGTCAAGCCTGCAAATGTTCACAACACACATATCAAGAAGATAGTAAATGAAACATAAATAAGTAACCATATAGACATGAATAACATAAAACTACCATACTATAAACAAAATTAAGGTAAAGTGTGCAGCTAAAATCAAGATTTCTGATTCAAGTAATTAAGAAACTACTGCTAACTAAGGTTTCCTAGACGTCAACATAACATTCTTTTCACACTCTATTTCTAACGATCTGGAATTGCTGATGTCAAAAAACCATTCAGTCGCTACAATCTGAAAACTAGAACCATTGGATGAGATCAGATGATTTGCATTCCAAGTTTGTCATTTGAATCTAATTTGTTGAGGTTAGAATGTGAAGTGTTGTCTTCGAACGACTATAGTTTGCTGACTGCAGTGACTATACTGTTCGTTTTAATGGGCCACACAAGACAACGTAAAATTTACCTTATAATAAACATTTACTGCAGTCATAATAAAACCATGCAGCCAGTTGAAGCTATTGGACTAGGATGAACATTAGACGACTCATATTTTGATTTCAATAAATTAGTTTCAAAATACAGACTAAGGTGAGGCATTCGATTATATGCACTTCAGGAACTTGAGCCCACTTGGATCACATCTAGAAAAATAGAAGCAGGAAGGCAACCAATGTCACGAGATGTATGCGAGCCGAGCGTTGATAAATACTCATTTCATGACAAACCTTTTACACTAAGACCAACTGAAATGAGTACATGTTTAGGAAAAAGATCTTGCCAATATTGAGTAGTTGTCTTAAGCCTGGCAAAATACTTTATTAATGTGTGAGGTTGCAGAAAATATAACTACAAGCCTACAAAAGCTATTTCAATAGCAGCATTTTACAGCGGTTATTACAGTCAATCCGAATTTATAATAAGGTGGCAGAAAATAATATTTCTTTTAATATAATGTAAGTAGAGTTAGAGCTATACCCCCAATGCAATTTTGGCTTCTTTGATGCGTAAAGAACAGATGCACCACTCTTCGAGTCTTCAATTTTCGAATCAAAATTTTCACAATTGTTCAAGAGGCTTTGTTCTTTGTTATCAACTTTCAATCCGTGTGCTCCACTCTTCTTGCTATAAACATCATTACCTTGTGCCTTCTTAATGGCTTCATCTGCAGAACCCAATTCAAAACACAAAAAAGACATATTAACAGAGTGAGAACAAGAACAATATCACCAACAATACAAAGATCATTAAAACAAACAAACAGAACCTTTGGATTTTGTCTTAAACTTTGATTTTGACTTTAGTTGTAAGCGCTTCCTGTGCAATTCCTACATTCAAATGTAAATTTAATGTTAACAGGGAAGAACAACAAACAGACATAGTAAAAATTTGACGTTGAATGCAAGTGGTTAATGTACTTCGTCTAAAGAAACAGGCTCGGTTGATACCCGAGTTTGATCCTGGTAATCGAACAATTCATAGGCGAATTTCACTTATCTCCCAGCCAAAAACAAATTAGATCATGTTTTGATAAACAACTTAATTGAGCTAATAAGCAATTTTGATAAACGCATTTATGTATAAACTATTTCTACAACAAAAGATAAAATAGATAGAGATAAGCTTTAGAGTTTATGAAAAAAAACTGAAAACAGTTTATGTTCATAACCTCTTTCCATAAACTCTCTCAAACATTCCCACAAACACTTATGTAAATAAATAAGTTGAAATAAATCAATCCAAAAAGTGTCAGTCCCTTTTCTCCATCAATTTGAAAACCGCCAATAGAAAAAACAAACAATTAAACAATACCCAAGTTCCAGAATATGGAGAAAAATCTAAAATTTTCAAACTTTTTTTTAAAAAACAACAAAAACAATGAAAATGTTAAAAAATAAAAATAAAAGGGAATGAAAATTGAAATGAAACGAAGAGAGTACTAACACGAAACTTTGAGAGTTGATCTTGAGTAACGCCTTTGGGATTGAAATTGGGTTGAAGAGAGAGTGTTGATGAAATTGCTGCTTCTCTTCTACGATCTTCTTCTTCTTCCTTTTTCATCTCTCAATTTCTTTTTCATCATATTAGGGATTTGAACTTTTTCACTCTTTTTATTTTTATCGATTAATTAATTTTTGTTTGTTTGGACTTTAATTAATCAAATTAAGTCACAAAAACTTATAGAAAAAATTAGTTAACAATCTTTTTATTTTATTTTTGGTCTAGATCTATTTTTTTTATTTTCTGCAAGGGAATTAAGGATTTTAAAAACAATTTATGATTTTGTCATAAAAATAATTTATGATATAAGATAATTCTATTGGAATTGTCATCATTGGTAAAAGTCAAAATAAAAAACTTTGGGCTCTAACTACGAGCTACCATCAAGATGTCATCTTCACACAAAAAAAGTAAGACTTTCATTTCAATGTCATCTAAAAATACCTCTAAAATTCAATATGGGATCATTTGAATTCAAACTCTCAACAAAACAATTATTTAATTGATGTCGATTTAATATAAAATAAATATTTATTTTATTTTATTAAATTGATATTATTATATCACTATTTTAATTGTAAAAATATTAATAGTCGTTAATTTTTTTTTTCTTCTGAAATATCGAACTAATTGTTAAAATTTTAAATATTTTTAAAAGTTAAATCATAGTTAAGAATGAAAGGAAACATCATCAAGAAAAAAAAATACATTAGACTATGGGCAACATTTATGGTATGCCATCATAATAGGTGGTCCACATATGACCATCATGCAACACTCTTTTAATCTTTAGATGAATCAAGTATCAAAATCATACCATAGATTCTTCACATGACATTCCTCATAAGTTGCTAAAGCCTCCAATTCTTGCTTCCAAAGAGTTCCAACCAAAAGGGTATCTTGGAGGGATAGATCCAGGCTAAGCAAATAGGGGGTAGTTGCCCCACTAAACTTTTTATTTTATTATTGGTCATTGAATTATTTCATTTTTGTTTACTAAAAATTTAAGTGTTTCCTCTACTATTTTTTTTTTGTGAATAAATTTAGTATTTGTGAAGAATTAAATACAATGGTGTGAGAGATAAATTTTTTTAATTTTTTTTATCATGTATATATATTAATATACTATTTTTGACTAAATATATGTTAATAGTGTTAAAAATGAAAAAGTATAAAACAATTTTATAATAATACAATTTGTAGTTTTTGAGATATCTACAATTTTTTGGATTTATAATTATTAGAATATTATAATTTTGAAATTTGTGTTTAGTAATAATGAAGTCATCGTTTTGTCATTTGATATATTTGTTTAGATTAAAAAAAAAATTTATACCATCATGAATTTGAAAATAAGCAATTTGATTAAGCCGAACCAACTTGTTATTAATTGTTTTGGTTGAATTTAAGTTTTGTGAATTTTTCGAGTTCAATTAAATGAAGCACAATGAACATGAATAGTTAAAGCTGTTAAATGTAGCACAATTAAAAAGCTTCATATAGGTTAAATTTTTCAAAGGTTAGAACAAAAAAAGTAATACAAATTTATTATTTTTCATAAGATAAACAACATTTATTTTATGAAAATGGTAGTATTATCGTCACAAACAAATTGTAATATTATTTTATCAATGATCTAAACGCAATATTTACTATTTGTCCTTAAAAAAATTAAAGTGAATAGGATTTAATTTATATACATTATTAGTATAAAAAAATTTATATTATCACTTAATTATAACTATCAAATCATTAAAAATATACGATATTTTTTTTTGTCTATAAAAATTATACTCATAATTTTAAATTTATATATATAATTCAATTTATTTTGACAAAATTATATATAACTCATTATAATTTGTCCATAATGAAAATATTTTCCACTTACAATTTTAATTCTAACATTGAACTCATATTTAAAAAAAAAAAGCCTCATGAGTCATGTCCCTAGTTTTTTCCACTTATAGTTTGTGCCAGTACTTAGTTTTTTTCTCATAAATTTCTTTCATAAAAAGTAATTATATTAGATATAAATACATTTTTTTGCTAGTGGTTGAAACCTTTGATTTCTAGTACCACATTCTTAGTACTACAGCGTTACTTTTTTTCTTTGGATCCACAGCAAAAGGAAATCTCATTCGTTGGAAAGCCCAACTTTATAATAAGTCTCGTTTTATAATAATATGGACCAAATGTGGGACCACAACCTCACATACACAATACAACCTTTTCTTGATAAACTATGAGAGAAAAATGCAAACTACTGGTATAAATTAATTTTATACTAATTAAAACCAAATAATCAAATAAGTAACCATTTTGATTAAGAAAATGGTTATAATATATGTATATATGACACAACGGTTGGTCATTATTAAATACGATGTAAAATTATTTTTTACCGGGTACATAACTATTACATTCATAAATTATAATATAAAAGATATTTCATATTCATCTATTTTTTATACAAATTTGACATTTTGTTAACTACATTAAAAAATTATTAATTTAGTTAAATATATAATTAATTTAAATTATATTAAAATTAAAATTATTTATTTAATTAAATAAATAATTATATTTTTCATGGTGATTTGAATAAATTATTTTTTCAATTTATCTAATTATATTCTTATTATATTTTTATAAGTGATAAACAATATATTACGTGAATGTATAAAAAGCTATGTTTATATATCATTGAAGTTAAAGTATTGACCACTAGTATTTCTTTTACTGGACAACATAGCATAGACCACCATGATATGTCATGTTGATATAATTCAGTCAAAGAAAATGACATGTCTTGTCAAAAATACACCTATGATATATGGTTTAGTGTTGTGTTTTTAGATATTTTAAAAAGATGAAAATTGTGTAGAGTGATTAAGTGAACTTTAAAGTGTTTAGAGCATTTCTACATCTAAACTCTCCTTAAATTAAGTTGTTTAAGTGAATAGGTCTCCCAATCTATTTCATATATGTTAAAATGGGCGCACAATTTAACTTATATTGACATTTTAAGTTAATGAATTATTGCTTGATGAAAAATTCATTTTCCAAAGTAGAAAATTCTAATGTGGAAAAATATAGACTAAGTTCTTAGACTTATGAAACAATTGAAGAACATCCCATTCAAAATGCTCTTATATACTAATGGGTGGCATTGATTTGTAAATATCCTAACAAAGGGGACTTCTTCACACACTTATAGAATTGAGTCAAAATGTGTGATGTCAATATAAACCTACTTATTTGTCATGCATGATAAATTGACTTTGTAATATTTTGCGCTAACTATTTGACTCATTGTGCACTTCTTAAATTGTGCAAGGCAGACTATCAACCACGAAGTCTCCAGGATAAAACAGTCCAGATTCACTGTATCAAAACTCTACTGCACCGTAAAAATCCGTTCTAGAATTACACCCTCAATATGACAGTCTAACGGCTGCCACTCGTAATATGGTACTATAATCACTCGAAAGAAAAATAAGAAAAAGAAATATAGGGAGAAGTAGAGAAAAATATCATATTTCAGAGAACTTTTGGTGTGGTTTTTCAACTGAGTTGAACCCTCTATTTATAAAGGAAATCTGCAACTAGATGAGAGAAAAAAGTGCGATCCATCAGACCAGATCCACAAAAACGTGCACTCTGAATTTGTCTAGGTTTTTGACCGGACAATGAACTGATTCGTGAGTCCACAACATAGCGAAAATAGCTAGGGTTTGACCAGGCAAACTGATGCACGAATCGGGGGAAAGAACTGACCAGATCAGATGTTGAATGTTGACTCGGTGGAAAGCAGACACGTGTACACCATATCAATGAGAGAAAAAACGCACGCATTTATAAAAAAAAAAATATTTTTTTAATTTTTTCGGATACTAAAAAAAAATACACCACTTAGCTCAAGCTCGGCCCGAACCGAGCCGGTCGAACAGCAACACGCGTGCGTGTGTGGTGGTCTATTAGCATGCGTTCTTCCCCCTTCACAAAATTGGGGTACCCCTTGGAGCACACCCCAATTGTCATACCTCCACCTTATAAACACTACTAGTGTGTGTCATCCCTCCTATGTGGGATTTCCTTTTTTTCTGAAATAGCATCAAACGCTTCTATAAGATTGTGCATAAACAGAGGTGTCTCCTGATTTGAACCTTTGCATAGCAAGTAATATTCAGATTCAACAAGAGTGACTCGTAGTCTTGAGTTACATAAAAAATCATTTTCCAACACTTATGAGTTCCATAAAAAATCCTTTTTTTTCTTCTATGAAAAACTTTCAAGGGTTATACCTCTGGTTTCAACTTTTATTCTTGTTATGTTATCTCCATTGTGTTGGGAACAAACATGTCATATCTTGGGAGATTTACGTACATTCAGCTGATAAATCCTTAAGGGCAATCATCTAAGAGCCTTACGTTTTTATCACAGTTTTCTATTTGACTGGTTAACTTTGGATCATGATTGTTCGCTGCTCTTGTTTGTTTGTTCATACCAAATACAACATTATGATATATCATATGTAATGTTATTTTGATTGTTAGATATCACAAATTTATAAGATTTTAAGTTGCAAAATATGATCAATTGTAGACCACCTAAGTTACCCTTCTTCTATAGACAATATTTCATCAACATGTGGCAGAAAAATTCATTAGATCAAGTTAGATATAGTGTGTCTTCAATGTATGAAAGGGTTTAGGAATACATAATTGACATGTTTTTAATATTGCATTATAAGAGAAATTAAACTCTCATAACATGTTGAAGTTTAATTATGAGTTAGGGGTTGGTAGGAGTGGAGATTGTGGCTAATAGAAAGTAATTGCGGTGAAAAGACATAAATAAAAAGGTATTTTACTATTTAATAATTTAAGACTTAATTGCAATTTTAGTTCTTCTATTTTTATTGATTTACGAAATTAGTCCCTCTATTTTAAAAGTCGACAATTTTGGTCCATTCTTCTGATTTTTTAACTAAAAAATGATGATGTGAGATATTTTAAATAACGTGACACATGATACGATAATGTAAATTGATTAACACCCATGAAATTGGAATAAAACGCAGTAAAAACTTAACTTTCAATTTCAGAAATTTTTCATATTTTTAATTTAATTAATGACATATGAATAATTAATGCATCTAGATGGTTATATATCATAAAATTGTATTTCACGTCATTAAAAATTTATCAATTGCGTATTTTTTAGTTCAAAAATCTGAAGGAGAGACCAAAACTATTGACTTTTAAAATAGGAGGATCATTTCCGTGAATTTGTAATAATAGATGGATTAAAACTACAATTAAGTCATAATTTAAAGATTAGCTTTATTAGATTCTTAAGAAAAATATGAATTATTTTTTTACTATGATTAAAATGAAATAACTTTTAAAAAGTTAATCTATAAAATAATTTTTAAGTAAAGTTAATGAAAATATTTCTTATTCTAAATCAATAACAGACAAACAAACATACTTGATTAGTGAATATTCTCGCTAAACACATTCCCTTTTAGAGTTGGGATTAGTAAATACTTTGATTAAGGTGTTAAACAAATTCATTTCAAGTCTCAATTTGATACCACTCTCTCTCTCTCTCTCTCTCTCTCTCTTCACTGTCACAAATTCTTCTACTTGTAGTTCCAACAATGGAGATCACAAATGACCCAACAACAACCGATTACCGCACATTGTTCATAGAAGACACCGATTTCTACAACCGTATTGTACTTGGCTCCTTATTGCCACACACCTTGTGGGTCCCACTCCATCGGTTCTTCCAAACATGGCTTCGAAACTACATTGGTGGCGTCCTTCTTTACTTCATCTCTGGTTTCTTATGGTCTTGCTACATTTACTATTGGAAACGCAACGTTTTTCTCCCTAAAGGTACCTTTTTTTTATTTTTCTTTTTTTCAAAAATAATCAATCTTTGTTTTTTGGATTGTTCTTTTGGTAAAGTTGTAATCTTTTTTATTTTATTTGAAATGGGTTTTGCTTGTTTTTGTTAATTGGTAATCTGATTAATTCTTGATGTAGTGTTGACTTGTTTTTTGTAGATTTTTTTTTTTTTACTTTGATTGTTGTTTTTGGTTTATTATTTTTAGGTTTGATTTTCTGGTTTGTTGTTAATTGTTAATCTGATTCATTTTTTAAGTTCAATTAGATTTCAGTGTGCTAGCTTATGATTTTCAGTGGTTGGCTTTGTGTTTTTGGATTGATCTTTTTGCTTTGATTTGAAATGGGTTTTGCTTACTTTGTTAATCTGATGATTCCTTCTTGCTGTAGATTGATTTATTTTTTATAGTTTTTTTAGCTTTGGTTGTTGGTCTTTGTTTGTTCTTGTTTTTGGTTTATTGTTTTTAGTTTTAGTAATTTCTAGGGTGACAAATTGAAGTTCAATTAGATTTTAGTTCTTCTCTGATTTAACTGTTTACGATGATATATTTTTATTTTAATATTTTTTGGGTCATTAACATTGCAGTGCTAATCCTAGTATTTCTGCATTTTGATTTTGATATTGTTATGTTTTTTTTTTAATTCATACATAAAATAGTCTTAGATTCATTTATTATAATGATTTCTGCTTCACTTTTATTTTTCTTTTGGATCTGCATTCTGAAATTTATATTTTTCTTATATATATATATATATATATATATTATTTCCATTTTATCTTTATGCATTACTAGAGGGCTTCTATTACACTCTTCTGTGAACTTTACAAGATGCAGAATTTTCTGTTTTGTGGTCTTTGTTTTTTCTTCAGCTATGTAGAATCATAGTTATGTTCCTTGTTTTCAATTTTAAAAAAGAGATTCTACTATCAATGGATGTTCAATAGCTATGTAGCATGCAGGTTGAAGGCGTGCCCGAGTGTTTGACGTGTGTCGGTGTCTGACACTTGTGTGACACTAACACACATAGTTACATTCAATCACTTCCATTTTCTCAAATGATTATCAGTCTCTACATGTCGGTGTTTTGTCTGATGTTTGTGCCAGTACTTCATAGTTCAATAGTCTAATCAATTAGATTGTTAGATGTTCATTGTTGCATACCTATATGAATTGATTAGAGACTTGTTTAGATAGCCCCTACACGATTTTTATCGCTTTTCTTTCTAAATTATACCAATTGTTAGTTGCTCTCAATTTGAATTTTGAAGTTAGTACTTTACTTAACTTCTTGCATTTTGATGGCTTGTTGAAACATGATTGATGTATTTGTGAGTCCATTGTCTTGGAAGTTCTTTATTTCTGTGTTCAATGTACTTATAATACCTTTTGAAGCATTGCTTTTTTGATATATATTGAAATCTGTCATTGCAGATGCCATTCCCTCGCGTAGAGCCATGGTCTTGCAAATATCAGTTGCTATGAAAGCCATGCCTTGGTACAGTTTGCTTCCGACTATTTCTGAGTACCTGACAGAACTTGGCTGGACAAAGTCCTTTCCTAGATTACATAATGTTGGTTGGCTTTCCTACATCGTGTATTTAGCGATTTATATGGTTATTGTAGAGTTTGGTATTTATTGGATGCACAGAGAGCTGCATGACATAAAACCACTTTACAAACATCTTCATGCCACTCATCACATCTACAATAAACAGAATACTCTCTCCCCATTTGCTGGTAAGTACATTCAATATTTGATACTTCAACACCGCAATCATAGTCATATGAAGCTAATTTATTTTTTTAATTTATATGTTCACATTTTTTTAGCCTTTTTTATCCTTGATATGCTATTGCTGAAAATGTTTTTGGTCTATTCTTGGGTTATTTGATAACTTATGTGTGTTGTGTTAGGTTATTATGACTTTAAGGATTAGAGCTTGGTTAGAATGCCTAAATGTGTTGTGATTTTGACTCTTAAGTGTTTTATTGTTGAATCTTGAAGTTAATCACTTGTATTAAAATAGTGTCATACACGATGTAAGTTTGATGATATGATACATCAGCCACTTATGATATGATACCAATATTGTATGGCGTAGTTTGATGTTAACTGAGTCCCTTAAGCATATGGTATATGGATTTGATCCCTGGCTGGTGAGTATGGAAGAGCGCTTGTTGGGGGATTAGTCTTTAGCTTTCTGTTGAGGAATACCTTGACCAACAAAAATAAAGCAATCTTGCTAAACCTTATATATCAAGGAAACATAGTGATCTTTTTTCTGTTACACCATGAGTTAGAAGTGAATATGATTTTGCTAATCGGACCATGAAATCAAACATGCACATAGTGATTCAGGCAAGAAGTGAACCTGATTGAAAAGCTGAGAGCAAAGTTTAGGAAGCCCTTCAAAAATCGAAAATCTTCAAGATTTTTTTTAAAGACTATTTAATATATGAGGGATGAGTGGTCATCCAAGACATAATTAGGAATGATGTCATTAGAGAAAAAGTAGGGAAAATTCCTACCAAAGAAAAAATGAATAACATACATTAAATGAATTTTATTTTTACTATATGTTGATAGTGACATTTACATTGAAAGTAGAAACTTCATTAAATTGGCAAAATAATCAAAGAGATACTTAATGAATGGATGACTACTCACTAAGAAGCATATCACAGGAATTTGAAAAATAGTTAGTGAATACAAAAGAATAATTAAGTGTAAATTGGTTTATATATTTAAATTTAGAGTTTAATTTGCATGCACTGACAGTAAATATTTTTACACTGTCAATGCATCACAACCAATCATTTGTGTAACTTTTGAAGTAATTATGGTTATAGTCAAACATTCTCAAAGATCTGACTGTTATGATACACTGAAAGTGTATATGAATTAAATCCTTAAATTTATTGTTTCTTAACTTATGTGTCCAACCTTTTAATAGACCAAAGATAAGATGGACAGAAGGAGTATTGTTTGTGGGCCACAACCACACCAGAAAACAAATATATTTTGTAATAGTATGTGTATTTTTGGAAGTTTGACCTTTGTTGTTCCACTTTTTAAACACAAAACTTGATGGTTGGGCACACACACTTCAAATTGTCTATATATAATTTGAAAAATGACGAAAGTAATTGAATGTGACCACATATATCAGTGTTGTATCGGTATCTGACACCAACATATGTCGGATATCAGACACACAGTCAATTTGAAGTGTCAGTGTTACATAGTCTATAGACTAACTTTTTTTGCCATATATCTCAGGTTTGGCTTTTCATCCACTTGATGGAATACTTCAAGCATTACCACATAGTCTTGCTTTGTTTATTGTTCCAGTTCATTTCATTGCACATTTAGTTCTCTTATTCATTGAAGCTATTTGGACTGCAAACATTCATGATTGCATTCATGGAAAATTGTGGCCTGTTATGGGAGCCGGTTACCACACCATTCATCATACTACGTATCGGCATAACTACGGTCATTACACCATATGGATGGATTGGATGTTCGGCACTCTCCGCGACCCTGAGGAAGACGAAGGCAAAGTGATGTGATGAGTTTGCACGATGAAGGCTTGACTCGTGTCGTTTCATATTAATCGGCTCGTGTTATCTTGACTGGTTTGTTGAAATGTTTGTTCATTGCATGTAAAGCATTGTATTTTTGTTGTGTTAATTACAAGGTGATGGTAGAATATAGAGACATGGTTGAGGGTTAAAATGGGGAGTTTCTTTGTATTTGACTCAATTGTTACTTTGTAGAACCACATTTTATTTTATGTGGTTATTTTCTTTATCAAATTGTTTGGTAGAGTTTGAGATGACAATGCTATTTTCTCCACGGAAGTTCAATGATATAAGTGTTTGACTTTGTAACTTAAGAATAACTTCAGTTAGAAGTTAAATAAAGTTTGACTAATTATTGTTTTAGATAAAACTAAATCTCAGATTCTCATGAATAATTTGTTTTTAATTAAAATTCATTATTTTTTTATTACTTTTTTGTATTTTCAACTTTTAATTTAACCCATTTTAATGCGCACACTCTCTATTCCACTAAAATAACATTTGTGTAATTCAAATAGAGAACACAGACAAGCATGGGATTGTCATAATAAAAAAAATCACAAATACCATCAAACAAGCATAAAGTTTTCTAGAGTGACTACAAACCCAAGAAAAAGACCACAAACACCAAAAATTGCATTAGAACTCAATGTTGTGCACACCTATAGGGACCACAAACATTATAAAATTCAAAGGATGTACGGTTAAATTTCATAAGAATGGATTATCCATAAAAAACACATTACTTAATCTTAACCTTGTAACAAAGAGATGTCAAATTTAGAACAATAATTATTTATAAAACAAATAACAACAAATGGAACTTGCATGTAATAACTTAACATTGAAATTTCTTTAGTATAAAAAACATAATAGGCAAATTTCCAAGTTGTGTTCAACTTTAAAACCAAGAAAAGAAATTCACGGTAAATGAATAATCTAATGGATGACAATTAAGTCTAGAAAAAAAAAAAACAAATTCCAAAAATGTATACTAAGAGGCTAACGAGAATTAGTCCAAAAAAAAAAAAAAATTAAAGTATACTACTATAGGCTACTTCCTTCCATCCATGTAGTTCAACATATGAGCTTGAAGAATATCCATATCACAGTATCCATTAAATTGAAATCCTTGTGGTAGATTTTGAAGATTTTGGAAAGGAATATTTTGAATAGCAATAGGATATGATTGCATTGCTAGTGTATTTCCATTGTAGTAGTATGGTGACAAGTTTTGATCATTTTCAACTTCATCCTTCTTTTTCATATCAATTTTGGGATCATAGATAACATTACCATCAACTTGATTGACCCAATTAATTGAATTAGCATCAACCTGCTTCCACGGATAAGATTGCATATATCTACCCTCCTCAGACGTTTCCCCCTGGTACAAGCTTTGTGCATTGACAAACATAGGAGAAGATTGAGAGTTTTGTCCCATTTGAAGTTGCCAAAATGCTAAGTTGTTTTTATCACTAATATTCATCAATGGATGGAAAATTTGTGATTGAGGCATGTTGTTTTGCATGAGATTGTAGTAGTTACTTGAATTTGAAGCCAAATGAGGAGCAATAGGTTTTTCAACTTTGTTTGATTCAACTTTTGCTTTTCCCTTAACATCTCCTTGTAGCATATTCATCTTTTGATTACAAGCATCAAGCTTAGAATCCAAAATGCTAGCAAATAACCTCAATTGTTCCTCACCAAGAGAATTGAAAGATTCATCCCAAGTTGGATACATGATCTTTAACATCTCTTTGCGAACTTTTGATATCTCGAATTCGACTTTTTTCATTCTTTCCTTGAAATATTCTTGAACATCGTAGATCTTAGGACGCCTGTCGATTGTCGTGTTAAAATATTTTTGAAGAATTCTTTGTACCTCTTTTTTGTCTTTGGGCCATGTTTCAGGTTCAGCATATCCTTGTCCTTCAAAGTTGGGTGCATAGAGAATTACACAAACATCAACATCACAAAGAATGGAAAATTCATTCACTTTTTTCATTAATCCATTCTTTCTCTTTTGAAATGTTGTCTTTCTAGATTTCTCCTTTTGAATAAGTTCCATAGATATTCTTCCACGACCCATTTTCTATGAACAAAAAAATACCATCATGCATTCATTAGTATAGTATAGTATATATTTAGACAAATAACATGATTTTAATTAAAAATTAAATCAAAGGTTATTTTGCACTTATATACATACAACAAGGAAGCAACAAAATAAAAACTTAGTAAAAAAATGATTTTTATTTTGGTCCTGGTAAATATTTTTGTTTTGCTTTTTATCCTTGTTTTTTAATATTAGTTCCTACAAAATTGATTTTTATTAAAATTATTTCTTGCAATACTTTATATCTCTAATAATTGAGAGACTAAAATCAAATATCATATATATTATAGGGACTCATTCAAATAAAAATTAATTTTATAAAGACTAAAACAAAACAGAATTGACCAAAAATAAACAAAAAGTATTTAGAAAGACCAAAATCAAACTAAAAAAACTTGTAAAGACTAAAATCAATAAAACGCATAATTACCTAGACTAATCATATATTTAAGAAGAAGAAAAATTATTAAAAGGAAAAGGGGAGAATCGAGCACCTTGATCACTGATGAGATAAAAATTGTAATCGGTAAATGCAGTAGAGGAAAATTCACAATTAGAAAAGTATCATTTTTTTTTCTCTTTTTAAATCCATAAAAATGCGCAATTAAAATAGTTGAAATAATTATTATTTTTTGGATTCAATTAATTTCTCTTTTTAATGATTCAATCCATGATTTCAATCACCGATAAAAAAAAATTGATTGGATACTAAAATCAATTTTGTCTATTTGTATAATTTGAATAATAAGTTTAATTATGAATATATATCTAATCAAATCGCAAATTTATATCACTTTATTATATTTGTTCTTAAAATATCTCGGTAAATATCTATATAAGAAGATTCGATTGGATGTATGTTTAAAAGAATTTACACTAAAATCCATAAAAATTAAATCACTATATATTTTACAATTGAATTTCCTTAACCAGCTAATAAAATTTAAAGACAAGATTTGAATTTTTTTTGGGCAGACAAAGTGACAAATATCATTATTAAATTTACACACGCAAAATAGAGATTTCGAGTTTGAATATTATTTCATACGAAAAAAAATTCAATCTAATAATATTGACATTATAAATTAAATTATAATTTACTGACATAATATGTTATATATCTAGACAAAATTAAATTTTCAAATAACATGATTTTAATTAGGGTTTAATGATCATGAATGCACTGTCGCTATGAAAAGTTTTACACTGACGGTCAACCATACACTGTAATTTGGCGGTTATTTATTGACGACACTTATAAACTTTTATTGAGATAATAAAATTTAAGGTTCAGTCGTCAAGTTTCAGCTCAATTGACAAATGCGCATATTGCCAGATCTTGTCTAGATTCAAATCAGGAACCACTAAAATTTATTTACATATCGTCTATTTTCTCTTTTAATTAAAAATTAAAAACAGTCAAACAAATAATTAAAAATTAAATAAAAAGTTTTTGTACTTAAATATATACAATCGATAAGCAAGTAACAAGATAAAAGAAAGGTAGTATAACAACTCAAAAGTGAGTGCACACAAAATTAAATGGAACCAAGCAAATTGTAACTTGGAATGCACGCAAGGATGCAGTTGACAAAAAGTTAATAGCAAGTTTTATAGTTTTTAATTCTTCAAAAAGTAAAAATTATTTTGAGAAGAGAAATTCAAATATATATACCAATATTTTGAGAAGAGAAAATAGTCTATAAATTTTCGAGAAAAATAGAAAAGAAAATCATTGTCGAAAGATAAACCAATATCATAAAGATTGAATTAATATCCTAAGATTTATAAGACTCACACCTATCATGTATCAACTACTCAAGATAAATTATGTGGTATTATCCTATATAATTTCATGGATTAAGTGCAATTTACATCACACTAGCTACTCTTAATCAAAAGAATACAAAACATAAAGAAGAAAATCCAAAAGAAAATATTTGGATGAGTAAGAAATATGAATAAAAGAAAAGACAAACTCACATGTTTTTTTTTTCTTCTTCTTTTAGTTGTATCTCCAGGCTCTTTTCTAGTCTCCCACCCTATTGCAAAATCCCTCCAATTATAACATTTTCTCCACTATATATATTTTTCTTTTAAAGGCCAAAACTAAAGAAAATTAAACTTCTCAATCAAATTAAATTGAAGGCTGATTCTTTCCCAATTTACAATGGTCACGTGATTTATTTGTCAATTCATTATTTTAAATTTTTTAATAGATTTAATTATTAAATATTTTTAATGATTCAATATTCTAGCATCGTTATTTACCAAAAACAAAATACCCTAGTATCCTTATGATTCCAATCACCGATTAGAAGATTTGATTGGATATAAATTAAATATATTTAGTACTTGTAATTATGATATTTTTTTAGGTTGGCTTTCGTAATTTTTTTTTGTTTGTTTATATTCATGCAAATATAGTTTTATTTTAAAATAATTTTTCTATTTAATTTCGGTTATAAAAACTATAACACCGTTAAACTTAAATATAATTAAAACATAACCTTTTTTAATCTAAAAATAAGTCTCCAATATAATTAAATTATAATATTTTTTAACTTAAAATTAACTCTAAATATTTTGTTTTTCCTCCCTATAAAAATATAAAATTAACAACTTCAAAATGGTTTCTTTTAAAATTGTTGGTTCACGTTTAGAGTATCAACATCGACAGGTTAATTGCAAGATAACAATTTGTATTATATTATAAAAGATAGCGACGGTATCAAGATAATATCGGTGGATTTCTTTTGAAATGGTTGATTCAACATTTTTTTAGTTTTTACCTTCTGTAATAACCATTTCAAGGTGAAACCTGCTTTGGAGATTTCTTGTTTGACCATATTTTTCATTTCGTTGCCAGATTCTTGGTGGAATTGAAACTACTGAAAATTGAATTGGAAATGTTAATCGGAATTGAAAAATAATCGAATCTGATAATTGATGAATCGGAATTCAAGTGAATCAATCGAAAGAAAATACAAAAATTTGTAATTTTGTACTATTATTGTATTTGGAACCCTAACCTAATTTACGTAGGGGTGTAGTTTTTTAAAGAAGAATAATTAAACATTTGGAACAAGAAGAATGAAACATTTGTTTTAGGTTTTTTTTAAGGAAGAAAAATGAAACATGTTTATTTTAGATTAAAAAATGTTATAATTTAATTATATTAGATTTTATTTTTAGGTTAAAAAAAAGTTATGTTTTAATTATATTTAGATTTAACGGTGTTATAGTTTTTGTAACGGAAGTTAGATATAATGATTATTTTAAAAAGAAATTATATTTACAGAAATGTGAACTAAACAAAAAAACTTACGAAGTCAAAATAATAATAAAAAAAA
>JBBPBQ010000004.1:4168860-4180085 GCA_037974755.1 Cicer yamashitae
ATTCAATTGAACTCAATCTTGACTATTTTAGATATTAATATTAAGATTTAATTATTTTTTTACTCAAAAATTTCATTCTTTTTTATAAACTACTTAAAGATTTAATTCATATACACTATATAGATTAAATTCATTATATTACTATAAAGTATTGGTTTGATCATTGGCTAATGCTACTATTAGTCTCTAATAGATTCATTTACCATCCACTTACCCAAATGGTAGATATTATTTTTTATTATATTTAGTTTGGAATCTTTCAAAAAATTAGCAAAGACAAAAGACTTTTTTTTAAAAGATTTATTTTTATGTACTGATATATAAAATATTTTTACATATAAATCTAATCAAATCACGCTATAATATATTTTTTCAATTTAATTTTTAAAATATCTTTACAAATATGACTGAATGAATATATAAAAAAAATTACATTTTGGGTATATACACAAATAAAATCTTTTTTTAATGGTATAGTTCTCCTTAAAAACAAAAAAAGATCTTTTATGCTCATATCTCCCCCAATTTCATGTTTTCCTATGGGAGCTTCTTCTTTTTCTACTCAACATATACTTCAAAAGTACACAATTACAAAAAAGTTGTTCTTCCTTGTAATTATAACTGATTTTAATTTTAATCTTTATAAGTTTTTTTTTTTTTTTTGTTAACATCCTGCAAATATAATTTTATTTTAAAATAATTATTTTATCTAATTTCTATTACAAAAATTATAACATCGTTAAAACATAACTATTTTTTAACAAAAAAAATTCAAATATAATTAAATTATAACATTTTTTAATCTACAATTAATCTCAAATATTTCAGACTTTTTCTCTAATAAAATCTAAATTGCATCTTCTTCTTCATTCTTCATCGTTTCAGTCATCTTCCTCGTCATAATTCTCATCACCGTCACCAACATCTTCATCCATTTGAGATTTTATTCAAATTCATCCTTACCATAATCTTTTTGTTCGTCTGGTGTTACTTATTGGACAATGGTGAGTTGAAGAATTTGCTCTGAATCAGAGTTTTTCTTCTTGTCGTGGAAATTAAGGAATTTTAGAGGAGTATATGAAAATGTCCAAAAGTGGAAGTAGAATTTGATTGTAGAGGGAGGAGAGGCAAAGAAGAAAGTGTTGGAGTTAAATATCACTAGAAGGGGGTTGAATAGGGATTTTGGCGTTTAAAAATGTTTTAATGAATTCTTGTATTACTGACCTCACACACTTGTGAGATTTCACTAACGATCAATCAGATCAACCTCTCACAGAGGAAAGTATAAAGAGAGAGAGAGAGACACAACTTTTTATACTGGTTCACCCAAAGATGGCTACGTCCAGTCCTCACACACTTGTGAGATTTCACTAACGATCAATCAGATCAACCTCTCACAGAGGTTGATTACACTTTGTGTATTCTTAAGCTTCACCAAGCTTACAACCTTGTTTCTTACAAGCTTCAAATATTTTCAAGTACAACTTACTTGAAAATTACAGAGTGATATGAGTATGATTTCTTTCTCTTTACTTAACACTTTCTAAAAGGATTTTTTCTGAGATCTAGTTTAGGAATATAGAAAGTGTAAAGACATGATGGAAGTTGCTCTTGATAGCTTTAAGAAACTTGCTCTTTTTATGCAATGATGTTCTGTATTGAACTGAAGAGATCACTTCCATTTATAGAGTTTATGAACCTCTATCCATGAGCAAAAGGATTTTGATGACCGTTGGAGACTTGAGCAAATGTCCAAGGTTCTTGGTCTGATGTACAATAATGCCATCCAACTGTCCTTGACAATATGACCTCAGGAGGATGAGCTCGCAGTTCATCCTCATATAGGAGGTTCATCCTCCCTTGAAATTCGGACATGAGCTGTCTTTTTCCTTTTCGCTTTTCCAATGCTTTCAGGGTCAGTCTTTTCAGGTTAGGTACCAGCTTTTTCCTTTTTGACTATTCCTTAGGTAAGAGGATGAATATTGATCTGCTTATCATCCTCTTATCATTAACTTTAGTCTTGTATCCTCCTTTTCTTGAATTGTTTCTCTCATAACTGTTTGTCCTCAATATTATGTTCTTATTACTTTGACTTGGATCCATTGATTCTGAGATACCGTATATTTTCTTCTAACAAGGTTCGTCCTCATTAATGATTCATCCTCTTGCATGTTTGTCCTCTAGTTCATCCTCTTGTTCAGAAAAAATGTTGGATTACATCAAATTCTGCTTCTTTTTATTGAGATGATGCGTAACCTGTTTCTTAATTTGAATACATTCAAGAGCACAGATTAGTCATTAAACACAATCATAATCATTAAATAATTTTGTTATCATTAAAACTATTTGAGAGAGATTTTGTCTCAACAGAAAGTCCAAGTCCTAGTAATAGTAAGGGGTTATGAAGGAATTCATCATGGTGACAATATTGAACTTTTAATCAAATTCATTATGCTTATCCAGATTTTTTATTTTATGAATTGCGACAAAACGTAAGAAATTCTACAATAGAAAGAAGATTGAAACGATGAAGAAGAAAGCGCGATTTAAATTTTTTTATGGAAGAAGACTGAAATATTTGTGATTAATTTTCGGTGAAAAAGATTATAATTTAATTATATTTGAATTTTTTGTTAAAAAATAGTTATATTTTAACGGTGTTAAGTTTTTGTAATATAAATTAGATGAAATAACTATTTTAAAATGAAACAATATTTGTAGAGATGTTAACCAAACAAAAAAATTACAAAAACTATAAATAAAAAATTATAATTACAAAGACCAAAATATATATATAAACATTAAAAAAAAAAAAATTCTTTCCCTTCCGAATGTGTACTTTGGAAGAGTAGGTTTTTAAAAACATAGAGAAATTACATAGTAACTCTTCAAAAGTTCATATCGGGACATGTTTGTAATTTTTTGTGGTAACTCAAGAATGCATTATTAGCATATCTCTAAATTAGATTTAGTTTGTGATGCCATTTATGCCTTGGTGGCATTGTTTTATTGGTTAGTAACATAACATTTGCTACCCTAGCAGTCTTGCATTTTAACTGATTCTATATTTGCTTTATGTGAATGAAGATAAAGATTAAACTCAATAAAAACATAACATCTGAAACACTTGAAATTTACCAAAACAAATTACCTCAAAGATTGCATTTATTATAACAAGATGTTGATTTTACAGGTCATACAAATGCAAATTACTATTCAATCATTTAAAATACAGAAGCTTTCTGGACCTAAAAAAAGGAAAGAAAGCAGAAAACTCACTCAATATATTCATCTTAGAACAGGCATCATTACCTCAGGAGTGGAATAGTGGATACAAGCAGATAAATTATTCCGGAAACAGTTCATGTGAGATATGATATATAACATAACATTATGGCGTCATTTGATCATGTAGCCGATCCTACTCAATGGAATAAGACTTAGTTGTTGTTGTACACTTCATGTGAGAGACTACCAAACTAACCCCTTTCTTCTCCTAAACCTATCAACATGATCTGTGCTCATTCGAGATTTTTCAGGTTTGTCGGGTTTTTTAGACTTTTTAAGACGGCTATCTAAACTGTTTCTAGAAGCTTCAGGAATCTCTGTACTCAATTCAGAAGCACTAGAAGTTCCACTTTCTGATTCTTTGCTAGCTTTGGCTTGACTCTCAGTTTCTACAGTATCCTTTTCAGAACCATTTTCTGTAGTTGCTTTAGGTTTTCCAATTGTCTGTACAAATTTCTTTAGGTGTTTAATGAACTCTGGGTAAAGCTCAAGATTACAATGTCCACCACCACTTACCCATAAGGGTTCATACTTTACCTTGCTAAGTTCCCAGAGCTGTTTTCCATGGGACACATCAACAACTTCATCTGCTGTCCCCTGACCATGGACAATATATTATCATTAATGAGGAGCCAATAAATAAATCAATGGTGTCAATAGCGGTTTATTTGAATTGCCCTATGCTGCAGTGCTATAGCGCTGTTATAACTGCTATTAAACAACACTTTATACTAAATAGCGTATTAACAATAGCAATTTGTTTCCGTTTCGCAGCTTAAGCTATAGCGCTGCTATTTGAGAACACTGAAATAAATAGGTTAATTATGTTTTTTGTTCTCCAACTTATGCTAATGGTTGGTTTATTTTAGCCCTAAAATTTAAAAAGTATATCTTTTTCATCCTCCAATGTTCTGAAATGTGCTGAATTGATCCTTCATCTTTTTAGTCCCTATAATATAATTCTTTTATCAGTTTAGTCCCTGCAATATCTTCTTTTCTCGTTATAATTACTATCATACCGAAACTAATTGAGCATATATCAAATATTGGAGACTAAAACCAAACAAAAATTATATATTACATAGGGAGTAAATTAAATCAACAAGGACCAATTGTAGCATACTAGCATATTTCAGGACAATGATGACAAAGATTATTTTTTTCTTTAAGAACTAAAACTGAACATTATCATAAGTTGGTGACTAAAAACATAAATAATCCATAAAAAATTACAATCACGGAAACGGAGTTTGAATTTCCACTGGGGAATGTATGTAGTGCCTGTGGATGCAAGCTCAGTGGTAACTATCTAGCTTTGTAATCCAAAAGGACTGAGTTCGAATCTCTACTGGGAATGTATGGCCAAGTGCCTCCGCTCCCCTTATTAAAAAAATAATAATATTTCCTCTCCAATTTTTTTAAAATAAAAAGAATAATTGAACGAATGGTTTGGTGGCGCAATGGTCTTAATGATAACAGAAAACAAGGTTTTTCATTTGCAGTTGAAGTTTTATTTTTACTGATAATATAAAGCACTTTATACTATGGATTAAATCCATCAATAGGTATTACTCAACTAAGTATGTTCTTGCATTAAGAATTCCTATAGACATATAGAAACAAGGATTTGAGGGGTGACTTGGTGCATGTTTAGAAATCCATGGGAATGACCTCAAAAGTATGCTGGACCAAATCCAATGGATTTCCAAACACACTATTAATTAACAGCTGAAGCCTAAAATAGATAAGATGCACCAACAACAAAGGCAGCAAAGACAAACAAGTGCCCCCAAAAGAACAAGTTACATAATTGAGAGAGAGAGAGAGAGAGAGAGAGAGAGTCACTTACATGGATAACCAAAACAGGACATTTTACCATACCAATTTTATCAATATTCTGAGAAGTATAAAAAACGAACCACATAAGTCACAGAGCATTGAATGAAGCATATCAAAATACAATCTATAAGAAAACTCTACCTTGTAAATATCAAACCAATATGTCCGTTTTACAGGATATAGTACTCTCAGCCCTGACAAAATTGGACTATGCAACACAACACCTCTCAATTCTGATATCCTTGAAGAAAGATCAAGTGTGGGACCACTACCAACAGATTGGCCATACAATATCAATTGTTCATCTTTGACCCCGTATTGCTCCTTCAGGCATTTATATGCAGCTTCAATATCTGCGTATGTATTATATTCAGTTGGCTGTTTCAAAAGAAAAAAAAAAGGATGACTGTCAACGTACATGCAATGTCACTTTGAAGAACTATCAGGAACAGCATAATAGTATTACAAGTATTGGTTGCTTATTTACAAATGAAGAAAAAATAGTTTCTTTATTCGATGGAGATAAACGTAGTCATCAGCTTATACAATAAAATATGCAACTGAAATCATAGTTAATGCACCCTACCTAATGGTCCTAACCTGAATAATGAAGGAACATGTTTTAGTGGTCCACAGAAAGTCATGCAAAAGTACTTGAATCATACGTTCACATATATAAGAGAACAAAACAAGTATACTTATTGGTTATTCCTTCAGAAGAGTATATAAGTACTCCCAATACATACACAGGCACACACAATGACACAAACATATTGGGGAATTAGGCAGCACTGGTTATAATACTTGAGTACTGTTATAACAATGTGATGACGAGTTATTTATACATACGAAATTTTGCAAATTCATCATATCACAATCTAAATGGTTATTAATGCAATATACTTATCATTTGAGGTTAATTGTAATACATTGAACCCCTAACATTTCTAAGTCAGCTAATAGTATTTTGTCAGTAGTAACACTTCCTCAAGAATTGGCAACAACCTGCCAGGTTACCAAAATGTACTTGCCCATTATCTAGACCAAACTCACTCAGATGAACCATGTAGCCTCCACACAAAATCAAGTAACTTTCTAAACCTATGGCTAGAGCTAAGAGCATGATTCAATCAAAGACAGCTCACAAATAGCAAAGCTAGAAAGCCCATTTACTGAAGCTTGGCTCTAAATGATTAATAGTGTACTTGCCCATTATCTAGACCAAACTCACTCAGATGAACCACCTAGCCTCCACACAAAATCAAGTAACTTTCTAAACCTATGGCTAGAGCTAAGAGCATGATTCAATCTAAGACAGCTCACAAATAGCAAAGCTAGAAAGCCCATTTACTGAAGCTTGGCTCTAAATGATTAATAGTGTGTGTGAACAGGCTAATTGTGACAAAAAATGCTAACAGGGTTTGAAAATGGTTGCTTTGAGTTTCTTCTCCAAAAGCCCAAGTTTTCAAACTGGGTTGTGGCATCCGATTTGTATTTGAAAAGCAATTTTGTGCGGAAAGTTTTTTTGCTTCTAACAAATTATTAAACAATTGTTGGGCATTGCAACCTTTTAAACTTTTTATGCAAAGTAGTACTTTGCTATTAGTTGCATGACTTGTAGCCATGTATTCTACAATCTTGAATATAGAGCATAGCAGGTTCTGCTAAAAGGACGAAAAACACAAATGAGTCAAAACAGAAAATAGACAGGAGAACATGAACAATGGATAGCAATCTTAATTTTTTCAGAACGAACTTAAATATACTTGATTGAGAGTGTTTTAGAGAAATTTAAATATAGGGTCACACTTTTGGCTGATGACTTATGTGTGTGTTTTGATGATTGTTTGATAAGTGTAATTTTGAATTAACTTAATTTTGTAAAATTTTTTGGTTAAACTTGAATTTGAAGTGAATTGGTTTCTGTTTGGATTGTTTTACTCTAAAAGCAAGTTGGATATATAACCTAGTGTAAAGTTTTCAAGCTATCGCAAAAGTTACTTTAAATCACTTCTAGTGACACCAAGTTTTTTGAAGGAAAAATCAATTTTGTCTAACAGTAGCCAAACATTCATACTTTCCCTAAACACACACTCAAGTTCTTTGCACTCAGAAAATTTGGCCAATGATGTAGTGGAGTGTGGAGGCCACATTCTTAAAACAGAAAGAAGCGGTAGGTAAAATAGGGAATGAGAATGAAATAAAACCAATGGTGGGTGGCTGCAATTCAATAATTTTGGCAATGGCTACATAGTGAATGGATCTCTATAGATCAGTTGTGAGACCTGATTGAAAACCCCCGAAATCATGCACCATTCTGCCCTAAATCACACAATATACACTTCAATAAAATAGACTCTCAGGCCTCAGCCTCCTTCCCCTTCACCCTTTGAGACCTTCAGCCCTAACTTACTGCTGGTTTGAGCTTCTTAGCCTTCTGAATGAGCTTCTCTGTTTCACGGTAGCAATCGCATTTTGCAGGTTCAACTTCAATCATCTTTGCCTATCTGGTTCTCTACAGGGTCGAGCCTCGCAACTTCGTCTCGCTGGTTTGAGCCAACCTTTTAGGCTGAACCGTTGAATGCTCTGTGTTTTGGTCCGAGCCTCTCTGTTTTTGTGTGCTCTTTGTTGGTTTACTGTGTTATGTTTTATGGTGTGGTGGTTGTGATTAAGTGGCTGGTTCTAGTAGTGTAAGTAAAATAATCCTATGGGTATCTGTTTTTGAAGTCTATATTGATGCATCTCATATATTCGAAACAGTTGACAATTTTTTTTAACATGATGGATGCCATTGTTGAGGAGGTTGGTGAAGAAAATGTTTTTCTGATTGTCATGGACAATGCAGCGAACTACAAAGTAGTCAAAGAGATGTTGATGGAGAAGGGAAGAAGAAATATATGATTATGAATATCATGTGAAGCTCATTGCATCGATTTAACGTTAGAGGATTTTGAGAAGAAGATACCAATCGACTAACAGACAATTGCATATAATAAAAGAACACCTGCATCAAGGGATAGCACTTTATAATTGTTTTTATGGATTTTCTTGATGTAGTTTATTTGAATCAAGATGGTCTAAGGAAATTAGGATTCTTGGTTTGAATTAAAGAGATCATATGTCAAGAAAGGGACTGAATGTATTCGGACCTAGTGAATTCGTACATCAATTACATGGATATAACTTGAATTGATTTAGAGTGCAACTGCATAGGAAAAGAACAAAGAGGATTCTAACCCTAACTGCCTTATCACATAGAGTTTCTTAAGTTTTGTAGATTTAATCTTTGTTTTCAATTTACTTTAAAATTTACTAGTTACCTTCTCCATTCATCAACTAGCTATTAAGATTTTACGTTAAAAAATAAATTGGGTTTATATGTTGGTACTTAACAAAGTCATTGTTAGGAGCAATACTTTACTTATGACTTTTCTACTTATACGACTAGTACACTTGTCGATTGACTAGCAATTGCATTCTGGTCACACTAAAAATGAAAAAGTCTGTTCATAGTTAAAGAACAATGAAAAATCCAAATTAAGAGAACACTATCTAGTCTCTTTCTCGGTTTTCTCTTTTTTCCTGCATTATTTTTCAGTTTCTTTAACTATCTCGAACTCGTCAAGGGTAAACACTCTTTCAGATCAAGATAATATGCATGTAGGAAGAAATTTGAACCGATCTAAACTTGGTAAACATGAAGTATAGAAAAGTTTATCTAAAGATATGTCTCAGTTATAATATTAATAGAGTGCTAGACTTAGAGGCTGAAAAGTTAGACAACTAACCTTCCCTGTCGACTGTCCATATCCAGAGTAATCGTAACTGGAAAAAGAAAAGATGTAATTTATTATATAATTCAACAAAAAAATATAAAGCACTATGATGAAAGAAAATTTCAAAAGAGAACATGAGAATATTTGAGATATGACAATTGAGAATAAGAAAACCATTATTATTACTTTAAGATTCACAATTATTACTTTATTTCTCGCAATCACAATTTTAGGACACTAAACATATATCTTTATGACAGACACACAGTGTGTAAAATTTGCTATCACTTTAGCTGACATCTTCAAGAAAAGAGTAAAATCCTTTCCTTTTTTGACACCGATACCATCATTAAGATTTGGCAACTATCATTTACCTAGAAATGATGGAACCAACCTTAAAGCACTTGTCCTATGATCAGAAGTTCAAAACCACCACAAAAGGCATTACTACCAATTTCAAGCATAAAAAAAATAATTGCATTACAAAACAAAGGGGGAATCAATCAATAGTAACTTATTCACAGAACAACCACAAAACACCATCTTTAATACAACAACATGCTACTCACCCCTGCTATGGCAAGATCCAAAAAAGGGTTGCACCCATTGCAGATCTACTATAAGAAATCTTACCTTTAAAAAGAGACTAAATCCATGACTAGAACCCATAACCTCCTAATCACTCAACGACAAATTCAATAGTTGCACCAAGTCTCTACACCCTTTAATACACTAATTAATTAAACTCTGTTGTGAGTCGCAGATCGCAGAAAATAGAGGTTTGTTTAATTTCCGCTATGCTACAGCAGCTATCTATAGTGCCGCTATAGCTGCTATTTGACAATACTTATTCAATAGTATATCGTTGAACAGTAGGGATTTATTCAAATTCTGCTAAGATATATGGCCATTATAACCACTATTTGACAATATTAATTAACAAAAAAAGAAAAATCAATTAATGAACAAACACAACATCCCCATTCCATGATCATCATAAATAACCACCTAATTAATGCAAAACATCATTAAATTAACATCAATATCCAATTCAAATAATAATAAACCTAAAATTAAATGTCAATACATTAAACATCATATAACCATCAATCTAAAACAAAACTCAAAAATTAAAGAAAAAGTTAACAAAAAAATGAAAATGAATTCAAAAAAGAAAAAGGAAAAAGGTTAAGTACCCCATAACATTAAGTCGAAGTCTATTACTCAATTCAACAAAGAGTTCAAACATCTGACCCAAATCAGCAGCATTTCCATGAGAGTAAAGCATCGTGCATGTAGGTCTATGGTACTTAACATACACCGCCACGATTTCGTTACCTCTCCGAGTCCTTAACTTCACTACATCCACGTTTTCCTTCATCGGAACCTCCGGAATCGAAAGCTTCGCCGCCGGTGAACCATCACTAGAGGTTGTATCAGAAACTACAACTGTGTACGACGGTGGTTGCGGTGGGAAGAAAGCGAACTTGGCGGCAATCGAGGACGTTACTCCGCCCATAGTTGCTTTGATTCATAAAGATGAACACGCCGGCAGTGACGGCGGCGGCGGTGGTGGTTAGATTTCAGATTTAGAGAGAGAAAAGGCGGCGCGTGAAGTAGTTGTTGAGATTCTAATTTTTAATTCGTAAATTATTTTGTTACCAACTTTTTTCTTTTTTTTGAATTTCAATTTTGAAGAAGAAGACGAAGAAGAAAGAGACTGTTCAGTGGTATTTGTCGACTTTGCTTCTTGCTTTTTTTTTTAATTTATTATTATTACTTTTTACTTTTTTTTAGACGACTTCATAAATGGTTGAAAATTATAATTATGCTTGACTATATTCTTTAGAATTAATATAGTTTTGTAATCTTTTTTGTTTGTACAGATAAGACGATAAAAGTATTTATTTTTTATTATTTTATTGAATTGATATTATTTAAATATTTTTATAACTAAATAAAGACAATTATTTACGTTATTTTCAAAAGACGATGCATGTTATAGATTATTATTCATATTAAAATTTATAGTAACCAAATATTGTTGATGCCACTTGGAAGAGTTTTACATTGACTAAACACTTACATAGAATTTACATATACTTTTTTTTAATAATGAATTTCTCGACTTAGATTTATACTATTACTGATTTATATATGTCGATTTTAACAATTTGAATTGATATTTACGTTGTTTTCGTTAATATGTTGTTCTCCCTTAAATCTTTTGCTTTTAGTATTTTTTTTATAAAGTAGTTATAAAATTCTTTTTTTATTTTTCTTATGAAAAAAAGTTTCTTTATTTTTGTTTATTGCAAATAT
>JBBPBQ010000004.1:4180561-4212363 GCA_037974755.1 Cicer yamashitae
GTTTACAACTGTGCATATTAAACTTTTTTTTTTTTTGGGTTAAATATATGTTTCATCATATGAGTTAGTGTTTTTCATTATTGTAATTTTTTTTTAAATTTAAACTTATAAATTTAAAATTTTCTTTGTTGTTAGTAACGATTAAAAGAAATTGATATGCCAAATCAAGAATAAACGAAAATAAAAAAATACAGGAACTTGCTGCGAGACTAAATATATATGCTTTCATTTGATTTTACCTCTTATAAATTCGCGCTTTTTATTTTCATTTCTTCTCCATTTGTCATCTTAATTTTTTTTAAAGTCACTAACATCATGTACGATTTTAAGACAAAATTAAAATGACTTAGTTGAATTTAAAACAAAACAAAAAATGAGAAGAACGAAAATAAATAAATAAAAACGCTAATTTACATTGGTTAAATATATATTTAAACATTTTCTTTTTGACTCATATGCACATAAAGGTTAAAAGTAAATTGTTTAGAAAGGAATAAAACTTAGCAATATTGACAGCCAAAAGATGTAAAAGTGACATTTTTTAGACAGCAATATATCTCTAATATATAGAGTAAACTAACATATCAGTCGAATTATAAATCAATTAGTTTAAAGATTGACGTAAGTAGAATAAGTTCTCATTATCTTAAAATTGGATTGGAACTAGTTCAACTATTTTTTTTAAACCAACTAATTTTTAATATTTATTTTTTACTTATTAATTATTTTGTTTAATTGTAGTTCAACTAATTAAACCAATTGAATCGTGATTCGAAAATTTCACCTGTTCAACTTATATGCGTTTAATATAGTGGTGTTTGGTAAACAAATATGGAAATTCATTACTCATGTAGACGTTTTAGTAACAAAATTGTTTAAAGTTAAATATTTTCTACGTGATTTTCTTGGTATCCCAATTGACCATAATTTCTCTAATTCTTGAAGAAGTTTATGGTTGTTGAAGGAATGTGATAGATGAGTTATTGGAAATAAATCTCATATTCCAATATGGGACGACACTCTTCTTTCTAATCCTTTGAACATGATATGAGTTATGGAGATTAAATAGTGGAAAATTTGTTGAAACCAAACAATGGAATGAGAAATTGATCAATGTGTTTTTCCTCCCATATATAACCTCAAAAATCCTCTTTATCCCTTTTTGGAAAGAGGTCACTCATGACTTTGGAGTTTGGAAAGCAACAACTGTAAGTAATTATTCAGCTAAAATTAGGTATTGGTTGTTTAAGATTGATCTTGATGACAATAATGAACTGGATAAAGAGGGTAGTTGGTTGCTTATCTGAAAATTGAATATGCCGGTAAGAGTCAAGTTTTCCTCCATATGGCGTGTAGAGATTGCTTACCTTATATGCTTCAGTTGCAATGCAAAGGTATTATATGTTCCCACTAACTATATTAATTGTGATAATGGTATAGAAAATATACGGCACATCTTTGTTACGTGTTTACTTAGTGAAGAATGATGGCGGATGATAGACTTGTGGGACCATATTCATCCTCTTATTTATACAAATAGTTATTTTAACACATTTTTACTTTACATTCTTAGAAAGTAATTAACTTAACATTAAAGCTCATTTTGCTTTACCTCTTTAGAGTATTTAGCCTGTTCGAAATGAAAAATGTTAGGTGAATAATTATTTGTCTTATCATCAATAAAATTGTGGAAAGAGAACATAATTTCATTCGTTATTGGATCAAAGTGAATAAACAAATTGATGTTGTGGAAGTTAGAGATTGAAATTACTATTTCAATAGATAACAAGTCAACCCCTCTTATCAATTTTTATAAATGTAATATTGATGCGGTGTTTTTCTAATATTTATGGGATTGAAACTTGGATTTTTTTGAACAATTTTTCTTTAATTAAAGTTTATTAACCACAATTTAGTTGAATGTTTTTTATTCATTTATGATTTTTTTTTGAAAAATATATTTTCTCTTACACTGTGTGCAACTCGACACATGTCTTAAGTTATGGATAATGATGTCCAGCTTCCATAGAATAAAAACATTAGTTTAATTACATTCCTTCTTTGAAAACTAAAATATATAAACCACTTTTTTTTTGGAAATAACACTTTGTTTCGAAAGGGGCAAAAGCAAAAGAAAACTTGAACATACAAATCGAACATGGCCTTGTTACTATTTTCTTCACAAATCAAGTCATCAACATGTGAAAATATAGACACGTTCACGTGCATTTTTGTGTTATCTCTATCAAATGTCGCACATTAAAATTTGCCATTTTAAAACACCATTGACCATACACTAATTAAAACTATTTATATATTTAGAAAATATTTAAAAAACTTTATAGAAAATAATTATGATGAAGAGAAAATGAGATGCTAGTTAATAAAGACGATGCATTTTTAAAAATAATGAAGTTAATTTTAATATTTTTATTATTTTTAAAATATAAATAATTATTCACTTAAAAATCTTTTATCTTCTTATCGACAATTAAAATTATTCAATGCAAATTTAAAAAAAAAATAGAAATATTTTCACATAGTAATCTAATTATAAATTTTTCTTTTATTCTTTGATAGAATTCAAATTACACAGTGTATGTATATATACAATATAATTTGGCTTAAAGTTTAAGAATTTAGTAATATGATTTCAAGATGCGTTATTTTGTCACACAATTTGTTGATACCATACATACATACACTGTATATCACTATTCATAATTACACGTGAATTTTATTATATGAATTATATACACAAACTAAAATTCTATTTATTGTAGGGACTAATATGAATAATTAAACTTTAATTATATTAAATTAAAATTTATATACAATGTTAAGTATCAATATCATATTATATTTATTAATTTTTTTATAATATTACATTAAATTTACTATTATTAAAATGATTTGTAAAATAAGAGATGCCAAACATTATAATTTTTTTACAAATATTATATATATTTTTTAACACACTCTTTCATGTCCACTGCCAACGAGCTATGTGTGAATATAATATAATAAGTGACCCGAATCAATAATCTCTAATATCACATTATTTATATTAAGATTAATTCATCTTTAAAAATGATAAATATAAAGTAAGAAGTTTTACTTTTTATAAACTCTTTTTGAACTTTAATTTTTCTTTTAGTTTAAATATAAGGCTAAAAAAACACATATATTTTTTTATTTTAGTTCATATAATAATTTTTTTGTTATTAGTCCCTGAAAATATTAATTATTTGCTCTTGGTCTTTGATAAATAGACATTTTTTTTTACTCCTCTAAATATTTATTTTATTTTAGTTCTTATCTAGAGAGATTAAAATTAAATATTCTACATATTACAAGAACAAAGTTCAATATAAATACATTTTGCAGAGGTTTAAAACAAAAATATTAAGGACTAAAAACAAAAAATGCATATATTTGCAGAAACTGAAAATAAAAAATATTTTTACATAGACTAAAATAAAAAATGATATATTTATAAAAGATAAAAAGTATATTTAAATAATTTTTTAATAATATTAAAGATCATGGCACTAAATTTCATATGAATTTGATATTCATAGGCTCATAGCCATGTAATCTAATAGTTGTTGTTTACTTTCTAGTTTTAGAAAATATAAAATGTATGCAGTTAATTTACTGAATAAAATATTTAATTGTTTTGATATGATAAAAGACTTTATTTGAATGTTGGGTTGTTGAAATTCAATTTAAATATAGTGAATTATAAAGCAACATAGTTACGCACGAGAGAAGTTGTCTCCACTAAAAAAATAAAAATATATTTGTAAAAATATATATAACATTATGTTTGTGAAATTAAGATGTTGTCCATAAAAACGAGTGTTTTACTAAAACTCTTCTAATATAGATTTTGCCATCTTCAATTTTGTAACTCAACCTCTTTCAAAAAAAATGTAACTCAACCAAAAGGATTGAAAAGTTATAGAAAAAAAAAAAGCATTTTTTTTAAAAATCGAATATACCATCGAACCAGTAAAATAATTAAATTACGATTTAATCATTTTAAATTATTTGAATATAGACAAAATCGCAATTGAATTGTTCAGTTAATCAAATATAGATAATTCCAATACATAGTTCAAAAGATTCAACCGCCAATTTTATTTATTTATTTATTTATTTATTTATTTTACATTAATTAATTTAATTTTCAAATATTTTTAAAAAAATATTTTAACACAATTTTAATTTTATGTGTTATCTTTAGGTCATGGTCCATATAAGAAAATATATTATTTTAGATTATCCAAGGGAGAAAATTGCCATGCATTTATTAAAAAAAACATTTGCCATGCATAATTGCCACATAAAAGAGAAGGGTGTGAATATAGATAATTAGATATGCCATGATAGAGTACTATTTTCATTAGAAAAATTATGGCGGTCCCCACCATAAGAAAAAGAAAAATTGATGGTGGTTTAATTTTTTGTTTAAAATTTATTTTTGTTATGTACAATTTTTTTATTTTCCTTTTTAGTTACTTTTTTAATAAAATTCATAATATATTTATAGGATGTTTAACATTTTATCTAATATATATAATACCCTAAAAATTGTATAAAAATCTTTCCAATAATTGGAATGTGGGACTCACTAAAGATGATCATGAGATGGGCCTATAGGTCTAATAAGAGGTGTTGGTGATGTCTAAGTATGAAAGAGATGTATTGGGAAGCATGTGAGGTGTTTTGAGTTGGGCCAAGTAATGTGTAGACATGTTGAAACTTGAAATAGCTACTATGGTGACTCACTTAACATTTTTTTCTTTTTGTTGGTTTTAAGTTTTAACCATTGAATTCTTGGGAAAATGAAATTTAATAATTTAGAATTGGTTTGGAAGAAAAATAAAATTTGATCAAAAATTATTTCAATTAATTTTTAAATTTAGATTTTTTTGAATAATTCGTTTTTAATTTAAATTTATTAACCACTTGAGCTCATTTACATTACTTATGACTCACAAAACATTAATCATGATAAAGTAAGACTACCAATTAATAGATTGGCTAAATTATTATCCTCCAACTTTAAAGTTAATAAGAATTTGACTAGTATCCGATCAAAAAAAGGATTTTTTTTTTTTATATATCCTGTTTTTTTTTCACCAAAATACCCCACTCCCAAAACTATTTACCTGATTGTCCTACTTTTTGGACTCAGTAGGAGGTCTGTGGCCCATGATGCGACCAGCTAAAGCCCAACTCTTTTTTAACCTAGTTGGAGGTCGCTGGCTGCGACCTCGCACTAGGGATTTTTTTTTCTTCTTGTTTTAATAATTATTATATCATTTAATAATTATTATTAATTATTTAATAAATTAAAAATAATTTAATTAATAGATAATAAATAATAATAATAATAATACATTAATAAATAATAATAATAATGATAATAAATAATAATAATAATAATAATAATAATAATAATAATAATAATAATAATAATAATAATAAATTGCTACTTACCAAATTTGCTACTTACCAAATTGTACAATTTGTGGTTAATCAATTTGCTAAAATTAATTTGATACTTATCAAATTTGCTACTTATCAAATTGGACAATTTGCGATTAATCAATTTGTTACCAAATTGTACAATTGATTAATTTTCTCATTTAATGGTAAAATTAATTATTAATCACAAATGGCTAAAATTAATTTTCTCATTAAATATGATTTGGTAATTTGATTAGTTTTCTCGTTAATTTACAAATTGATTTAATATCAAAAAAATTGATTCGTGTGATTGGTAAATTGAAACATTCAACCGCATTAATTTTGATATATATATTTTGCCACATTACCAATCACATGAATCAATTTTTTTTGATATATTGAGATATAATCAGGTAATATATTGTATACTAATATAGCAAATTTGGTAAGTAGCAAATTATTATTATTATTATTATTATTATTATTATTATTTTTATCATTTATTAGTATTTTGTTTTTTTTTAAATATTATAATTAGTTTTAATTTATTAAATAAACAATTGTCCAATTGTATTTTTAATGTATTTTATTTGAAATTTATAATATAATTTACTATTTTTAATTATAATCATTTTTAATAATAATAATAATAATTATTATTATTATTATTATTTATTAATGTATTATTATTATTTATTAATTAAATTATTTTTAATTTATTAAATAATTAATAACAATTATTAAAATGATATAACAATTATTAAAACGAGAAAAAAAAAAAGCCCTAATGCGAGGTCGCAACCCCACCCAGCGACCTCCAACTAGATTAAAAAAATTTGGACTTCAGCTGATCGCATCCTGGACCAACGACCTCCTACTGAGTCAAAAAAGTAAGACAATCATATAAATAATTTTGGGAGTAGGACATTTTAGTGAAAAAAAAAACAGGATATATAAAAATAAAAATAAAATCATCAAAAAAAAGAAAGGAAAAAGTATTTGACAAGAATTTGACTAGTACTTTATCTAAGTGTGAGTTTAAACCTCACTATTGATGTAAATATGATAATCTTATTAACAAGTGATGTGTAAATATTTTAGTTAGTATACTCCATTCAAAATAAATATAAATATAAATAATATTAAAAAATTAATGTTTTTGATTAAAAATTACGAATAAATACATCAATTTTTCAAATACTTTTTTTTTATTATTATATTTCATTATAGAATAGTAACTTTGAAATTTTAGTTAACTACGAAGAATCATTAGGACTCAATTTATCCAAACTTTTAAAATTAGAAAATAGCCTAGATATAAATTCAATATAGAAAAATGGAATTTTATTTAATATTTTATTCGCCTCATTTTAAATGTCTTATTTATTTTATTTTGTCTTAAATTATTTGTCATTTTTCAATACCGATATAATATTAATTGATTTTTTTCTATTAATATATCATAATTTATTGTATCTCAACTCATCAAACTTTTTCACGAACTGTAATTAACGAGAGTATTTGAGTACATGAAATTCATTTTATAATTAAAATCAATGCAATTAATCATTTTCTTAAAAATTATGCCCAATTTAAATGAGACATTTAAAATGACAGAGAAAATTTGTTTTGAGAGTGCACCTTATGTATTGTGCATATATAGGTGAATTCGCCTTTCATTTTGATTAATTTTGATGTATAAATTCATATGATCCAAAAATAAAAATAGCATGTTTGATTATACTTCATTTTTAAGATGGTTTGAGACAAAACTTTTGATAGAACAAGGCTATATGTAACCAACCTTGTTTACACAAAAATCAAATATTGTAATTTGTCTGACATGAATGACCATTCATAGTCAATATAAAAATCATTTATGGACAAATAGGTATTTACTTATCAAAAGCAAGTGAATTTCTTGTCTCTCGTTAAATTGATTTTCGTAACAAACAATATTAGTCACAACAATAACATACAAATAACTTATAGTATAGCAACATCAGTAAAAGTTTTAATAAAATCATACCTCTCTATTATAACTAACATTTAGATATCAACCTTGCTTTGTTTCTTATCACCTTTCATTGTCATCTCCCTTATTTATGAAAATCCATCTTGAGCTAATTATGGATTTACAAGTAAGTAAGGATAAATCAAATATTTTCTTTTCTAGTAATATGAGTTGGAATGTTAAGCATAATTTTATTAATGTCTTAGGTATTCAATGGACGAATGATCTTGGTAAGTACCTCGGGGTATCTATCTTACATAAGAGGGTTGCCAATGCTACTTAGATATTTATTATTGATAAGGTTAACTAAAAATTAAGAAGCACTATGAAGGCTAAAATGTGTCTTTTATAAGTAGAGTAACATTATTCAAATATGTTCTCCAGACATTATTATACACATGTCATGCAAAAAGTTTTACTCCTGAAAAACTATTTGCGATGAGGTGGAAAAGAAACACAAAAACTTTATTTGGAGAGATAATGATGCATCTCATAAACATCATTTGGTGTCGTGAGAAAATGTTTGTCAGCCTAAGCATGATGGGAGTTGAGGTTGCGAAATATCAGCGATGTGGATCTTACTTTCATGATGCGTGCAAACTATAAATGATTTATAAGGTGAGCCATATTTATAATATTGTGATTAGAAGTAAGTACATGGGTTGTGCATTATCCCAAATATAGCTCCATATAGACCTGGTAGCAATTTAGTTTTAACTAACTTTTTATTAACAAAAAAAACATTCCATATCAATTACGGTTCTTGAAGCCCAATCAAATTTAAGCAAATGCTGACAAATTATTGAATAACACTTGCTAAGAAACTAAATATAAATATATTAAATTGAAAATGTATTGAAATTGTGTTTTGATTTTGATTCCTTAATAAATGCACTGCACTTGTTTGCAAGACCGTTAAATTTATGAATTTATGGGTTCTAACGTGTTGCTTGCAACCAAATTTTCTTCCATTTTTGAAGAGATTATGCGACAAGTTGGTAGAAGAATTTAATCTACATTTTTTTTTTCTTCTTCTTGTTTCTTATTTTCATTCGTATCTTTCATCCATAATTTATTTCCTTATTCCATTTGTAAAAAATTGAAATACATTTTGTCACACAAAACTTAGTAAAATAGTAATAGGAGTTTATTTCGTGTGAGTGTTTTTTTTTTTACTTCGTCATCCTCCTCCATTTGTCGTTCATTCATATGCATTTGAAAACTACATACACCTATGCATTTGTCGTTCTTTCAATTTCTTTTCTTTTTCAATCTACAATGGTAGTAATAGCAAACGAACAACAAATAAACATAATTTTAATCACCCACACTATAAAAGAAGAGTGACCCAAAATAAATGTTAGTGTTTATTTAAAAATTCTAATTTGGATGATTTTTTATAAAGGAGTTATTTATTTTAAATATGTAGATTAATTTAAAAATGGTGACCACATTCAAAGTTGAAATTTTGTTGTCCAGTATGAATTATTTGTTCCTCTTATTCGAATTTGTCAATTTATTATTTTATAGATTTAAATATCTTTTTAATTTCTATAAATATTTATTTATTTTTACTTTGATCTCTTTATAATATTTTTTTAATTCTTGCAATTATATATATATTTTTTTGTTGTTGCTGTAAATATACCTTTTTTGTTTTTACATTTAAACCTATTTTGTAATAATAATCACTTTGGAAAACAGTGTTTGGAAAAAGCGGCGTTTGGGAAAAGCTACTATTATGTGAAGCAAAGCAAAGCAAATCATCATACGTTGGAGGTTAGGAAGCAAAAACTTTTCATTCTTCTCTCTCGCTCTCTTCAATTCCTTCCATTTCCATTTCCACTTCCATTCTCTTTTCTCAGCTTAGTTTTCTCTTTCAACATTCTCTCAAGCTGCTGCAACAAATGATTTGGTATCGCCAAATGCTTTTCATTTTTCGATCCGCTTGCATTTTTCCACTAAAGTTTTAATTTTTTTATCTTACCCTTTTAGAGTGTGGTGTGCGATTTTTGTTTATTTATGTTGTTTTGCTTAGTTAGAATGATGATGAAAAATTTATGTGCAGTTTTTTTATGTTAGCATTCAAATGTGGTTTGGTGTGTGTTTATTTTGATTGTGTGATTAATAGAGTACAATTGATACAGGCATGATTCACGAATTGCCAGTTAGTTCATGGTTTTGAGTTGTGTAGTTGATATGATACGAGCTATGTAGCATCGACACTTCAAAATGAGGACGTGTGTGTTCAGTGGCGGAACACATGTAGTTAAATTCAATTACTTCTATTTTTTCAAATTATTAAGTGTCAGCGTTGTGTTCAGTGCTTTATAGGTTATGATCAATTTACTTTGTGTGTGTTGTTAAAGATTTGATGGATTGTTTAGATCACTAGAAATTGCTGTTCTTGAATATTTTTCCTCAAAGCTTATATGTTTGTACTTTGAATGAATGAACAGAGGTTCTGTGAGTTTATAGCGAGGTGAAAGATTGCTTTTTTCATCGTTCCCACTAGTCTCTGACTAACTTTTTAGTTAATTTGTCTTGCCACTGCATTTCTTTCAGCTCTCAGTTACATATTTTGTGCTTAGTGCCTATTTGTTGAAGAATCAAGGGAAATCAGTTTTGATTCTCTAGGATTTTATTATAATGATTATATCATTATTAGTAATTATTACTAATGTAATTTCTTTTACTATATAAACAGTCTAAGACTGTAGTAATAAAATATGAAAGTATTATTCCATTACTTTCTTCCTTATTTATAGACTGAAACACCATAGTGTATTAGTTAGCTAAAGATTGATGCTGTGTTTGATTTGCACTACACTTAGAAGACTGTATTTTCTCAATGTAAAATACATAAAAAATCTGGATTATCCTTTTTACATTTGTTCAAATTGTTATTTGAGCTTTGTATCTATATTTATCAGGTCCATTTATTATTCTTCAAACTTCAGCAGGTTGTGCTAAGGTTTAACTGGTACTTGAAGCATATTACATAGTTTTTGAAAAGAGAGAATGGGTTATATTGGGAATCATGGTGTTGCAGCTCTGCATAGATACAAGTATAGTGGTGTGGATCATTCATATGTCGCCAAATATGTACTTCAGCCCTTCTGGACTCGCTTTGTTAATTTTTTCCCTCTATGGATGCCGTAAGTACTTTTTTCGTTTCAAACCAAGGTTGTTTTATTTGTTATTAGTTATTTTAGAATTTTATAATAATAAAAATATTTATTAATTTTGAGGATTGTTGAGAATCTACACTTGACGAGGGGAGTGTTGAGAGTCTCACATTTTAAGATTCATTAAGCCACCCGCTATATGGCTACTTGGGTTACGCTTCAGATGTCCAATCTTGGGTGTGAGGGGAGTGTTGAGAGTCTCACGTTGGGTAAGATATAACCTAGAAAAATGTTCATAAGTGAGAGGCATCCCTCACTTTACAAACCAGTTTTTTATGTGAAAATTGAGTTTTGTTATTCTGTGAAGCCTTTCTCTTATCTATATAGTAGTAATAATAATAATAATAATAATAATAATAATAATAATAATAATAATAATAATAATAATAATAATAATAATAATAATAATAATAATAATAATAATAATAAATAATAATAATAATAATAATAATAATAATAATAATAATAATAACATATTATCGATGTTATGTATCTTCATCTTGATACTATCATTAAGGTATAATGGTATATAGAGGGTTTTGGAGGGGATGGAAAAGATGATAAACTTTCTCATTTTTGAATAGAGTTCAAGGATTAGAACATCAAGTTTTTTTATAAATTGTCATTTTCCCCTTTCATACTAAAAATTGTAAGTAGATGTTTTGCATTTTCTGACTCTTACCACACGCACACTCATTAATGGAAACAATACTATTATTTACTCTTTTGTCGATACTCTAGTTTAACTATTCTACAATGTTATTTTTAATTTCTTAATTTACTAACTTATACTCTTTTCTTTTATTTATCCTCATCACTCGGCATTTTGATCTTCTCTGATATTTTGCAGTCCAAACATGGTAAACATTTTATTCCTTTATTTTTGTAGTATTATCAGTAATTGTTACCGTAGTATGATCATAAGCTATATCCTTGGTACTGATATTTCTTAAATTGTTTGGTTCCAGATAACTCTGATGGGATTTATGTTCTTACTATTGTCTGCATTGCTTGGCTATGTGAGTTGAACCCGAGTCCATTAATCTTCCTAATTCATATAGTTGAAAACATAATAGTGATGATTTTTCAATGCCTTACTTTAATTTTCATTTTGCCAAATGATATATAATGAAATTTGCAATTTGTAGAAATGAGAATTCGAAGTACCTTCAATATTTTTGGTGTATTGAGATTTCCTTATTTATCCAGATATACTCACCTCATTTGGACTCAGCTCCTCCAAGATGGGTTCATTTTGCACACGGGCTACTTCTGTTTTTGTACCAGGTTGGTTAAATTATCGTATTGTGGTACCTGTTTCTTGATGGTAACCAATTCTGATAAATTTTATGCTTAAATATATATGTTTGAACCTTTGTAAAAGAAGTCTTTTGAAATTTAGTTCCTATTTATTTATTTCTTTCATTTTTAGCTTCTATGTATAAAGAAATAGCGTGCTTTAGTCTTTTTTTGTTGTGCGCAACTCTCACTATCCAGAAATCACATTGGACTCTAACTAATCTGAGTCAAGGTGAGTGCACTAAAACACTTCCATAACTATGGTGTTATTTCATCACTTATTTTTAATTCTCGCCACGGACTTAAAACACTCTTTTAACGACTATAACACACTAATTTTGTTAAACAGTGGACCAAAAAAAAAAAAAGGGACCAATTCTTAATTACAAATTCAGGGACCAAAAACTTATGTAAGCCTAAATTTTGCTTTTGTAATTAGTTGTGTTGAATCTTGGATCTCATTTCAAGCGAGTAATATTTGCTCTACTGAATCTTGAATGCAATGAATTTGCGTTATTCCATAATGATTTGAGTTTACAGTTTTTTTAGACGCATACACCTTGTGGTCTACTGATTGAAGCCTTTCATATTTGTGATATTATCAGAATACTTGAACTTTGAAACATGTTTACAATTAACCGACTGTTGCTTATTGCAGAATAATTTCTGTTGAACAAGAATGTATGTTTTAATCTATTTTGCTTTTTCCACGAGGCATTTGAAATTATCTTTTTCTATTACGTTTGTTTGTTCAACGTATAGTTATATCTCAGCGACTAAATGGTTATTATCTTTTTAAGAATTTGTGCAATACTCTTATGGTTTATCATCTATAGGGACCTTTTGCTATATGATGCCTAAGTAAGCGATTAATTTGTTTATTGTTTTTTTACGTATGTTTGTTTATATATATGTTTATGCTTATATTTCATGCTAGACATTTGATGCTGTTGATGGGAAGCAAGCGAGACGGACAAATTCTTCAAGTCCATTGGGGGAGCTGTTTGATCATGGTTATTTTCCTTCACCATGTTTTTCATTCTATTATTTTTCATTATGTATACACGTATGTCATTAATGAAGATATTTTCAACTTCATTGCAGGGTGTGATGCACTTGCTTGTACAGTATGTTTCTTTTAGCTTTGGCTATTGTTTTCAAACCATTAAAAGAAAATAATGACAGTCATCTATGAGAAATGCTTTTCAGTTTGAAGCACTTGCTTTTGGGAGCACATCCATGTGTGGAAGAAGTACTTTCTGGTGGTGGTTAATATCTGCAGTTACATTTTATGGTGCAACCTGGGAGCAGTAAGTTATTATGTTCAATTTATATTGAGTAAATTGTTTTTTTCTTCAATAAATGCTGAGAGTCCTAGACTGGATCAGAGCCAATTTTGTAGGGTTGAGTTAAATCCGCACCATATTTTAAGATGGTATCAGATTTTATCAAAGATTTGTTGGACTACCCGCTATCAGATCACGCTCCAGATGTCTAGTCCTGAGTGTGACTGTGTGTGTTGAGAGTTTCACATACCTAAAAATGTATTTATACAAGTGGAAGGTATCCCTCACCTTAGAAACCGGTTTTGTAGAGTTAAGTTAGCTTTAACCCAAATTTTAAGAATCACAATATCTTTAACCTTTTATTTAAAAGTCTCAGTGTTATATATTATATATTGCTGTCTGTGGAGCATAGGAATTTATTTAACTATCCTTTCTATCAAATAAAGGATGGTTCTAACAGAGTTGGAACAATGACTCTGAAAAACGATTATCTGTTCTTGTCCTGTTTATACTGTTGTATTTGAATAAAATAAAATGTATCTGATTCTCAAGCCTGCATCTATTCTATTGACAATTTGGCATGATTATATATTTTAATATTGTATTCTATGTATACTTTTAGGCAGTCTAGTGATATTGATTTTCATCTAAATGTTGTTTTGGATGCAGCTATTTCACCAATACACTTATACTGCCTGTTGTAAATGGACCTACAGAGGGTCTTATGCTAATATACCTCTGTCACTTTTTCACTGCTGTTGTCGGTATGCCCTTTCTTTGAGTATTTATCATTATATATGCTTAAAATTAAATGCATATTATTATTATTATTATTATTATTAATTATTAGTTATTAATTATTAATTATTTCTCTACAGGTGCTGAGTGGTGGGCTCAACAATTTGGAAAGTCTTTGCCTTTTTTGAATTGGTTGCCTTTTATTGCTGGTATGACTGTCCTTTATATTGTGTTCTTTCTATATTTGGGACCAAGGCTTAAGTTTCTCTATTCTTCAATGCTACTTGCGATAATTATTATACTTATACGGTGTCCCTGAGTTTCATATCCCTAATAATTTATTGTTTGTTTGTATATGGTGACATTTTTTTTGTACTTTAACCATTTATTACGTAAGAAATATTAGATCTATAGCATGGGTTAAAACTTAAGACCATATAGTCAATATGTTGCTGGAAACCACATAATACCAAATATACTATCACATGCTTATCAACACTTGAGAGAGGACCTATGGTGTGTTTGATTTGTATTTACTTTTTTGTTTCATTTTCATTATCTTTTTACTATCAATTTCAGAATAGCATCTTATTTTCATTTTTTCATGTTTTTAAAGAATTTGCTAAGGAACTAGAGAAGATAAAGAAAAAAAAAAATATAACTGAAAATGAAAACAGAAAAACAAACCACAATAGAACCTTGAAAACAAGGTAGTATATTTTTCATTAAAAGTGAAAATAATAATTAAAAACAAAATATTTTTGTAACTGGTTTGAGCTAAGGGTTTAATTAGTTTATTACTTTTAGGACCAGGATACAAACCCTGATGACGATAAAAAAAGATAATTAAAAACAACATTTTTGCATAAATTTGAAAGAAGAAAGTGGATGCTGTGTAGTTTGGGTAGCACTAGCACATATAAGTTGGGTGAGTTCCTTGTAGTAGAGCTTAGCTTGAAAATGATTATTGGTCTATCTATAGTTAGTCTTATTGTTGTGTAAGTTGATAAATTGTTGTTTGATTTTTTAATTTACTTTTTGGATTGCAGATGTTCCAACATACAGCGCAATATTGTGTTTGATGATAGCTTTTGGGGTTATACCAACTGTTACATTCAAGTATGTAAAGCTAAAATTATTGAAGTTTAACCTTTGCTAGCATGCACAGTACACCATTTATCATCAGCTTCAAATTTCTGCATTCTTTTCTAACTTTTAAACCTGATATAATTTCTTTTAAGTTGACTTTTAATTATGTTACTCCATCCTAATCCTAATTGGTATATTTATTGCATATTAGAAAATTTTCAAGTATGATAGATGATCTCTTAGTATTAGCTTCTAGATTTCATTATATTATCTGACTATTTCCTTTCTTAATTAGGATTAAGAGTTTAGTACAGATCTAAGTTAGCCCTAGTGTTTTGTATTTTTCATCACATCTAATTGGCACATATCAATTTAATGTCCTTAATCTCTCATTTTCTACTTTATTACCTAAACCCTATAATTTGAACACATGTATAGGATAATGACACACTTCATTCTTAGGGCCTGCTTCTTACAGTTTTTTTTAGAAAATGATCACTTTTAAGAGTTTTCATCTGCTTCTTAAAATCACTTTTAAAAATTACTTTTTTGGATATGTAGAATACTATTTCTTAAATCACCCAAGTTCTAATAATCAGTAGAAAAATCTCCGCATCCATGATAGCAATTAGCAACGAAGATTTTACAACGTCCATTAGGTGTTAGCTCAGTGATATTAGCTTGGATGTGTAATCTCAAGGAACGGAGTACGAATTCCTTCGGACATAGTTGTAAAATGGTCATTAGTGTGACATTAATTAGTAATAATTTCCCCTTTCCCAGTTTTATAAGAAAAAAACTAGAGTTTACAACATTAAAAGTTCAAAATGATCCATGAGTCTGTATACTGTTTTTTAAGTTATTTGATGAAGATCTTTTCAAATGTCAACATTATCTGTTGTTTCCATGCAGTGTTCTTAATGTTGCAAAGGTTGTGAAGTCAAAAAATGGAAGTATGCCTCTTGCATTGGCAATGGTAACCCCTTTTCCTATTCGAATTCTTCCCTATAAATCTTGTTGCTTTGTTGACGAGTGCCTTTTTTTGGACAGCTTTATCCATTTGTTGTCCTTGTCGGAGGAGTGCTTGTGTGGTATATAACTCAACTCAAGAAGCACCATTTCTGTTCTCCTAGTTTTGTTTGGAAGATATGCACATTCCATTTTTCTTTTGTATATATTAGCTTACTTGGGTGATTTTGGTGCAGGGATTATTTGTCACCATCTGACATCATAGCCAACTATCCACATTTAGTTGTTATGGGAACAGGACTTACTTTCGGATATCTTGTGGTAAGATAGCTATGTCTTAAATCTGAAAAACTGTTGATTTTTGTATAGTGTTGTCAAGTAGTGGCTGTAGTATGGCAGAATTTGGACACATCGTTACTGTTCTGCGATACACAATTTAATACAAAGTGTTGTCAAACTGCTGGTATAGTGGCGCTATAGCTCTGTAGCATAGCTGAATGTGAACAAACCGCTATTCTCAATGATCCGCTATTGACAACATTGTTTATTGTAAGGTAACATTGAGTTAGGCTTAGCCAATTCCTTAGATAAATTGTAGTTTTTTTTATTTAAAAAATAAATACTATAATTTCGTTAGTAAATCACTAATTTGCAATAAAAGTTCTTCGTGCCCCTCAGTGGTTTCTTAGTATGTATACTTCTAAAGTTTTATATCTTGCTGTTTAGCTTCCTTATGTGTATATAATAATAATCTAACTCCTTGTATTATGACTTTTACTGAGGGAAGCTTAATTTTGTAGGGAAGGATGATTTTGGCCCACTTATGTGATGAACCAAAAGGCTTAAAAACTGGAATGTGCATGGTATTAAGCTGTTTTATTTCGACGTTACTTTCTCAACTTTTTAAGATGCATTATTTTTTTCATATTTTGATTAATGTAGCCAATTTCATTCAAGTGATCAATTGTTAAAGTTTATTACACAAGGATAAATTGATGTAAGCATTATTTATCTTATATACAGTCCCTCCTGTATCTCCCATTTGCCATTGCTAATGCACTTGCATCAAAATTAAATGATGGGTATGTACTGTGATTTCACATTCTAAATTCCTTTGATTGATGTGGTTTAATGTTAATTTATTACTGTCACCTTTATCTTCTCAGAGAAATTGTTTGATATCATTTTGGCAGGGTTCCTTTGGTTGATGAGAGACTAGTTCTTCTTGGTTACTGTGCATTTACAGGTACATCTACCTTTTTCTGAACAAGAAGAAAAATATATATTTTCAAAGCTTTAAAGTACATGCAATTTATGAAAATTTAAAAGGATCCGTAAAATTGAGAAAATCATTGATCACATTTATTCTTTTTGGTTGATTAATGTCTTTGACATCGTCTCCATAAAGACTATTGTGATCGATGATTTTTAATTTCAATTATATTTTGATTTTTTTTTTTTAATTTTAGAGACAAAATTGTCTGACTCCTTAAATTTGAAAGACTAAATTGTAGGTTCACTTATACTTTGAAGTTAAATTTTGTTATTGGTTTACAATTGAGATTTACTTTTGTAGTTTATTATATATTTCTTTTGCCTGATGATTCTGTTTGTGCAAACACAGCATCACTTTACTTGCATTTCGCAACGTCTGTCATTCATGAAATTACAGATGCCCTTGGAATATATTGCTTCAGGTAAGTTAACCAGCACTAGATTAATTAGTGCTGTAGTTGCTTTCTTTAATTTTTTTTTCCTTTTTATGATGTCTAGTTTATTGTATTAGTCTATATAGAAAATTGGTTTTCTATGCTACTATATGTGTGGATTATTTGGTTAAAGTTAGTACATAAATCTGTGTTTTTGTTGAAATTTGTTTTTTGAAAAGTTAGTGATAACTTGTCCTTAGTGTGGTTTATTTTTTATTTTATTTTTGTCTTTGTTAAGAACAATGTCTTTTGATTCTAATTGTCTTACCTTTTGTTCTATTGCAGGATAACTAGGAAGGAAGCTTGAATCTACACAACATTTCATTTAGGTATGCCCTTTATTAAATTCATTGCCTGAGTTTTTGGATATATTCTTCTCTATTTCTGAAGTGTCAATTTCAATTTATAATTATAAAATTGATTCAGTTTGTTGAATGAGAGGAAAATAGAAAGAAATATGGTGAAACAGTGTGTTTAAACTACACAAACTTTACTCTTCATATATGTCTCAAAGCAATAACATAATTACAACTATTCTATGATTGAAAATTAATCTTGAAAGACAAACTAAAATATTCTAAGATAATATCAAAATATTATTTTATATTCCAACACAGTTCTTGGATTCGCATGTTTTGGTGTAAAGTGATTGTAGACCAGTAAAATTGATTTTGTCATGCTAGGATAAAATTATCGAGTAGAATTGATTTTGCTTGCAAAAGAGATTCTAACATAATTAGGATTTTGAGATTTTCACAAGAAGCTGCTCAAAAAATATTCTCATTTGAAGCAGTCTTTAAATTATTTTCAGATTTTTCATTTTTTTCAAAAGCTGTAAGAAACGGATAAAAAGCCTTAAAGATGATTTTTTTTTAAGTTGTATCAAACAAGCCCTTAGACTAGGAGAACCAAACACATGCCCTTGATCCAAATCAATTCATTCATAATTAATTTTCAACACCGCAGAACCAAATAATGTGGTCTATTTCCTCCATATTTGTATTAATTCACTAATTTTGTCATTTCAGCTTGCAAGTCAAGAGAAACTACTGGCAATGTTTTGGTGAGTACTAATTTTGCTACATGGAAATGGAAGTTTTCATTATGTATTGACTCTTAGATAGACTAGGAGATCTATTTGTGGAAACTTTAGTGTTTCACCACTATGAATATATTCATCTTAAAAAAGAAAATACCTGTGAATTTTCAATGGATCGATTCAGAAAAGTATTAAATGATTTTATATTTTTAGTTTGATAAATATTTTTTTCGTTAAATGCTTTCACTTATATTTTCTTAATCAAAATTGTGGGAATGGATCTCTCCATTTTCTCACCATTACTATAGTTTTGGAAATAATAATACTCCTTCCAGTCCTTAATATAAGAAAAAATTACAAAAAATGCAAAGATCAACAAACTTATTTAATGCTATAAAATTTAAATGATATTCCAGATATACTCTAGTATTAAATGTCTTATTCACACTAAAGTGAGTTTATTGTAAATATAAATCTCACATTAAATAGGGGTATAAAAAGAATTCTAACAATTAATGCACAATTGAAATGTGTATCTTTTTCTTATAATTAAGATTAAAAATTACACCAAAATTTTTCTTATATTAAAGATGGGAGGTAGTAACATAATAGTGTGATATTAGGTGTTGTGTATAAATACTATGTAATATCCGTGCGATTCAGGAGTAAAATTATCTTCTATTGATTGTATAATAAAGATATACAATCAACTATATTAACAAAAAATTATAAATGAAATAAATATAAAAATCAGAGTACAAAGTTTTATATTGTCAACAAGAACAAGTAGAGAAGAGATCGACCTTTCTTGAGTGCCACCACTGGTTCAGCCATGATAATTGCTTTTCTCTCAATCAAGTTGTGTGAACATTATGCCTTGTTGAGTTCTGCGTCTAGACCTTCCAAAATCACTTTTTGGATAGTTAAATGTGATTTGACCACAAATTTATTATGTTTGCCCATTGACCTCAATTTATTTCAGCTCCAAAATCAATTATATTTAAAAGTTAAGATTTCTATCTTTTATTTTACTTATTTTTCAACTTAACATTTTTGTCCAACAGTGGTTATTTTCAGAAACAAGTGCAAATTTCGCCATAAATAAACAGAAAAAATTATGGGAAGTGTGAGTGGCAAGATAATGTCAAAATAAAACTATTATGTGTCTGGGAGTGTGTGCATGTCTATTTTAAAATAAAATTACATGTGTATGAATTGAATCAATTTCAATAGCAAATATTGCTGTCTCAATTTTTTGGTGGGTAAAATAAATCATATTGTTGTCCAGAAATACACGCTGGACATACAAATGTTTTTTTTTTAGTTGTATAGTTTTGAAGTTAATGTGAAGGGTGGACAAATAATCTCCCAAAAGATAATATACATTTGCATGATATTTTGATCTCACTTGTGGTTCAACCCTTCTTTAGGGCTTCTTTTACAACTGGCTTTACACCATTCCTTCATTATTGGATCTGACATATTTGCCACATCAAATATAAAAATTCAATCCAATTTTAATTAATAATAAAAATCCAAAATTCCAACAAGGACAATGATTAGATAATTTGCAAAAACCACAAGTGCAAGAGATTTATATCTTATTATTATTATTATTATTATTATTATTAACATCTTTTTTTTATTTGAATTCATTGTATATTTATTTAATTGGGCTTCAACGTATAGTGTTGTTCGTTTTAATTTAATTCGCTTGTGTATTATTATATGTATTCAAAGGTAAATAATGTTAGATTAAAATGATTGTGTAAAATTGTACAGAAAAACATCTGATCAAAATTAGTAATTACTTTAGGACTTCACTTTATAATATGACATTATAGGTTATAAATAATTCATAACCTAAGAAGAATGAGATTCCAATTATAAATTTGCAACCCCTTTATACAAGGCAGGGGTGGATCCAACTATTGTGATGTGCACATGCCCACTCTGAACTTTGAAAAATTGCACCAATTCTCTTATTTTTCTTGCATTTCGACCACACTGATATTTTTTTTTTCACCTTAAACCTAACACACCCAAAATCTGATAGTACTCTCATATTTTGAGACCCCTTTGTACATAGGCCTTATATGGCCTTCTCTAACCATCTTGGCAATTTCAGTGAAGCCTTCATTCCCATTTTAGTAAGGAAAACAGAATACAACATGTGGAGTAAGAACATGAAACATCCACTATTCAACAAAACCTGAAATCCAAAAAGCACATAAAAATATGTTTCAATGCATATCAAGAAATAAGCTAAGTTAATAGAAAGAGCCTCTTAGAGAAGAGTTTAACATACCAAAATCCCAAAAAGGGTATATATGAAGTTCATTGAAGGAATGAAATTGACACCAGAGGCAGTGAGCACAAATGTAAGAGAAGCATGAATGTTGATGGTGATCTACAAGCCATTTGCCGACGCAAAACAAGAAGACAAGGAAAACAAATACGTCAGTGGTTGTGGTAGAGTTGTGTTGTTGTGACGCAAATTTGACAATAAATTTCGACAACAATTTGGATGGTTAATACAGTTCAAATGCATAGTTAATAACATTTAGTAGATGGTTAATGAATATAACAAAGTATCACAATTCAATAACCATCCACTCAACACAATTAACCACTCAGATGTATATTTTAACACAGATCATGGTTAAATGAATATTATGTATATCTGAACACAACTTGAACAGTTAATGGATATCATGTATATTTGAACACCTAAAAAGCGTGGTTAATAAAGTAATTAACTATTCACTTAATGTAATTAACCACATACTTGATCTACATTAACCATCCAAATTGTCGTCAAAATTATTGTCAACTTTGTGTCAAAATATCATTTCTTTAAATAAGATGAATAAAAAGTTAAGAAATAACATTGCAGGATTCATTACCAAAGCTAGTATATTTTCCCTTATCAAGAAAGATGAAATCAAGACAAAGCCAACTGCGCCAATTGATCGTACCTTTAAACATGATTAAGGTTATATATTATGAAAAATTTGTGAAGAAAAAAGCCACATCAAATAGGTATAAGTTTGAGGCAACAAACATTACAATTGTGCACAAGAAAATTGACAGGCTCCAACTTGTTTCCAACCTGGTAAGATGCAAAAAAAAGTAGCACTTGTTAGTCATGCCTAATACAAAAGACTGATTGTTATGCTACCAAATTCCAATTTAAGAATTTCATGTAAAATTGAGGTGAAGAAAGCCATTTCATGGCAACTTGGATTAAAAAAACATATACCATAATTAATGACTCACTACATTATACAGTAATCTCAATATAATTTTAAGGAATATCATTATAAGATTCCATGGGAAGTTAATTTTAGAAACATATAAGTGTGTGACTGAAAGACATACCTCCACAGAGTACCCATTGTGAAACCAACTATACCATGCTTAAGCTGCATGAAAGAAATATTCATAAATCAAGTAATTTATAGGAAGTTTCACTACGGTTCATAAAGAGTTAACAATCATTTTGGTATGTGAATATTTGAGGCACATTACTATAATCCCTAAATGTATAAATGAAAAACTATAAAAACATCCCCAAATGTGCCTTTTGTTTGTCAGTATGGTCCTAGAACTTGTCTTTCATAGTTAGTTTGGTCCTAGAATGTGTCTTTTGTTAATCAGTTTGATCCATAAATTATTAAGAAAAGACACACTTAAGAGGTTCTTTTTGCAATCTTAATACATTCGGAGATGGTGAACAGTACCTCACGTGTTTAAACACCAAAATGACTATTTACTTGTACACAAACTACACACAATATTTACCACAAAAGGAAAGAAAAAAAGGAAGCCAAATCTTTGTTACACAAGATTAAATTTCTCAACAATCAAATCTTCAATTCTTACAAACAATGGCCTATGATGTAAATTTTGTTAAGTCATACGCAAAAGATTGGCATGTCATTATGATTGAGTCTCTAGTAAACCTATCTTCACCAACTATTACCATCTCTAGAGGGAGAGAATATAACACGATGTTAATGAGAATGCAAATTCGATACAAAGTATCCTCAAACTAATTGGCAAGCAACTTTTGTCCTCATAAAATAGGGCCCGTTTACTTTCTATAAACATTTTCAATTTTAACTTTGTATGTTGGTGGCTAGAATGAATGACATTTGGTTATGAATTCTTCTTTTTAATTGTGATAGATAGGAAATAGAAGATAGAAGCTAACTTAGAGCAAATGCATTTTTGGAAATACTGAAAATTATGTTTTGACATTTTTCAAAATTTTCAGAAATATTCAATCTATTTTTAAAATGCATTTTCAAAAACATTCATAATATCTTCTCTGATGTTTAATTTATCATTGAAAATGGAAAATGAAGTAAACGAGACCTAAATATGTCTGGAAGACCTAGCTCAACTGACAAATGCTGATAAGTAAGGCTGAACATCTTCACCCATGACCTCACAGTTGTGTATGTGAGTTTCCGATGGTGTTTGTCACTCCGTCTACTGACCAAAAAACGGGACCTAAATATATTCTCAAATCTCATAAAGTAACATTGTAGCTCACAATACTAAATAGTTTTTTTCTTTCATAAACAAAATCATGCAGCATAGAGTTTTTGATAAAAATAACATGCAACACTAAGGAAAAAACACAAAGTTGAGAGTCTTATTGCTTAGCACAGGAAATCAATGAAGTTAAAATGCAAACTCACCAGATAGGTTAGAGCTTTTACTGGACCAGACAAGACAAACAAAAGTATAGTTGTTGCCACCTACATCAATAACAAAAAAAAAAAATGATATGCAACAATAACTATTCAAGAGTTATCCATTGCATGTGGTTAAGCAACTAGTAAGTCTAACCAGAGTTTTTCTTCCGGCATCAACACCCCATCTCATCGACGATATCACTATTGGCAACGAGAAGAAACAACTAAAGTAATTCTGCAACCAGAAAAGAAAAAAACCAAACAGGGAGGTGAAAAAATGTAAGAAATGCCTAAAACATGAATTGAAACTTCTTTGTCAACCATTTTTGGTAATATTCTCAACCTAAACAAAAAAGAAAAAAATACCCATTACTCTACTTTCTTAGCCAAACCTTAGGGTGCTAATGCACCAAATCAATCTCAGTTGATACACCGATGATTAATTCGTTAAATTTGGTTCATGAACTAAATGAGACAAAGTTGAGTTGAAAATTGAGTTCACCAAATAAATGAGTTGCACTCAAATATGTAAATCCATTTCCAAATAAATAGACTGCATCTGCAGTAAAGTTTGACAACAGTAAATCCATTTTCAAAAACCCATTACTCTAATTACACACAAACAAAGATCCAATTTTTGTTAGAAATCACCAATTCTTAACCAAAAAGAACACATACCCATTATTATAATTCCTTAACCAAACAAACCCAAAACCATGACTCACAATAAACAAACACCCAAAATTGATTCACAATAACTAACCTCAATGGCAAGAGAATTGCTCAAACAAAGATCCAATTTTTATTTATACTAACCAATTTTCAGCCAAAAAGAACACATTCCCGTTATCTTAATTCCTTAACCAAACAAACCTAAAAAAAAAATAACAAACCTCAATTGCAAGAGAATTGCTGAAACAAAGCTCCAATTTTCACCAAAACGAACTCAAACCCATTATTCTAGTTCAATAACCAAACAAACCTATTTAAAAAAAAGACCAAAACTTTGATTATAAAAAACAAACCTCAATGGCAAGAGAGTTGCTCAAGAAATAGACCAAACCAGTGAGTGCAGCAAACATGGAACACTCAACCAACTGCAGTGTCTTCTGATAAACTTCCCCTTTTGGGGACAAATCCTGAAATTCGTCATCATTGCTGCAAATTGAAAGTTCCAATTTTGAAACCCTTTGAAGAGGGAGTGAAGGAGAGAACGGTAGGGGTTTGAATTTGAGAGGAAATTTGAGTGGTGGAGATTGTGGAAGAGAGAGAAAGTGTGGTTGGAGAGAGAAAGTGTGGAGTGTGTTAGGTTTGGAAATGGAAGAGAAGAAGAAGAAGGAAGAAGGTTGATGATGAGTTTTCAGTGGAATCATGGAGAAGAAGAATTCAAGGTCGTGTTTGGTTCAATGGAAATTAAGAATAAGAGTTTAAAATTAAAATTTTGAGATTTTTCCTTTTTCTTTTTCTTCTCTGGTTGCCAAAATATGTAAATATCTTCGTTGATCTTAATTTTGTATTTTTTCCTTTATTTTATTTTTTGTCTTTGATGAAATGTTATTTAAAATTCACTCACAATTATGAAATTATAAATTTAACCTCGGGACATGACGTTGAATTTTACGATATAATATTTATTAGTTGAGTTAGGTCTTATTAATTTTTTATTTATATCTTTTATCAAGTGGATCTATAATATTATTTAGTTTCAATTTATCATTAATATTACCAACTTAATATTCTTAAGTCTTAGTTCAACTTATAAATGACAAAATTGTTAGGTTGAACATCATGTCTTGAGTTCGATTCCGAGACTTCACAATTGTGTGTGTGTTTGTAATGTTATTTACTATTTCGTCTAGAAAATAGAAATAAAATATTACTAATTTAATTTCATTTTAATCCTTACAAATACTAATAATAGACCAGTTTGATTAAATTTTGTAAGTTTAAGAATCATATTAGAATATTGATAGTGTGAGAGTCTAGAGTGATACAGTTTTATATTTTAAATTATCAACCCTTATATTTATTTAGAAACACTATCATATATGGAATATGTAGGATGTTGAATTAACCTCAAATTTATTTTTTTTAATGATTTATTCGATAATGAATTTGTTGAAATTTATTCATGAATTAAATGAGTTAAAATTTGAGTTCATCTAATTTATAAGTTGAACTTGCGTGAGATATATTTTGACTCGTTTGATTTATATATTATATGTATATTAAAGTTGGAGAGATTATGTATCATGTGAATGTCAAGTGTGAGTAAAAAATCTCATATTTGATGAAAAGTGAGTGTTAGAAACATATAAGTTAAATGACATATATATCAAATATCTTAAAGATTTAGATAGAGACGTGATGTCTAAATCTTGTGTGCTTTGTTAGCCCAATGTGATGATTTCTTTGTGCTTTAACTTTCCTCGCAACCCAACATCGATAACAGAGCCGATGGTTTGACATAGGCAACCGACTCCTTGTATTGATCATTCCAAATGAATGAATGGACTCACATTTGAATATGAGGTTAGAGACCGTTGAATACGAGTATGAAATCCTACATTAAATATAAGTTAGTGTTTATCCACATAATTTTAGACTCCTCTCACAATTCAACAACATGAATAAACCAATTTCATTTTGTTAGACCGACAAAATTATATAGCTTTGATCAATAATCTAAGAGAAGTTTTTTCTATCCACGGAGAGAAAACATACTTAGCTAAATAAATGACTAATATTTTTACATATCTTTTAGTCTGGTTCAAAGATAGGAAAATTCTTTTCCTCCTCTAAATACACTTTGGTAATATATATTCAGATGTTTATTCGACAAAAACGCAGTCTTTTTTGTCCTTCAAATGTATTATTTCGTACCGAACTATCATCATTAAAAAACAAAAAAATGAAAAGAAATTATAAAAGATAAAAACTTAAATATGCCCTTTTATATAATTAATACATGGATTGAATTTTATTGTTTTCACACTTTGAGATGTTCATAAAAAAAATGTATACTTTTGAGATTGCCTCTAAAATAAATGTACACTTTTGGCATATTATCAAGTTTGAGATTCTTGATTTCATCCACCATTTTTATCAAAATATTGTCTTGCTAAAAATATATTTCCTCTTTCAAATAATTTTGCCAAACAATATGATTTACATTTGTTTTCAGATATCAATGTTGTACTCTTATACTTCAATTTATATCCTTACTTTCCTAGTTCAGATTAAGATTAGATTATCAACGTTTTTCCATTCCAACTTTAATAAATAATAAAGTTCAAAATATAAATTCACAAAATACAAGTTATGTGATGTTGATCAAATAATCATATTCAACGATGGCATGATTGCAAGAGTTTTTAAATTCAACAAATAGGTTAAATATAAAAAAATCAAAAAAAAAAAATGGAGCATAAAACTAAACCTTTTTTTAATTAATTATTTCAACACAAAGGGTGCATCAAAAGGGAAACAAAAAAAAGATAATGTTACAACATTTTGTGGTTTAACATGAATTTATCATTAATATATAATCCTTCATTTGTAATTCTACATAAATGGAAGCTTCTCTCTTTTATTGATTTTGTTCCACAATCACAAAGAGGGTACTACATAAAGCACAACAACAAAACAATAATTAAAAAGCAATGATTAATGGAAAATACTTGTGCTTGGTTTTATTAGGTTACTTTATTTTCATGTGGTAGCATCCAATGCTAATATAGTGCTAAGGTTCATTGGATTCATATATGCCTTAGAGCCAGACATAATTTCTTGCACAATAAGCTTGTTTGCTTTTTCAGATGGATGAAATGCATCCCAAAATGCATATAATTCTCTATTTGAACACAAGTTTGAAACTGCTGTGCATAGCCCTAGACCATTGTAGGGTCCTTGTCCACAACAAGCTACTTTAGATGTTTTGAAACCTATTCAAAGCACAACAACATAAAGTAATATAATTAATACATTTTTGGTAGCAAACCACAACCTAAAATACTTGTATGTCATAATTTTTTGATTTTGATTGCAATTTAAAAGTATGATATGAAAGTAAAGTTTGTAGAATTACCGAATTGTGAGGGGTTACTAACAAAATTGTTGTGCATTTTGGCTGTGTTTGCAGCAATGAAAACATCCCTTCCAATTTTGTTGTTGAGTGCTAGTAACATGGTTTCAAGTTGAGGGTTAAACAATGATGCAGCTTTTTGTAATTCAGTAGAACATTGTCCATTTCTACCACGTTGTGCCAATTCTGAAGGAACACAACCTAATGGTCCTGTTCCTGTTACAAGAACTCTCCTAGCTCCTAAATCATATAGTTTCTGCAATATTTATATAAATAAATATGAGAAAGAGCAATGTTAGAGTCAAACACTTGAAATTGTTTGGATTTTTTTTTTCCGTCTTATCCCTTCGATTTTCAAAGAATAAAGGTTTTAACATTTCGGAGTTTGACCCTTCAATTAATAATCTATTGACTCAACCAGTAATTCAATAATTTAATGCCTTCAATCATAAGTTTAGATTTTAAAATATTAATTAGAGGTAAGTAATTTTTGGCTGAGATGTTCTAACTAATTTTCTAACTTGAGTTTTCACGAATGATTTACTTTAACTATTTGAAGTCAACTACTTGATTAAATTTTTTAAAATATTTTTTTATATAATTATTTTAATTTTTTTAAATAACTATTTATCTATTTTTATTTTTAAGAATAATGAAAAAAATTGTAAAAGGTATTTTTCAATTTCTTAAAAACTTTTTAAAAGCTAAAAGCTCTCTTTGAAAGGTCAATCATTTATTAAGGAACAATAGTCAAAGTCTCAAAGGCACCTAGACAAAAGACTTTAAATTGATTGGTTACTATTTTGAAAAACTATTTCACTTTTTAATTTTTTTTTTAAAAATAAACAAGTTGTTTGTTTAATTTGTTTTATTTAACTGTTTTACAAAACTATATCTTAAATTCTTATTTTTAAAACTAAAAAATCAAAATAGATAATATGTTAAAAAAGTTTTTTTTAAACTATCTTATAAAAATAAAACAAAATCACATAATCATATAATTTTACTGAGTTCACTATGAATCTAAATATGTACCGAGTTTTTTATGTTTTGATTAGTAATACCTAATAAATATATATTCTTGATCAAATCAAATTAAGAATTATTCTTAAATGGGATGTTAGTGTTATTAATTACCTGCAAAAGTTTTTGGTACTCAGAGATAAGATACTTGACATATCGAGGTAATTGATATTGACGAGACCTTGCTGAATAAGGCACCAAATAATAGTTATTTACAAAATCATTGCCACCAACAGTTATGAGAACAAGTGCTTCATTCACACGACTTTTAGCTTGTGCAGCTCCAATTATAGCACTTAATCTATTTTGGTACTCTTCAAAATACTCCAATTGTCTATACATTCTGATCACATTAATCTACAATACAAAATTTGCATTTATATAATTAGTCATTCCAATGTGCATAAGTTAGTCTTAAAAAAAAATTTGTATGTACCGAAAAAAATTAAATTTTTTTAGTGAAATATTTTTAAGTTACGTGTCAGTTCAGTGGTAAAAGTTTGACTTTGTAACTTTGTAAAAATGAGTTCAAATTTATTTGGAACAATCGTAAAATCGTCATTAGTGTTATGTTAATAAATAATAATTTTTTCGTTCTCCATTTGTTTTAAAAACAATAGTTGACATGAATGATTAGTTGTAACATTGGATAATGTAATTAGAAAAATTAAGAATAAATTTTACAAATTGAATTCCAGTGTCATTGAGTATTCCAATTCCAGCTGAAGCAAAATTTGCTCCAACTAAAAGCCTTTCTCCTCTTAATTCAGGGCTTAAGTATGGCAATGTTGACTCTGCTCCAAGTTTTTGACCTAAAAATGTGACAAAAAAATGTGTCAATGTTCATTTGATTATACAAAAAGGGTTCAAATGTGCATTATAAAATGATATTTAAAAAATAAGTGATTGGTTCAATAAGTTAAACTTAAAACCAATTAGTTTGTTAGTTGATTTGCTCTTAGCCGTACACAACATAGTTGAGCTGAAATGAACTAGCTAGGTTAAATTGTACTCAATCGGTACCAATCAGTTGAACTGAAAATCAGTCAATTCGATGGTTAGTTTGATCTCAAATGTACACAATATAATTGTTCCGAAATGAACTAGCTAAGTTATATTGGTTGAACCGGACAGTTGGTTTAACCAATTGTTTTTTATTTTTATATTTTTCATTTTTTTATTTATTTTATTTGTACATTTGTCATTCAGTTGGACCATTTGAACTATAATTTAAAAGTTTCACCGGTTTGATCTCTAGTTCAATTTTTAAAAGTATTGTTACAAAATTTGTAGTTAATAAAACAAAAATGAATGTTGAAACAAGAAGGTTGGTTAATCAAATTGTGCCAATTATAAAGATATGAAATTAAACTTACTAATAAGATCAGGAATATTGTATCCATTAGAAAATCTTCCAGTTGGTGCATGAGTTGGATAATCAATGCCATAAGGTGGAGCATCAGCACGTGCAGTTGTAGCCAAGTAATTGTTATTTCCACTGTCAACAAGTGAATCACCAAATACAAAGAAAGCTCTTGACTTAGCTTCAACTCCTCCAACAATAAAAACTATACTAAAAATTATCAAAGGTACAAAACTTGACAAAGAATAATATGCCATTGAAAATTATCCCTAATTTAGATGTATATATTGGTATGTTAAAAGAAATTGAAGACTATAGTTTTTTTTATGTGTGTGTGGATGTGGAAAGAATACATATGATTCAAGACTTTATATAGTTTTGAAATGTCCAGCCCCCTCTTAGTGTTACAATAACCTACCTGTCTTGTTCCTACCTTTTTTGTGAGAGGTCATTTATAGTGGGTTTTTTATTTGAAAGGATTTTCTAAATCGTTTTTTTTTATTTATTTAAATAAGTGAAGTCATTTCTATACATATTTAATTTTTTTTTTATATTTTATTTATTTATTTTGTTGGTTAGTGCGTCATTGTTATATTCGTCATTTTGATGTGCCATTGTTTTGATTTATCGTCTTGTTGTAGTGTTTATTTGATTCAGATTGATAGATCATATTCGACTCAATCAATGACCTTTTGACCCTTATAGATCTAGAGACATGATAATTTCGACCACATAAATTTTTACCATTTTTATAGGTTTTGTCACATTTATGCTATTAACTTGAATGTCGTAGATTTATTCATAAATTCATCCTCATTGATTTAACGAATTTGAATTGTATTTTTCCGGTCGAAATAATTTATACCAATTTGAATAAATAAATATAGATTTTTTAAGTAAAAAAAGACAATGAACCTTTTTTTTCCCTTGTCATAGTTTTATTGTGATTTCTACTAGCATAGGAGGTGCTTTAAGGTGGTCTTTAATAATGTAAGTTTTGAATTTCTGTAAATGGTGGCATTTTTACAAAAGTTTAAATGTGATTGGTGGGATTCATTAATATGATTCAACTACAATTGGAGATCATTATGTATTTCATGGTACTTTAAATAAGTTGTAACTGCTTTTTATATCATTTAATTTTACTTAGCCAAATTAATTTATACCTTAGGAAAATTATATGCAGCATATAGTTAAGCGGTTGTTATCCTAGCTAGTTTATTAGGTATAATAATAAATCATTATTGATGTATAAGTTTTCTCGAAAAAATAAAAATGAAAATTGGCTTGATTAATTTCTTTTAGAAAACAAATTCATTCTTCAAAATAAACTGAATACAACCTATAACATATATATAATATACATTCAAATCACTTTTTAATAAGCTGGAAGTAACAGCATGCAAAATGTCACGAGCATTGCTACACAACATTACATTAAAAAAGTTAAATAATTTCAGTGGTCGTCATGAAGAAATTAAAAAAAAAAATTAAAACATAATACTTAATATATATTGATAATTAAGAATGTATATTAGTGACCTACACAACATTTCGATAAAACAAAAATTACATATACCTTCTAAATTTTAGGTGAGTCTAAATTATAGCAACGGATTTACTAATTTACATCTATTTATTTTTAAGGAGCGTAAATTAATAAATTATAACTAAAAAAAATTAATTAAAAGAAAAACTACAAATTTTTGAAATAGACCTTAAGGTGCTGCTTCTTAATTTATATCCAATAAAATATGAGTGAGTGTATGTTAACAAATTTTATAGAGACATCCTAACTTACCTTTTTTTTTTTTTTT
>JBBPBQ010000004.1:4212549-4261214 GCA_037974755.1 Cicer yamashitae
TAGCTATTACTAAAGTAAACTAACCAATTATAACTAAAATTTAGCAAGTTTTTAGTGGAAATAAAATAGAAAGCATATACGAACCCAAAAAAAAAAATAGCAAGCATATAATTTCAAATTTTGTTGAATAAACCATGGTACTATTTGGTACAAAAAAAAATTTGTGAAAATTATTATGAATGTTTGGTGAAGGAGACAAAAAACGATATGCAAAAGTGTTATTTTTTCTGGTATTCCATTTTTACACTTGTTGTTCAAACTCTATGTCATAATTGATTACCCTATGGTTATATTAATATATGTGCATGTAATCAATTACACAATTATGAACCTCAACATATATATGGTCCTGGTTTGTCATATGTTTTCCTTACTTTTTAAATCTTTTCTTTTTTTTATGAACTCCTTACATTTTAAATATAATCAACAAAAATATCATAGTTAACAATTTATTATATTAATTTTAAATTCTATCTCAATCATTTAAAATTTATTTTCTAGGAATAAATTTATTTTTATGGAAGATGTTTCACGAAAGGAAATTTAAAATGAAATTAGGGGATATATATTAAAAGTGTAAAACTATCAAATCAACAATTTTCCATTATATATATATATATATATATATATATATATATATTGAATAAAATCTAAAATGTAATTGTGCAACCGGTTTTTTTTTCTTCAAAATAACGATATTCATTCATTTAAATTAAAAGAATATATCGATTATGAATAATACAAATTCCCTAAAAATTAAATGAATAAATTTGCAAACAAATTCACAACATCTATGTTAATAGCATAAAACGACAAAATATCTACAAATTTGATTAAATTAAAGGGACCAGAATATCTATGTTTTTGGATCTGCAACGTTGACGACACTAAAGTCATTGGTTGAATATGTAAGCCTTGGATCAAAGTTATTTTTCAATATGAAAGAAATAAACATCGTAATAATGGCTAAACTAAAAACACCGCACTAAGACGGTGAAAAAAACACCGTCGTACTAAGACAGCGACAAAATAATAAAAAACACAATATATATAAATATGTGTGAAAATCACTTATTTAAATTAAAATATATAAAAAGAACGACATAGATGGATGATTTCAAACTAAAAAATGACTTTAAATCACCCATATTCTACTTCTTCTAAGATGAAGAAAAAGTAGAGTTAGAAAACAAAAAGTTTTAGGCAACTAACTAGGTTAAAAACACAAGTCCACATTGCCTAATTGGTAGAATGAATTAGTTGTGCAACCGTTTGTGGTGGGTTATGAATGATTTTCTCAATATAAAACAACTTTAGACTGATGTAGAGTCCGTCCAATAAATCTAGAGATCTAAATAAAATTTAAAATGAGACCCTTCAAAAATTAACAAAAATAAGATTAGAGGTCTTTTAAATCTAATTATTTTTACAATATTAAACAATATTTGTATGGATACAGTATTAAAAACTTAAGATAAATATTAAATACATCATTGAGTAATTTTTTATTGAATTAATTAATACCAAAATTAGAGAGTAAAATTTATATTATAAATTCTAAAAAATGTCGATACTGAAAATTAATAATATTAATTAAATTAAAAATATAAATTTAAGGTCTAAAAATATTTAAGGTTCAAGGCAGTGGCTTCACTTGCATTCCCTTGCGTTGATCCTAATTGATGATATATATCCTCTAAGGAAATATTGGAAATAGTAATAAGTGGATGCTCATCAAACCCCTCATATTTATTCATTTTGATCGGATCCTAATTTCTTGTATATATATTAAAAGCGGATGGACAAACATAAGCGGTTGGATGAACCTTCACCACAGTAATATCATGTTATTAAGCTATAATAATACAATCCCCAATTGTAATAATACAAACCTCTTTTTGTTCTAGACTAGGCCAAAATCTATGGACTGTGGCTCTACCAATAGGATCCATAACACATGGAAAGTACTTCTATAAAGGACTGTTTTGGAATTAGAAAGTTAGGTGAGTGGATCAGCTAAAATTAAGCTCTCAACAATAGATCCATTTACTTCATGCAAATATAGCAACAAATGAATTTTGTTCTCTGGCAATAGATTTTATAATTACTCTAAAGAGTGTTAAGTCAAACGATGAGAATTTTGATAACTATAACCTAACTAAAACATAAGTAAAAGTAAAATGTCGATAAATTGCAAGTAAAATAAGATTTTGATCAATTGAAATGTGTCTAAAATGATAATTACAATAGATACTTATAGAGTGAACATCATAACCTAACTCCTATATTAGTCATGATTGTGGCAATCTAAAAATTTTGCCATAGTTGTTATAGAGTGAACATCATAACCTAACTCCTATATTAGTCATGATTGTGGCAATCTAAAAATTTTGCCATAGTTGTTCTTACTCTATTATACTCATGTGCTTGTGTGTGAGATTGTGGCATGTCAGTGTTCGCCGAACTTTCACATGCTTCGCAACCCATTTTGTTGCATGTGTGTTTCTCTTACTCCTCAATGATTTTTGAAAAATATTTGCATCTCTTGCTTTGTTAAACTTAAATATTTCAAGAAAACAATTTATGAATATTGAATTATCGGTCAATGCTATATTTGAATTATATTTGATGTATGACTGTCAAATATGACCTGATATGACTAAGAAAGACTCAGCTTTCTATTATCTTCGATGGTCTCTCCATTCACTCCTTATGACCTCGATTGTTGACTACTTCGACTAATCCTAAACCCAATTGCTTATTGTTCTTGATTAACAACTTAAAAGATTTTTAGGTGTAAATAAATACACATACATCTTTTCCTTGACCAATTCATCATTATTATTATGCTAACACCCTATCTCACTCTAGTTGGAATGGTGGATGCCAACTCGAGTTTGCTTATCAAATCTTTGAAGCAAATAAGATGGTGTATTTTGGTGAAGATATCTACACTTTGATCAATAAACGAGACTTATATTTAATGTATGGTCTCATTTGCAACATGATGGTAGCTGAAGTGACAATCAATTTTGTTGTGAAAAAAAACATTATTTATATTTATTTAAATAGGTTGACTGATAAATCTAAAAGTTTTTTATGGTTAATAGCCTGATTTATTTAGTTAAATACACTTCTACAAAGTACTTGCTCGATCATGTAAGTTTTGTTGGTTTTACAAATGGTAGCTCAATCACGAAACTAAAAATATTGTTCGAAAAAATAACCATGGTTGATAAGTCATTTACTATCATTCATCTATTGAATTATTGCTTCATTTGAAATGGCAGAAAAATTAGAGACTGAAAAAATAAAATCAACCTTCTAATTTAGCATCTAACACATAACAATAAAATTAGAGACAAATTTTGTCTATCACAATTTCAAATTTTTCTATTGATCTAATCATCGGTGGCAAAGTAACGATCGCCAAACTCCCCCAATCCGGGGATGACACGAGAATTCTCATTTAGTGATGCATCAATCTCAGATGTAACAAGTTTTAACATAGGAAATCTCTCACAAACTGCATTTATTCCTTGTGGTGCCTGCAACATCATGCAATTTAATTTATTTAGCTAGTAATATGAATTATATAATATAGTTCATTGAATCTAAAGCACAAGCATAAGTCATAGTGACTCACTGCTATTAAGTTTAGAAAAATGATGTTGGATTCTGATACACCCTTGTTCAGTAGTAGAGAGATAGCTTTCACAGCAGAATTTCCTGATAATTAATATAACTATTAGATAATGCAAGTGAACTTGTGAACCAAAGGTGTAAGATAGTGTATATTATTAATATGAGAGAATAGAGAGTTATGAAATATAATTTGTTAAACCTGTGGCAAGAACAGGATCAAGTAGCAACACATGTCGACTTGCAATATCAGATGGTAGCTTCTCATAGATTAACTGCATCATCACATTGTCAGATTATGAGTTAATCACTTGTGATTAAGTGCATGTTTGGATTGACACTGAGTTTGACATAATTACATTATGTCACTGTGATTTTGACATAACTACGGTTAAGAGTTTCAACAAAATCATAGTACCATAGTGATTTTGTCAAACTCGTGGTGATTTTAAACATGCAAAGTATAGTATGAATAAGAAAATGCAAGAAAAATACAATGTATTAGCATTCAACAAACCTGTCTGCCATTTGTGCCATGTCCATGAATAAGGATTTTACCAATTTTGATTCCTTTACAACATGCTCTCAATGCATTTTCCATGCTTTCTCCACTGATGTTAAAAGATGGATGGAAGATTAAATCAAATAAAAAATGTTAATAAATATATTTTATATGCTTCAACCACCTAAAAAAATTTAGGGGAAAATTATAGTCATTGGACAATATTTGAACCTCTTACCTTACAAGTAAGCTTTGTAGGGTTAAGTTAATAATAAAGTTGAACAATAAACTCAAATTTAAAGTATCTTCAATAAAAAATATACATTGTATCTTTTAATCCAAAAGGGATTAAACATTTAAAATTAAGTACCTTCTAATAATTGATACTCCACATAGCCTGCTACAGAAAACTACACCAGAGTATACAGATCCTGCATCCACGGGACAAAATATATGAATACATTATCTTTATTGTTGGAAATATTAGGAAGTTTTATATGTAACTAATATACATAATAAGTGAGAATAAGTGCACAATTTAAACCTACATGAAAAAATTCTTTTCTTTTACATTGTTTTGGTAAAAGATCATAATGCTTTCTATTGACTTAGGCATAAAACAATATGTTATGGCAATTGACAAAAATAAATCTTACAAAAGATCAAAAGAACAAGATCAAAAGAATGTGTAATATATTTCCAAAGACATTTGAAGAATTTCTTATTACTTGTGACAATGTAGTTCATCCAATAAGTGAAATAGTGTCAATAGATTAAAATTTTGGTCATTCAATGAGAAACCCTATCGTTTTGAGCTCTTCGCTTTTTCACAAACTTTCCATTTTTATTCTTAATATTTTGAGCTCGAAAATATCGGGTCGGGCCATTAACATAATTCAAGACATCTCAACAAGATAAATTGATGGTTAACGAAATGAAACTTTTGGAGTAAGAAACTTTTATGCTTAAGTATTATTTTGTTGTGATATACTTAAAAGTCAAACATTGTTTAGAAAATCGAGACCGAAGGTAGTTTCTAAATACTAATTCTTCTAAACTCACTAAAGTATATTTTAAAGACAACTTTAAATACTCACATAACATATAAAGTGAACAACAATTCAGAATAGTGGACTTGCTAAGCCCACATGATTGATAAAAAAAATAACTACCTGTTGGTGTTGTGACTTGTTTTTCTGTAAAAGGAAGGTGACCAAGTCCATGTTCAACAACCTAAAATTCAATTCAAAAATCATCATCCTTCAAAATTTATTAACATGTTTCAGCATTATTACTTCATTCCACGACACAAAAAAGAGACTCGACATTGACTATAGATACAAATAATAATTTAAGAAAACATAAGTGATTGAATGTAATCATATATGTTAGTGTCGTTTGGATGTCAGACAACGGGGTCGAACACCAAGCACACATTCGATCTAAAGTGTCTGTGCTTAATAACTTATATTTACCAGTCTAATAAGACGGTCCGAATAAAAAACAAAATCATGCTTTGTTGTTCCGACATCACGAATTAGTGTATGCATTCCCTTTATCTGAATACAAAGATAACAATTTAGATTCATATAACATTATTATCATTATCATAAGCTTTTTATCAATATTCTTTTTTCTGTACAAAATAAAATAAGACTGTGAGAAATTTGTTACCTGAAATGTTGAAAAAATGACAAAAATATTTGGATATATTTTACAAAGATCATGTTGGCCAAACTTTGTACGAATATTTTGAACAATCAAGTCAATGGCAACATCATTATCTCCTCCGCCAGGGATGATAATATCAGCATATTTTTTTGTAGGAAGTACAAAATCTTCAAAACCAGGCTTTACAAATTTCGAATACTGCACATTTTTTTTTACAATTAGTTAGAGAAGAATCTTAACAATTTTTAGTTATATGTTATGAAACATTGACACAAACACAATTACCAAACACAATGTTGCATAGAAGTGATTGTGTCAGTTTTGGACATTTAGACATATCTTTGATATGAAATGTTGATGCTACTTATGTTACATGCTTAAAAAGAGTTACAAGAACACTAATCTTTATAGTAAAATAATGCAGATATAAATGTTCAACTTTATAGTCAAATATCATTATATAACAGAAAAGCATAATGAAAGATATATTGCGAAAGAATATATGATTTCTCAAAATTAAGTTACACGTAAGAAAATTGATACAAATAATTACATATAAGAAAAATTAAGTTCACTAACTTGGTCTAGAACATTTTGAATGTTCCTTCCACATTCAATGGCAAGACGTTGAATCCTTCGTGAAAGGCACACATCAGAATCTGCGTTGCTTAAACCATAGTAATATTTTTAACCATATATTAAAATGAAGAAAACAATAACATTATAAGACATTTCACAATAATTTCATATTATTATATTTTGAAACATAAGAAAAAAGAGTAATGATGCATCATTTCAAAATAATATGTTCAACAATGTAAACATTCTTATCTCATGATTAATTAACCAACCTTCATCAACAAAGATCTTCATGTTCAAAAGATCGCGGACACGAGAATCATGAAGAATTAGTATTCCTTCTAAAATTATGATATCTGCAGGGTGAACCTATAATAGATTATGTCAACATATTGCATTCAAAATAAATGAGGTTTAGATAAACATCAATAAAATAAACATTATATAATAATGATGCATCACAGTTAAGTTAGGTTACTTTCAATACACAAATATCATGATGAAATAAAACTAGGCATTAATAATAGGCTTATATAACTCTTATGTAATAATATATACTTTCTCTAGTTTTGTCCTTAAAAGAATTGTAAGTTTGAACCCATAAAACAAGAATAGTTGTGTATGATATTGTTTGTTTTGGTTTTAGTCCTATAATATTATTCTGAATTGAAATTAGTTATTGTAATATATGAATCATACTGATTTTATTCACTCAAATTGGGACTAAATACAAACTAATTCTATTATGAACTGACATTATTGTAGAGACTAAAATCAAAACAATGAAGGTTAAATTTCCCTAGATTACTCAACAATCCATATGACTTAAATCTCTCTTGAGACCATTAACTAATATACACATTCAAAAAAAACCACTAATTTTATTTGTTTGAAAGTGTACCTTCAAAAATATTTAAGAGTTGTTGTTTTTTTTTTTTTTTGCAGCAAGAGTAGGGAAAAATAACACCCTTTTTAACATATGACTATTATATTAGAGATTAAGTCCAACTAAAAATCATTTTTAAGTCGAGTAACGAGTGACCTCTAAAGCAAGGGCTTAGAATACCTCCCCTTAGAACGACCTCGAATTCTCATAAAATATTTGTGATTTTCGAAATGCATATTAATACCTGGCGCGGAGGTTCAATTCTCTTGTGGCTATTGATATCATAATTTGGTAAGGTAACAACTTGTCCATGTTTTAATTTATCCACACTTGAAAGCATAAGCTCTATATCAAATGCATCTGAAAATTAAACAAGGAGTATCAATTATTCTTATTATCTAATAGATTATATTTTTCAAACTAATTATGCATCAAATTTTGGCTTTCATCTGCTACATAAAATTGAAGCAATGTACTTACCAGGATGATCAAAGTTGTAATCATTAAGTTTTTGTAATATTTTGTCACTCAATGAGTGGTAAAATGAGTCCTACAAAATTATGAGTAAATAAATATAAGTAAAAATTCAAGAATCAATTTTTCTACATTGAAATAAATTTGGAAAAAGAAAATATAATAATACCATTGAAAACATTTCACATAGACAATAAAAATAAGCACAATCTACACATTAGTTTATCCAAAATAAATAAGTAAATCAAGATAAGTCAATCTTATATGTTTTCATTCAACAAAATATAAATTTTACAATAATAATAATATAACATTTTTTGTGATTGAAACTTTAGATGAGTTGAATCACACGAGTTTTTCGAAGAAAATAAGATTTCTCATCTCTACATCTAAAATTGGACCTCTCTCCATTGTTAGGTATGAGCCAGCTAGACCAACTTTTATTGGAAAAATATAAAACTAATAATACTATTATTTCAAAGGGTACACATTATGAAAAATTAATTACTTGATTAATGAGAACAATACGTTGATCACGAAACTGACTATTTATTCTGTTACACACAGTTGTTTTCCCAGATGCAGTTCCACCAGCAACACCTGAAAAAAATTCATTTTTTTTCAAACAAAAATTTTGTGTATTATTTTTAAAAAATAATAATAATAAATATAATCATTAACAAAAAACATTATTTGTTACCAATGAAGAAAGGTTGCTTAGGAGATGGTGGAGCTTTGGAGCCATTAGATTGGACAGAAATCTTGTTCTTAATATTGACATTCAGTGCCAATGAATTCTCTTTTTCAGAATTGTCCATCTCTATATGATTATCTATATATCTATTATTTTCTTGTAACATACACATTCATATTCATCTATGATTGAGATCAAATCAAGCATTAGACACCCTTTTTCTCTGCTAGTGTTTGGGAAATTACTAACTACTAATAGAGTATTATTTTGTTTGATTTAATTAATTAATTCAAACAACATTTTGTGTTGTTGGTTATTAGTTTCTATTTATAGAAATTATTATGTAAAACATAGATAACAAATATATGATCCAATTTGTTTTGGTCTTAAGTAGAGACCAATAGATGCGGATTTGAAATTAGTTATGTATGTCCAAGTGTTACATAACAATGGATACAAATTGGATTTGATGCTACATTAATGGATAATGAATTAGTTGCTACCATGCACCTCTAAGCTAACTTTTTTATTTTTCATTTTTATGTCGTCTCAAATTAAAAATTTATCAAATATAAATATATAATAATTATTTATTACTAAAAAAATCTAACTACTCTCTGATTTTAACTCAGACGGTAAAATATTGCAGAAACATTTAATATATTAGAGTATGAGTTTAAACATTTAATACATTATTTCTCTGTATTCGTTGGTGTATGAGTTTTACCATTAAATATTTTAGAAAAAAAATAATAACTATGTAGTATTTTTAATATTTTTCTTTTATATATATTTTATCATCTTTCATATTTTTTCTTTTTTATGTATATTTTATCATCTTTCTCATAACTTCTTTTTTTTTTAACAAATCAAACTAATGTCATCTCATTAACAATAGAAATTGCAATACAAAAAAGCATACAATGAGAGATTTGAGGACTAATCATCTATGTAGCTACTCTAGTAAATTCATTAGCCACAAGATTGCTTTACCTCCTAGCTAGTGAATTAAGTTTGGTCAATTATTTAATTTAATGTTAATATATTCATTCAAAATAAAACCAAAGATGGAGATATCATCTTTCGAATAATCAAAGCTATCCACCACCACCTTTGAGTAAAGTTCAAAGATAATGTTGTCTAGTCATAATTTTGTTGCCCAATTCAGCCTCTAGTGTCATTGCCACAAATCAACCACTACCAATATGGGATTGATCCGATACGTCACATACTGAAGTAGCCTTTTATCTTTCATTTTTACATTATGTTATAAAATATAAAATGAACTCTAAAATAAACATAATAAATCAAATATCTAATTAAATTTTATTAGATAACATTTTCTCTTTATCAGTTATTAGTTAGTTAAATTGGTTTTATATTTATTATAGTTAGTTGAGCTTGTTAAGAGATGTTAGGAGTTAATCCTATATAAACCCTCATTTGTAATCTTTTGTTCAATCAATAAATAAGATTATTCAAAATTCTTTCATTTTACTCATTTTATAATAAATCTCCATATGTGATACTCACTCGATGGATAGAACTAACTTGATGTAACATTTAAAATATTCGAGACTAAAATGAAACTTTTAATTCATGTATAAGGCATTAAAATAAAATTAAAATAAACATAAACGGCTAAATACCTAACTATAAGCCTAAAAAATAAATGTGAAATCATACTCTTGAACTTAATTTTAAAGTATATGAATTTATCCTATTAAATGCTAAAAATATATTAAGTAGGGAGAAAAAATTAAAAAGGAAAAATCAGCGACTACATTTAATGGCAAAGAAGTTAGATGAGGATTTTATTTTCCACTCTAATTTTCTTCATTAATTTTATATACATTTGTCAGTTCTTTAAATTACACGAAAATATCAAATATTTTTTTTCATATCAAGTTAATTTTTTATATTTATAAAAATTTTAATGTTGAATTATTTTTAGTTATAACTTCATTTCTTTAATTTTTAGCAAGAAATTTTTAAAATTATATTATGAGTTTTGTTATTGATCATATCAAAAACTAATAATAAATTTTCAAGTAATTTCAAGATCTGGGTTTAAAGAATTTGTGTTTAATTTCAAAATCTATAAAATGTATTTTACTTAAATTCTCTTTCATTTAATGACTTTTAAAAAAAAAAAATTGATGGTTTACGATCTTATATTTATTACAATTAAATCCTCTTAAAAATTACACCATTTTCACGTCTATCAAGCGAGTGTCTTTCTATTGATCCGACAGAAGCTAGTGCAAACACACTATTTGTAATTCTACAACTATCGATTCTTGTCATACTGTCGCATGTTACTCACTCCAATTTGCAAATTTCTAAATGAAATTGTCTCTTTTTTTCAACCTTTGGTTGTGATATTTGATGAATTGCAGTATTTTGTTTTCTTTGAATGTCACAGGTAAAAAACCATGTAATAAGTATATTATTAACTAACTCTCTCAATTATCATATTAAATTACTTGTTTCGATTTTTTTTTTTTTAAAAACATTTTGATATTGCTGACACTAATATACTCGAGATTATATTATAGATTTGTTTACTATTATTGTAAATATTGTTACATTATGAATATGATTGTTATGTTATACCTGTTTTTATTTCCCTAACAATTTTATTCCCTTATTATTTGATATTGTGATGAAGTCTTAATTCAGCACCTAAAATTTGTGGAGGATATATTTTTAATGTGATGATCATTTGGCTAGTTGTGGTGGACACCAAATTTTAAAAAATGTGGCTACGTTAGAGGTTTTACACGGAATAAATAAAAGTGTTCAAATATAATACTTATTTAAATTGAATTTTAATAGTCGTGTATCATTGTAAAAAAAAAAATTACATTGTCATTATATTACAAATATTTATAGATATGACTTTAAAAGTATGTATAGTAAAAGTCAAATATTATATCAAATGAATTAGTCCTTTGAGTACGGAAGATCGTTGGATCTATCAAACGGTTCAAATTGTCCAAGATCGTGCAACACTAAAGGGCGTTCAATACATCTCATGATGTTTCTATTGGGTCTTGCACATTTCCTAGCCATTAATCCAGAGCACCAAGAAAATAAAATCTTTGCAATATTCATAATAAACTAATAAAAGTGAGAAAATAATTTAATATTTGAAACTAAATATACACACCCAACATTTCACTTTCATACTTTGATGTCTTCTTTATAAAAAACAAGCTAACTTTATTTTGATAAAGAAAAATCACTTTCACTTACATTTGCATCACATGATTCATACGTAACCTATATTATACGTAACCTATATTATATCTACTTTAATAATAGGTCTGTTTTTTTTATGAAAATGATAGAAACTACAAACTTTTTTATACAAATATTTATAAAAATGAATTAAATAATTTTTTAATTTTTAAAATTTTAAAATTTTATTTTAGTTTGTGGAGAAACTGGAAAAAAATAATTACATTTTTAAGTCCTTATAAAATTATTATGCAACTAGATTTAGTTTTTATTAAAATAGAAAAATGTATTTTTGAAATTCTTTTTCCAGATATGTTTACAACATTATAAAAAAATTATCCATAAAAAAATGAGTTCAAAATTCGATATCTAAATTATGTTTTTGTTCTTGTTAAAAAAAAAATATATTTTTATTATTTTTATCTTAAGTTTATAACGTTTGAACAATTTAATCAAGTAAAAAATTCTAAATTTTTATTGAGCAATTTATTTTACAATATTATAAATATATTGCAAAAAATTATTGTTGAGATTTCAAGAGGAACTATGATTGTTTGCATATTTTGTAGAGACTAAAAAAATATTTTAGTAACATCTATACATAAAGTTGACAGATATTCACTACTATTTTTCTTAATATATGTGGAAAAAAAATAATATGGATTTATAATTAAGAATGGAGTAGTATTCAATTATTTTTGCTAATTCTATTATTATAATCGAAGCAGACATGTTAAACATTAACCCCTTATGCATAGTGATGGTAATTTGACTCATACACATTAGGTACCCGTAAAAAATATCTACAATAGATAGTATAAAATTCTGCATTATAAGTACACGTGTAGGCGCAAGTAATTACCCCTAAAATATAAGCGAATATGGATGCAAGAATGAATAAGTTTAGTACCCGCACTTTAGTACCCGCACGAGGTTCATGATTGATACTCGTGCAAATACAAACTTGAGTATGGGTACTTTTTCAAACTATATGGAGACAAGTTTTATAGTACCCTACGGAGACCCTACTCATCGACTACTTCCGCAAAATTTATTTATTTGTTTGGACTAAAAGGTGCTTATTTCATTTTATTGATAATAATGTATTCAATACAATGTGATATATCTACCATAACGTAAAAATAAGAATAAAACGTGGTCTTCTTTATAAATGCATGAACAACTTCATTTATTTGTTTCATAATAAACTCAACAAGAGATTTCTAAAGGAAGAAGAAATATTTTATTTATATTGTTTCATAATATCCTCAAATTAAGATCTATTAAGTACTGTCAAGTGAAATGTATATCAACTACGGCTTTTGAGTTCTAAGTCAAAGTCCACCCGTTCCAATTGTAGGTCATATACTCATTCGATTGTTGAGAGCAAATCAAGAGCTTTATATTAATAAATATGTGCAAACCATTATGTTTTATTTAGAACAAATTCTCCATGCTCGTTTCTAATGCATATGCCAATATCCACTTTATTAGAAGCGTCTACATTGCATTTCATTCTATTCATCACTGATTTCGTCCATGAAGCTACATTGTTGATTTCAATAGCATTGTTACAACATAATTATCCAAGTAGAGGAAAAATATTAATAAAAAATAGATGTAATTTTTATACTAGGTCGACGTAAAGAATTTTTAAGTGTCAATATAAATTTTTATTAACTACATAACAATTACACTAAAAAAATTGAAAAGGGTGTCTGATTTTGTAATTTGTGTACAAAAAATTATTTATGTTATTTTAATTTGGTCGCTGTGAGTAGAATTAGAAAATGCAGACTCCATGTTCATTCCTTCCACCTCCATCATTCCCTTGTTACAAATTACAAATAATACAAAATTTGATTAAACAAAACTCAGAAAAATTAAAATAAAATAATTAAAAGAAAAGAACAGATAGCGCGTGTGTTTCAGGCTTTTAGCTCTTTCAGTCGCTCCTTTTCGCGTTTTCAGTAATCGCGTTCTCACTCTCTCTCTGCATCGCGCTTTTTAACTCAAACCGCGATTCCAGAATATTCCAACCGCTATGTTCCTTCACTTTCCAGATCCAGGTATCTTATCTTCACTTTCCATCGCTTTCGTATCTCAATTTCAATTTCACTTCAAACTTCGCTTTTTTGAATTTCATTGCATGCAATTTCTGTTGCTACACGATGTCGTTTTATTTTCTCCATCTTCGTTTTTTTTACGTTCACGAATTTCATAAATTAAGATTAAGATTAACATTAACATTTTTTTCGCAATATTGATTTTCTATTAATCCAAGCGTGTTTACCGATAGACACGGATTTTTTATGGAAATTGAATTTATATTTATGCTTTAATTTAATCGAATTTTATCTATTAATCCAAGCGTGTTAATTGATATAAATGGATTCGTGGTTGGATATGTGTGGAAATTCAATTATTATTTAGGATTAATTTAATTGAATTTTTTGTATTAATGTAAGCGTGTTAATTGATAGAAATGGATTCATGGTTGGGTAATTGTGTGGAAATTGAATTGTTATTTAGGGTTTAATTTAATTATTATTTTTTTCTATTTACTGTTGAACGAGTTTTTATTTTTTTGTCCATTTATGGCTTTTGGATACCAATTAGAGGTTGCGTGTGTTGATTGTGTTTGAAGTTTTTTTGCGGCTGCTATATTGGTTTTGCATTCAAATGTTACTTAATGAGGTTTTTTTTCATATATTTTAAAGGTTACTTAATAAGGTTTTGCTTCTTTGAGTCGGTAAAGTTTGTATGAATTGGTCATTGTGTCATAAATTGAGAATTTGCTTGGAAATTGGGAAACTTCAACCTTAAACAAGATACCTTTAGATCCATTGATCCATTTATAGTGTCTGGAATTGAATTTTGAGTTAAATTTGGTAGTTGGGAGGATTTTGATTTTAGATTGGTTTTGTGCTGAATTTTGTTAGGGAGATAAGTGGGGTTTAGGAATTGGAATTTTTGTTGTTATTGTTGTTGTTTTGGTGTTTTTCAGAGAATTGAGTTGATGGGGGGTCAAAGTTCTAAAGAGGAAAATTTGAGGCAAGATTCATCTTTGCGTTCAAGTTCATCTGCTTCTTCTTGGAGTTCATATCCTGACCTTCATTTGGGTTATGGTCAGGGTGGTTATCCTTACACCTATGAGTCACAACAACCTTCTTATCCGACACATCCGTATTATGACGCACAGCCTCCTCCTCCTCCTCCACAAAACTATGGCTATGAGCCTCAAACTAGTGGTAGAGTGCCCCGCCATGACGATAGAAGAAAGTTAGAGAGGAAATACTCAAGGATCGCTGATAATTACAACTCCATAGATGAGGTAAAAGATGCTTTGCATGCCAATTTTGTACAGTTTTATCTTTAGCTTATCAAGATATCAACCCATGTAGATATTTTGTATCTTATCGGGAATTGAAGTGCTTTACTTCTGGATTTTTATATTTATTTTAAAAAAATTATTTGGCATTTAGAGAATCCAAGATTTCCTATTTTTTAAATACATATTTTGCCATTTAGAATTTGGAGATTAAAATAATAATAATATTAATCACAGTAACAGTGCAATTGCAGTTGATTGTTATATTGAGGTAGATTTTAAAGTAGTTTGTCTTGTGCTAGCCCAACAAAATACCTGCGAATGGCTGTTCTGTCACCGCATCCTGTTTCCCCTTCTGGCCATTTAAGTGCACTAAATTGAATTTACTGAAGTGAAAGAGAAAGGCCCTGCATGTTAAGTTTTTTGTTTTCTCCTGAAGAATTTAGAGCTATATATTTTTACTATTTTTGTGTTATATTTATGTGACTTGGCATGACTTAGCTGAAAATAATAGTGTCTTGCAATTTGTGAATTTCCTTCTCACTGACAATGGTACTTATTCATGTTTTTATTTTGGGAAAAGGAAAACTATTGGTTCCTTATCATTATTTCAATTCTTAACATTCTAGTATTTTTTATACTTATATCTCATTACAGGTGACTGAGGCTCTTGCACGTGCAGGCCTTGAGTCTTCCAATCTTATTCTTGGAATTGATTTCACCAAGAGCAATGAATGGACAGGTTAGGCCTCATTAATAAATTATTGTTTTCTAAGCTAAAGTTTTTAATTTATGCATTGTTATGCTGTTGTGAAATATATCCTCAGCTTGATGTTGCTTTCAGGAAAGCGCTCATTTAATCGACAAAGCTTGCATCACATTGGCAATGGTCCAAATCCCTATGAACAAGCAATATCCATTATTGGGAAAACCTTGGCTGCATTTGATGAGGATAACTTGATTCCTTGTTTTGGATTTGGGGATGGTATTTCTCTCAAAGTTCTCACAACTCAGAAATTTTAGGTTTTTTGTTTATGTTTTAAAATGTGCTAATGGGCATTACTGTGATATGATGGCAGCATCAACACATGATCAAGATGTCTTTAGTTTCTTTCCAGACGAAAGATTTTGCAATGGATTTGAAGAAGTTTTGAGTCGGTATCGGGAAATTGTTCCAAATGTTCGACTTGCAGGTTATATATCTATTACTAATCTTGTTGTGCTTATGGGAATTCTACTTATTCATGATATAGATATTGTTGTAATACTGAGCTAATCATACTTATGTTTTAACATCAGGCCCTACATCCTTTGCACCCATTGTTGAAATGGCCATGACAATTGTTGAGCAGAGTGGAGGCCAATACCATGTTTTGGTGATAATTGCAGATGGCCAGGTAATATATTCTTTATCAAGTGTCGTCAGTTTGTCCAAAACATTTTACGCTACATATGTACATGACTTTTTTTGGTGCAGGTAACAAGAAGTATTGACACTGAACATGGGAGGCTCAGTCCACAGGAGCAGAAGACTGTGGATGCTATTGTTGAGGCCAGGTGATTATGCTGCAAGGTTAATCTCAATAATGTTCTATTTTACAAAATATCTTGTCTTATTTACCTGCTCTGTGACAGTAAATTTCCTCTTTCAATCATACTGGTTGGTGTTGGAGATGGACCTTGGGACATGATGAAGGAGTTTGATGACAATATGCCAGCTAGAGCCTTTGATAATTTTCAGGTATTGAAGTGCATGCAGAACATTGATTAATACCGGTTAAAATGTTCTAAATAATTGGAATTCATCCCCTGAATTATTGTGGAATTCTCTTTGTGCTTCTTTAGTTTGTGAATTTCACGGAAATTATGTCAAAGAATATTCCTTCTTCACGGAAAGAGGCAGCATTTGCTCTCGCAGCATTGATGGAAATTCCTTCTCAGTATAAGGCCGCAATAGAGCTTGATCTACTGGGGTAAAATTTTGATTCATTACCTTCAGTATTTCTCTCTCTCTCTCTCTCTCTCTCTCTCTCTCTCTCTCTCCCTCTCTCTCTCTCTCTATTTTTCTTATTCTAAAAAACAATCTTAAGTTCATTTCTGACAAAATTTGTTGATATTTGTGCTTGTTTATCGCAAACAGTAGTCGTAAAGCCAATGCTCCTCAGAGAGTTGCCCTCCCAACACCCTCTTATGGTTCAACATCTTTTGGCACTTCAAAACCTTCTCCTGCTACGAGTTTTAAGCAGAGTGTGCCTTCTTACCCCGACGACAGCAAACTAAGCTCGGCTCCTTCTGCCCCAAGTTCTACTTATGAGAATCAGGTACACCTACAAAGTGCTTCTAATAAAAATATGCCATGTTCTTGATCCGGTCTTTTGGATGCCAACATGAATGTTACTGGAAATTGCTTGAATTATATGAATATATTCTTTTCCATATAACTTTTCGGGTTATCTTCACATGCCTCAGTTGAGTAATTAGATTACTCATCTAACAAAGTATCTACATGGTCGAATGGGGAAAGATTATTGGCATCAATTACATGCTTATTTGTGCTGCATAGTTTTATGGTCTTATTTCCCTGTTTTATAATTCTATTGTCTGGTTATTGCTGTGCATTTCATATGTCTACTACAGGGATAAGGGATTGAATTTGAAATGGTTCATGTTATGAGTTTATTAGTAGATCGCTGTACTATAAAATTAACAAATTAAATTGGATTTGTGCAGCTTTGCCCTATATGTTTGAGCGATCCTAAAGACATGGCCTTCGGATGTGGGCATCAGGTAAAAGCAATATTTTCAAGAGCAAATGTCCAAATTGGTCCCCAACAAAAACACAGAGACCTATTAGTTTTTGGTTCATAAGAATCTAAATTTGGATCAAATTAGTCTTTGTTAGAATAATTTTTATTTGATCCACATTAAAGATTCTTGGATCAAATGAGTATTTTTATTTCTTAAAGACTGAATAGATCTTAGTGTTTTTTTGCCTGGGACCAATTTATGTACATACTTCATTATCAAATTTCAATTTCAATTTCTTCCCATATTTCTGAAGTATAGAACAGATAAGGAGAATGCTTATGATTTCTTTGTTACATGACAGACATGTTGTGGTTGTGGACAAGATCTTCAGACGTGTCCCATCTGTAGGAGCCCCATTAACACCCGAATAAAGCTTTACTGAGCAGCATCTTTTGTTGGGGGATGTTTATGTTGTATTCTTTGAATTTTTTATGTGGATGTATACAATATTAGATCAAATCTTTGTTTCTGCTGTGAAAAGTGGTACTTTCTGTACGTAAGTATTCCTTGATTTTTTTTTTCCCATTCATTTTTGTTTCTGACAACAATGATTTGACAACTTAGCCTAGGGTGGTACTTGTACAGTTTTAGTTTAAGTGAGTGATTTTGGTTTGATTTGTAATTTGTATTTATCGTGGCTAAAGGCGAATACAAAAAGATTTCCAGATTTTAGACCAAAAGAATAAATGATGAAGTCATTTAAGAAAATGAGCTTGTCCTAACGATTTTACATTTCTATTATGTAAAGTTTTTTAGCACAACTATCTAGTAGTCACTTTATCTTAATTTGAAAATTTGTCATTTATCTTTTTTTTAAAGTTGCTCCTATAAGTATTAAAATCAAGTTAGTCATTTAAGTATTTAAAATGTCAATATTGGTGTACATGAAACAGGATAAAAGAAAGTCAACTGTAATCACCTTTATTTAATAAAGAATCAATTAAAATAATTGTCTAATTTGACTTAAAATGCACATTTGAAATGTAGTCATTTGGTGAAAGGAAATTAACTCACTAACTTTAGCTTCTCTTTTGACACTTTCAATTGTATTGTAGTGGAGTCTTTTTTTAGTTGAGCTCTATAGGTATTTTTTTTACGATATCTCTAGAATTTGCATGTCTAAGAATGCTCATTTGATCATTTAGTTTCTCTGGTGGATTTTGGCCCTCTCTTGTACTCAAAAAAAGGTGAATGTTCATCTACCTCTTGATTTTACTTCCTCATTCCAAATATATATGCTAAGATCCGATATTGTATTTTACGCTACTAGAAGCTAGAACCCAGTAAAAAGTTAAAAAATTAAGGGTTGGATGAGCATTAAAAGAAACTTCAACTTTTTAAAGCTTGTGCATCCTAGTTCATATTTAGATGCATGAGAGTGGTCTTTGATCAATGCAAAAATTTCACTAAGAAAAAACACCAAAAGAACTAAAATCCAAACAAAAAACATAAGGAGCCAAAACCAATGTAGCTAGACAAAAATTAGAAGGCAGCTTCATTTTCCACCCTCTAATGTCATTCGGATTGGTCAATCTTAAAGTGTATTTTGAGAATTTTTGAGAATATAAGAGGTGAAAAAAGAAGTCATCAAACTAGTGTCTACCTATTTCTTAAAGTCAACTTAAAATGTATGGTTCACTCAAGTGTGTTGAGTGGGTCATGCATTCAAGTTGGCTTTAAGGGTGTAATTTATTGTTTAATGAATCTTGTTCTGATTGTGGTGTTGGGCAGCATGTGCCTCTTTTGTTCTTTTTGTTGCATTATTTAGCTTTTTTACATGTGAGACCATTAGTACTAGTTAGTGTTTCCAATGCCCCTTAGATCATCCGCAATAGAACACTCTATTTTGGGTGCTTAAACGAATTTCTTAGGTACACATCACTCATTTATAATTTTTTAATGTTAGTATCTAATAAGCACTCATTTCCTCCAACCCAGTACTTCAAACAAAAATTACTAAATGAGTCTCACCAACAACTTTACATCATTACATTTCAACACCACATATTTATTTTAATACAATTTATTAAGTGGAGCCCACACAAAAAAAGAAAGAGAGTGTGTTTATATTGTCACCCTCCTTAATAAGCACCCAAATTATGGATACCTTCAGTGTTTATTGTTTTATCCTTTAGTGTGTATTAGTTGGATTAACTCCACTTGAATTTGGACTAAATTGTATTAGGTGTTTCTATGTTGAGGCCCATTTTTCTTTTATTGAATGATTCTCAATTGACAAAAAAAAATGTTGGCTTTAAGAATGCTAATAGGAGTATATTTAACAACTAAAGGGTGTTAATAGCATCCCTCTTCCCAAGTACGCATATAAGTAAGCCCAGTACCAGGCCCAAGCTTTCAAACCCATCAACAAACCAAAAAGCCCAACAAAAAAATTAACAGAGAAACAAACAAAATGTAAGGGTTTTACGAAGAAACAGAAAAATAGAAGAGAGAGAGAGAGAGGAACTGAAACTATTCTGTTCTGAAAGTTCATTCAATCTTTACTATGAAGTTCCTTCAATCTATCTTAGGTACAATTCTTTTTATTTTCATCTTCTTCAATTTCATACGCAAACATTAATTTCATAATCTCAACCTCGATTTTCTATATTTTCAGGTAAAACGCATTTTGCAGGACGTAGTGGGTTACCGGGTCGGGTTTCGGGGATCCGACATTTCAATGTTTCCACAGAAGAGTATGCTAAGAGGAACTACGCTAACAATGTCGCTGAATACAACACTGTATTGGGTTCTCTCAATGCTCAAAGAAGGTCTCTCTCTAGTTTCATTTTATTTTTCAAAAGATGAGAAATGAAAAAATATCAATTTTGTTGTTAGGAGTATCAAATGTAAGTCACATTAGTCATTTTTTTAAATAATTTTAGTGACATGTTATTATCATTATACTAATTTGATTCATATTTAGATAATGGGCGTGGGTTAGTTGGTTAAGCTTGTTGGGATGGTTTGTGGAGTTAGTAGGGCGTCGAAATGATGAGAAAACTGTCATTTTGATGCCTAAATGTTTGAGGTGTTGTCAACTGTCACTATAGTCACTTAATATATTGAAATTGCAAAAACATCCTCTAGTGTTTTTTTGTTACAAATTTTATGGATCAAGTTGACTAATGAAGACGCATTTGAGGACTAAATTAACTAATGAAAGATACATTCAAGTTTGAGGACCAAAATGAATAATGAAAGACAAATTTATGTCCTCTTAAAAATTAATTCTTATGTTGCCCCATGCATTGCACGTGTTTATTGCTAGTTACTAGTTTGATTCATATTTAACATAGTTAAACCAAATTGGTATTTTCATTTCTGAGGATCAAATGGATCTCGTGTTTTTTTTGTTGGGGGCCAATTTGAGTGTTTACTCTTTTATTTTTTGTTGATTGATTTGATACACCCCATTTTTCAATTTACAACAACCTAGTTTTATCCCACTACGTACGGAACACCATTACGTATTTGATCCATGTCATAGATATTTGACTAAGTTTTATGTTAGCTGTCGTCATTTTTCAATTTATTAAAAAAAATATTTGTTTTGGATTATTTGGTAGGATATTTTTGCTGAGGGATGTGTATGATGATATGATGCTTGATGGAGTGAAGCCAAGCCGCGACACTTTTCATTCCCTTATTGTTGGAACCATGAGAGGCTCTAGAATGCAAGATGCTTTTTTCTTCAAGGACCAAATGAGAACCATGGGTTTGGTTCCTGATGTATGTACTATTTTTTGTTGTCTTTACAAGTTTTTGCTTGCACCACTTTTTGTTGAGTTATGATGTTAATAAGGGTTATTGGATGTGTAATGTTTGAAGTTGTGTGATGAAAAAGTGGATTTTGTTGATAACTTGCACAAACTTACTTGGTTGCTTGAAAATTTAAATTTGATAACTGTGAAATTTTAAGTTGACATCTTTTAACTAGTTCTGCTGCTTTTTCCTTGTTACAATCAAATAGAAGTGGGTAAAATGAGTATACTCAAAATGGTTCTTAAGTTCAATGTTTTCATGGTGGGTTTGGTTAAACCCTTTTTTCTGTCTCTTCTTATTGCAACATCTTGTAGAGTGTGGATAATCCTGCATGATATGAAGTTGTGATTCTCATTTTCTATAATCTATATCATGTTTCAATACCCCATGTTAAATATGGTGGTTATTTTTGTTTTTTGGTCAGAAAAATGTGACTTCTATTGGCTGTAACTAGAGGCTGCAGACTTAGTATTTACAATGTTGCGGCCTCGTTTTGTATGCATGTATTGCATGCATTGCTGCATCAGTAGCCATTGGCTATTAGTGTTGCCAATTGCAGATTGCAGAATATAGCGGTTTGTTCAAATTCCGCTAAGCTACAGTGCTATAGTGCTGTAATAGTGGCTATTTGACAAATAGTGTATCACAGCAATAGCAATTTGTTCGAATTCTGCTTTGCCATAGTGCTGCAGCGCTGCTATTTGACAACACTGCTGGCTATTGATTTTTAATCCTCTTTGAAGTTGGCTCTACTTGAAGTAGAGCAGATCAGTAGAATCATTGTTCAATTGTTTTCTCATAACATAACATAGCCCATAACACTTGTTGACAACTTAATATAACTTTCACTTACAGTTTCTTTTTCAAGATCAATGAATAGTCTCATATTGATGATGTAGGTTACTTTTTACAACTTTCTAATTTCAACCTGTGGAAAATGCAAGAACTCTGATCAGGCTATTCAGGTACCTGTCACCATCTAATTGTAGACAGGATTTTAATATTCTACTGCATTAAAAGTGCTTATTGCATCCTCGTCTTCAGAAGTATAATAATGTTTTCATTTGTTGTCCTTTAAAATGAAGATTTTGGAGGAGATGAAATCCATGGAAGTAAAGCCAAATGTACAAACCTACATATGCTTGCTACATGCTTGTGCAGCCCAAGGACGCATAGACCGAGTGTATGTTATATTGCTGCTTCTTTTATTATCTAATCTATTTAATATTAATAAAAGAATGATCCAAGGGAAAGAAATCATTTACTTATGATTTCATTTCCTGTCCAAAAACTTTCTTTAGTATCCGTGTTTTTACACGAGTTTCACTGCTACTTGTACTTCACTAAGTTTTTTTTTCATTGATTCCTTCACATAGGGACTCTATAATAACAATCAAGCCTTACCCCACTAAGTGGAGTACTACATAGGGACTCTATTTTTTGTTTTTCCGATGTATAGTTTGGTCTCATAACATGTTATGTGATGCAAAACTCTATCCATGTCCTGTTTCGTTGCAAATCTTCCCAAAGTCTGGAGATAGGATTATTGTATTAGACAAACAAAGTGAAGTAAAACTTTGTAAAATCATTATGGCATGGATCAACAATGTGTTATGTGATGCTACTCTTAATGGCTTAGTGAACTAAGCTTGCTCACCTACCTACTATCTCTATCTAATTTTTCTTTCAAGTAAAGTAGGAGGATTTCTTATTTCAAGTTTGTCTTTTTATTTGATTGCCAAATGCATATCAGCATCATCAAGTTTCCTTTTATATCTTTATCTTTTTTTAAAAATTAATTATTCAAATTACTGATCCAGGTATGCAATTGTTCGTGATATGACTGCAGCTGGTCTGGGATTAAACAAGTTCTGCTATGCTGGGCTTATAGTTGCACACAAGAACAAAACACCTTTTACTGATGATTTTGATGCAAAAGTAGTTTTCATATCTATTTCTTGATTTGACATGTGGTATGCTGTATTTTCCAGTAATCATTGAACTTATTGTTCTGTGGAAAAAGGTTATCGAGTTTGTGGAGAGGTCGAAGATATGGTCTTCAGTAGAAACTGACAGTGCCAATGCTGAGAATGTGATGATGGGTGTTTCTGATGAGGAGTTATACAACTTACCAACGGCAGATTACATTAATAGGCGGGCAGGATTCTTGAACAGACCATTTACAGCATATCATACTGCATTTAATGCTGCTGCAGACTTCAAGAATGTTAAGGTATGAGGTGCCATGTTTGTATGAATTTTTACAATATTGTTAAATGGTTCTTGCATGCTTCTAAGCTCTTCTGCTGATGCTGCCTGTTTGTGTGGCATGAAATCACTCAACCACACAACTTTGAGATGTTGGATCAAATTATCAATGTACATCTATTTGAATCTGGACGTCTATTTAGCGTTTAAGCCAAATCAAGATAGACACTTGTTAATATTGTACACTTTTACTTATTCTTTACCTACTTCATTTTGTCTTACTCGTGGCAAGGGATTTTGGTGTGATGTTACTGTCTATTAAACCAGAATTTATATTTCAGCCTTTCTTTTAATGGTAGCCCTTCTTAATGTTCTCCTATTATGAGTTATGATGTTATGATTACACTTTATACTGACCAGAAAAAAGAGATCGAATAAACGAAAGTTATATAAATTAAAGGATTCAATTTTTCATTTTATGCTTTCAAGTTTCTACTTGCTACTTCGGAATAATAATCTCAATTAGCACACTACACCTTTCTCATATGTTTAGCTTTTACAGCATGTGTTATGGTTTTAGCCTGTTGAAAATAAAACAGCAAATTGTAGAAATGGTACTTTCATATTTTATTTATGGCTAATAATTTAAAGCTCAATATTTAAATTTGATCTTTTTGTTTTAGTTTTCTCTTCCGATTTTCATATTTCCAGAAGGGGGAAAAAATTTAAAAAAAAAAAAGAGCAATTTAGCTTTTTTATTGTATCGCGTCCAATTATCTGTTTTGAAATTTGTGTTTTTTGTAAATTGTTGCCTCCTTAAATTTTGATCAGGTTGAGGCCCATTTTTGCTGATTTGTTTATATATATCAAATGCGACATATGAATGTGGTAGTTAAACCCTAAACACCAAAAACAATGTTTTGACATTTTTCAGAATTTATTTTTAAAAAATATTTTCACGACATCACAATTAATGTCCTTTTTTTGGCTTTAAATTGTCTTTTAATGTTTGTATGGTTGATGTCTAATTGCGGCAGTTGACGGATTCGCTTCTTGAAATGCTGAGCAAGGAGAGGAAAACTCCTGATATCTATATTACCACGGAAGTAATTAGGTAATTGATTATTAATTTCTCTTGTTGTACTATTCAGATAGCTTAAAAATATGCATTCTACCACACTATACCTTTATGTTGGTTTGTAGATGTAGATTGCACTGCACTAGAAAGTAACATATTTTACATATTCGGAATACTTTTTAAAGTCTATTAATCTGTTCTATCTTTTCTTTTCTACCTTTTCACTTCAATTTCAACAAAAAATCCATACAACGTAACCAATTCGGTGGTGCTGTTAATAATAGACTATGAACTGCTTGTAAAAGGAATACTTGTAACCAAACATGGTCAACTTGGTTCGGTGAAGTAAGGAAATATGGTTATAGTTTGAACTTTTTTGGTTCCAGTCCCAGACTAGATCCTCAGATCCTTATTTTTTTTGCTGCTGTTTCAACCAGTGTTGCCAAATAGTAGCTATAGTGCTTTAGTGTAGTGGAATTTGAATAAATCGTTATTTTAGGACAGAGTGTTGCCAAATAGCGGCTGTGGTAGTTCTGTAGTGTGGCAGAATTGGAGCAACTTACTATTTTCCGCAATCTGCGATTGACAACATTGGATTTTCAACTGTTTTTGTTTTCCAATTGCATTATACAGATATCACTTTTGATCATGATTGCCATTTTTATGCAGGTGCTATTGTCATGCAGGAGAACTTGACCGTGGTCTGCAAACTTTTGAGGACACAATAAGTTCAGGAAAGGCTATTGCTGCAGAACTTTTTGTGGTGAGTTTGCTCACATATACTTTCTAGTACAATCAAGGCTAAATCTTCTAGTTGAATTATTATATTTCCTCAATATCAGTAATGTAACTAAGTAGTAAGTACACTTTTTTTGGAAGTGGTCTTGCTCGTGTGTGTGTTTGAATTTTAAAAATGCTGATTGCTCTCTTTATGGACTGTTTGGTTTGAGAAAATACTTTTTGTTTTTATTTCCTGTTTTCACTTGTAATTACATACTTTCCACCTTGTTTTGAGTTCAAATATTTTAAAACTGAAAATAGAATGAACACAAGTTGATAGTTTTGAAAAAGAAAACCTTTTCTCAAACTAAACATAGACCCTTAATTTCACAAATTGTATAAACTGCATATTGATTAATGAATTATACAAACCAACATGACTGCAGACACTTGCCGAGGGAGCAATGATTGGTCACACTGAGAAAGGAATGCAAATTGCTCAAGATATACTGGTAGGCTATCATAGATTCTTCATCCACTTTGTAAAGTTGCAATTTAATTTGGTATGTTTGAAGATTTCAAATTTAAATCTGCAATTGTAGGTAAGGATGAACCAAAGAAACTTTTTCATGAATTCCAAAATGGGAAGTGAGCTCCTGCTTATGGCTGCTGGTGAAAAGGTAAACAAAGTTTTCCAATTATACCCTCTTGTTATGTCCTTAATATGAGAGAGATTACACATGTCGCCTACGTGTTAAATGTGTTATTTTGTTGTTTTTTAATTGATAGACTGGAGGATATACTACTGCTAACTACATATGGGACTTGATGCGGACCCGCAATGTTGTCCCTTCAGTTGCTGCGGTGGAAGCGTACTATCAGGGCTTGAAAGTGAGTTATTCACCTCAACAATGCATATTGCTTTTTATGTGCTGAGATATTATTTTCATATTTCTGGCAAAAATTTATGGATAGTAGCATGCACCATTCTCAAATTTTGATTGTTGAGAGTAATTACTGTATGTTCAAATTCAATTTTCATCCACTATCACTTGCGAACATTTTATGCTATCATCCAATTTTGTTTTATTCATATTTTGTTTTGTTAGCATACAATTATTGTCATTGTCAAATTCTTTTATCAAAGCAGCAACTATGACTCAATGATGCCATAATTATTTTAACCATGGATCAAAATTTCAAAATCAAACTTCTATTATCTACACCTTAAACAGATATACTTCACATTGCTTGTATTTTGTTTGAATAAAAGGAAAAATATAGTTTTTAGGACATGAAAACTTCCTTATTCTTGGCTCTTTCTGAAGTTAAGTTTAATTTATTGAAGTTATAATTCTTTAGGTCCATAAAGTTTATTTATTATTTAGTTACCTCATTATGGTCACATGTCATCTAATCTAGCATATCTTCCAATCGGATTAATATACACTTGATGTTCACTGCTATGTATGTCGAATTGCAGGATCGAGAGATTCCTCAAGACGATCCAAGACTCATGTTGGTTACTAAAATGTATGACAACCTTCGCACGAGATTTCGAGGAAATATGAATGTATAGATATTTAAGTTCTTCTCTTTTTGTTATGAATGAATTCTGTTAGTTGTTTATAGGTTTTTTTTCTTTTATGAAAAGAGAATCCATGAATTACCAGAATTATTTACTTGATTCATGTATGAGTTGATCCTAGGAATTCATTCACACTATCTCATTGAAAAGGGTACACTAGTAGTTGTACCTTTTTTTTATTAACCATTAATTTCTTATTTAAAAATAATAGAATGATAGAGATTAACTTAACAATTTTCAATACTTGTCCATGATTTTTTTAGACAAGAGGTCAACTTTTCAAGAGATTATCTAAGTGCATTTTCACTTTACAATTTATTTCTATATTATTATATTATTGATCTTCGTCAAAATTTAGCTCCATATGTATTGTTAGGAGACAATGAAAACAAGATCGTGAATTTAAAAATGAGATAATTAAAATTGTGAATAAAACAAAACTATAGAATTTAATTTATTCTTAAAAATTCATAAATAACTAATCAAAATTACAAAATTATGATATATTAGTCATTTCAACATAATCTATTTTGAATGTTTAAACTTTTGTTAACCATTACTTTGTCCTAAATAAGTAATATTGATATACTATTTGTCAGTCTTTTTTTTAAATTGAGTTCCACATTTTTTTTAAGAGAAGTTAGAGTATATGAGCCCATTTGTAACAGATTCTTAAAAAAGTGAGTTATCAAAATCAATATTTTTTATAATCTTGTAACAAATACGCATTTAAAGATCATTGTTTAAAGATTTAAAAGAAAAATAAAAGTTGTTTGTCAATAGTAAAAATTAATTTTTTTTAATAAATTAATTATTAATTTTTTTTTGCAAAGTTTCAAAAACAAATTTTTATTTGAAACAGTTTTAGATTTTTTTTTTTTATAATGTAATAAACTGATAAAAAAAATTTCAAAAGTGATTAATTTTAAAATATATATTTCTTAAAAGAAAAGTTAACAAACTGACTTCTTTTACTTAAAAAAATAGAACTGCAAAACGAGGTCGTTTTTGTTACTATTAGACTCTTCTCCTCACAATTCATAAACCCTAAATCAAATCTTCCTCTCTCGTGCCCCAACGCTTCTCGGAACTCCGGCAACAATACCACCGCCGCACCGTTCCGGCGTTTCATCCCACACACCATCACGAACTGCACAACTTCGACAACCTCCTTCACCGCATTCTCGTTTTCAGCCACACAATCACTGAAGAAGTAGAAGAAAGCATGGAGAATTCCGAAGAAAACAACGAAATTAATACTACAACAACAACATCAAATGACGAGAACTCGAAATCAGAATCGAAATTGAAACTGAAGAAGAAATTGAAGTTGAAGAAGAAGCTGGAGAAAGAAACTGAGAAAGCTGATAAGCGTGGTGTTTGCTATTTGAGTCGAATTCCTCCTCATATGGATCATGTCAAGCTTCGACAACTTCTCTCTCAATTCGGTGATATTCAAAGGATATTTCTCGCTCCTCAAGGTCACTCTCACTCTTCACACACCAAAAACATTTTATATTATTTACATGCAAATAAATTTGATTAATTTTCTCTTTTAATTTTAATATTTTGATATCGTATTGCATCTTATTTTTATAATAATTAAACTCATAGGATAGTATAAGATAGGAACACTTGTTGAATAAATATTTGATATTTCATACACCATAGTAAAATATTACTTGGTTAGTTCTACGGCAGTGCCCCGTTGTAGCTGCTATTTGACAACAATTTGTACTAAATAGCTTATTGCCTCTGGCATGGGTGCTTGTAAAATGGTGAAGTACCAGTACGTATTGGTACGCCGGTATTGGTACGCGTATTGTACTTGTCGATACTCCCTTGGATCTTGTTATTTTGTTGCAAGTGAAATTTGTGGCTTTTTCGTATATAGTTTGTTGTCGAACACATTTTTTGACTTTTTAAACTTAAATTTTAGTGTTTTGCTGTGAATTGGACAATTTAACTCTCTCTTGTTACATTATATATAAAATCTTTCATATTTTCTATTGATGTACCCGTATCTTAATTTTTTTAAACCGTCATATCCCATACTTGTACTTGTATCTGGTACCGTACCTATGGATCCTAGCATATTGCAAAACAATAGTGATTCGTTCAAATTCTGTTATGCTATTGTGTTATAAAGCTGCTATAACAGCTATTTGACAACATTGTTCTAAGGTTGGTTTTTTTTTTTTAATTTAGCAGATTCTTCTGCTAGAGTGCAATCTAAGCGGTCCCGGGCATCCCAAAACCAAGCTTATTCGGAAGGGTGATTGTTTATTTTTTTTATGTTTAATTTGAATTGGTTTTGGAATTGAATTGGTATGTGATTGAAGTTGTTAAGGTGGTTGCTGATTATTTGTTTATTTTGATGGGTTTTAATGATTGGGTTTTTTCTTTGTGATTTTGTAGATGGGTTGAATTTGCCAATAAATTTGTTGCCAAGAGGGTTGCCAATACAATAAATGGTGAACAGATAGGTAATTGTTTGACTCGTCATTCTTTACCAGTTGTTATTTTGATCCTAGAGTATCAGTATCAGTATAGCACTTGCATTTGCTTTTGTCTCCTATCATCATGTTTATCTTTCTGCACTTATCTCTATTGTTAATCAGATGAAGATAAGGATATAATTGAAAATTAGTAATTGATATTATGTTGGAGATTTAAAAAATCAAATAAATAGGAACATTGGTTTTTTGGTCTTTTAAATGACTCTGGAATGGAGGGGTTACTTGTCTGGATTATGTGAAAAACTATATGGTGTTAGCAGGATTATGTACTTCTAGGGGCTATGTGTGTTGCTGTTTCTTATTTAGACATTTAATGGAAATCACGATACTACCCTGCCAACTCTTAATTATTTTGTTTTCTTTAAATTTGGTGAAATAGAAATAAAATGCATGCATAGCAGTTTTGTAGCTAGAATGTTTTTTCATGTCTGCTACTCTGCTTGAAATTATTTGGTTTTGTAAGTTTCTGAATTGTATTGTGTTTCTCTAGGGGGAAGAAAGAGATCATCTTTCTACTATGACCTTTGGAATATTAAGTACTTAAGCAAGTTCAAGTGGGATGATCTAACTGAAGAAATAGGTAACACTTTATGATCAATTCTTGATTTTATTTATTGAATCAATAAGAAGCTCAAGCTAAAGGAATATATATTTATTACAGCCTTTAAGAGAGCTACTCGGGAGCAAAAACTTGCATTAGAACTTTCTGCTGCCAAGAAAGAGAGGGATTTCTATCAGTCCAAGGTTGACCAGTCGCATGCTTTGAACGCTATAGAGGAGAGGTTAAAGAAGGTACACTATCTCTGCGCTTGACAAAAACTTTAATGGGTATCTTTTGATTTTTGTATTGATTGACTCTGGCGCTGGCTTCCCTGTTGTATTGAGTCTCAATGCTGTCTCCTTTTGGTTGTCATATGGCTGTCATGATTGGCAGTTCTGGCAGACCATGATAGTGTTTTTACTGCTTTTGGCTACTCACAAGTCACAACATTCATTCTGCATAATCGACAACGACCAAAATCTTTTTCTTAATTAATTTTCCGAGATTAACCATGAAAATATTCTTTCTGTCATGGTGTGAGGTGTATCATCTCTGTTATAGGAAAATTTAAGTTTTTTTTACCAACTGATTGAGAACCTCAGCCTATATATTTTGTTTGAGGCTTTGAATCTAGCCCTCTCTTAGGATCCATCCCTAACAATGAGTATTGTGGATAAATTAAATAAACAATTCCAATTTTGAGATTAATAACAATTTAAATTAAATTAGTAATAGAGAATAAAGGAGATCCAATGTCAGGGTAAAATTGTTTTACACCGACAACCAATAATAACTTATCACAACAACAAATAATTAGATAACTGTCTTTGATTTATAAACCGCACAATATGATGTTGCAGATTGAATGGTTTTGAATGGTTCTGATTGGATGGTAGTGTTAAGATGTTGGTTTGTGACTTGCTAGGCATAGGGTTTAGAGGAGCTCAGAACTGGTATTAGTTTCATTATTTGAGTTTTACTACCTATTTGGCAGACTTAAACTCATTCTTCCTGCCTGATGATGTTTGATTCTATACTTCCTAGATCTTTATCACTTCTTCACAATCGATAGAATATTTGTGTGCTATGATATTCTGATCCTTTTTTATTTTGTGGTCCACGGCATGTGCTTCTTTAATTGTTTAATTTTTTCTTACATGAATTACTTTACCTCCTTAAAGCCAGAATGGACTTGCAAGCTCTTAGCTAGGATTGTCTTGTGGAATGGAATAATTTGTTTTAGATTATAAAAAATATTGTCAACTTTTTTCTTCAAACCACAAGAATTATTTACATCTTTTTGCTTATGCTTTGATGATTTCATCACACTGGCTCACATAACTTGATTCACAAACATCTTGATGAGAAGTTAATTTAATATACATTCAGCAACTTCTTTTTATCTGTACTTTTCAAACTTCAATGAGTATTATGGATAGGAATCATTTCATATTGATGTCATTTCATTTGGCTTTCACAGAAGCAGAAGGTTCAACAAGAACCAGTACAAGTGGAAAAAGTGATTCGGCATTTCCGTCAAACAAAGCCTATAGTAGCTAATGCTAAAGAAAGTAAACGTGAATTGTCAGATGATATTCTAGATGCAGTAAGTATCCGTTTCATTATTGATTATCTCTTTTTTATTTTTGTCTTTTATTTTTCAATTTTTTAAATATGTCAACATGTGTGAAATCATAAATTTTTAATCGAAGATTTTCCACCATGACCTTTGCAGGTATTTGGCGGCTTTTAATGCATGTATTGATATCTCCAACATAGGCTGATGCTTCCTTGATGTATTTATTCATTTGCAATGAGTTATCTAGAAAATATTTTTTTAAACTGAAAATCAAAGTAATCTGTATACATAACAGGCAATGATGTCAACTGTAGTTGAAATTTTTAAATTGGGCAAAAATCTTTTTTTCCATGCATTGTTTTTGTTTTGCCACTGTTACAGAATGTCAAGTTATGAATTATAAACTCTAAATCTGTTGTCTTGAATGCGAGTACTTTGATTCCAATATAATGTTATTTGATTTTAAATCTAGCATTGTTATCCTAACTGAATCAGATTTTGCCAAAGCAAATTTGACCAAAAAAAGCTGATTGGTTAGCCTCTCATTCTAACATGCTTACAAACAAAAGAAAGAGTTAACACTTAAAGCTTTGCAATCCTCACATTCTAAAATATGGCTTAGTTTGTCTCAATTTGAATATTCAAGAACAATATATGTCTACCTTAAAGTTCTTTTTTCACCTCCGACATTTCAGAAAAACTATGTATTTGAAAGTATACTTTCAGATGGAAAAAAAAAAACTGTTTTTATGAATGAGAACATAAATGTATATTTTTAATGTGTATTTCCGAAATGAATGTAGGAGTAAGAAAAGAAACTCTCTTCTAGCAAAGATCAACCCAAAGCCTCGCTTCTGCTGCTATTACCGATCCACCATCATCTCTAATGATTACAGCGATACTCCATTTTTAAGACAAGCAACATCGATACTTTCTAATTGTTGACTCTATAAGAATCTCCTTATTTTCACTACACTTTTTATTAGTACACCAAATTCCATCACACATATATTACTTATTCAAAAACATCCACCAGAGCATAAATGATCATGTTCTTAGGCCATATAACAAGTTCTTATTTTCCTCATAATTTGTGTTGAGTCAAACACTAAGAGGGGACGAAAGCCATCTATCCTTTATGGCTTCCATATCATCACCACATCTTGGACATAAAAAATGATATCTAATATCAAGTGTTAACAACATGTGAATTCCAACCCCCCTCCTATAAAAAAAAAGTCTAAAACACGTGAAATGTGAAAAATGATTGGCAACATTTGTCTGAATTCACTTGTATTTTTGTTTCTTAACTTTCGGAACAACAAAAATAAAGAGTATGGTACTAGGCGTGCTATCCCATCTTGATGTGATTGTAGTTTTCATCAATTTTAGGGTCCTTTGAGAAGTGGTTAGAATTCAAAAACTCTTAACATACAAGAGGTCATTTGATTCTTAATAACATCAAGAACTTCCTTTTTTGCTTACCTCCTCAAAGAAGTTAGTTATGACCTTGCCGATGCCATGTTCCTTGGTTAACCTTCCACCATAATCATCAATAGTAAATTCTAACCTATGAAGCATGAATACCGACACGGAAACCGGATATGATACTGACACGGACACCGGATATGATACTGACATATCGACACCGATAATAATTTGAAAAAATTAATTAATTGAATGTAATCAAGGCGTCGATGTCGTGTCGATATCAAACACCGTGACACGCCTTTGATCAAGGATGCCGGTATTGAATGGAGTGTCTATCATAGGTAATACCTACTCAAAAAATTACTCTATGTTATTGCATAGAACAAATTCATAATGACATTTAACATAACAACCAACAATTTCAAACATTTACTAATCTTAACAACTATTCAGTCAAATCTCTCCCAAGAAGGCCTTTAAGAAAAACTATACATGAAATTGTAGGATTATCAAAAAGTTCATGTTTAGTCTAAAAGAGTATACACTCAGTTTTCCAGAGATAGATTGGGAAAAGGATTATATTCAGAGTTGTTTTCCTCCCAATCAGCTGCAACATGCACCTCCTGCAGCAACAGTTCCATCTCTGCCTCCTGACTGGCCTTGTGGACGTCCATACCCAACTTTTATACCACATGTCTGAAATAAATAATAGATTCATTGCTAATTTTAGCCAAAACGAAAAATTAGGCAACAGGAAAATGGACGCAAAATACTCTAAATACAAGTAATCAAGCATTTGACGCAACCGCATGATATGGACTGTTGAATCATGATAGGACAGCTCACAGTCCGACTTTGGAAAATCAGGTCCAAAATTTAGGGTTTCTAAAATGTGAGTCATCTAATCTTGATCTGTCGGACAGACTGTATAATTGGGTGAAAGTAAGGGATCCAAATTCCGGGAAGATTTCCTATTAATTTTATTTATTTTAAAGAAAATGGGACATGCATTATCACTGTAAACTAGTCTTACATTGACGTCCAACGAAAATCCAGTATTTTGCCATATCACACTTTTGTAACTGCATTTTAAAATTAGTGGTATGACATGATAAAATGAAGGACTCCCGTTGGATGTCAGTGTAAAACTATTTTAATTGTATGAGATGATAAAATGGAGGACTCTCATTAGATGTTAGTGTAAAACTATTTTACACTTACCATGTTGTATATCCATTAAAGTCTCTTTATTTTAATGAATAAAAATAAGAAGAAAAAAAAAAGCATCCATGCTTCTGCTTCATTAGACACATTTTGGTGAAACCAACAATCAATAACACAAATTATCTTCTAATTCACGTAAAATCTCTAAAAGAAAGAGAATCTGATTTTATTAGTGTAGTAGAAGAAAGAGAAGATTAAAAAAGTAATTTCTATTATTATTTTAAGCAAACACAAATTATCTTCTAATTCACGTAAAATCTCTAAATTATTTTATCTGAAAATCACTGTTTCTTCATCTTAAACAAATGGTTATCCATGATTCATAAACCCAATGCCATATAGGTGTGGCATGGGACCAATGCAGACCTGAGTCCAGGATCAACACAACTAATTTCTCATATCTGTTTACATGGAACTGACTGTAGTTACTTACCTCATTGGACACATCAAAGACACCATCCTGGATGTTCTGAAGAATCTTTGCAGCAGTCTTTATGAAAGCCTGCAAAATAAGCACTAGGTTACTTTTGATGGTAACCAAAATCATAATATGCTTGAGGCTACTGTTTATGCTGCATCTTGCTTGCTATTGGTTGAGATCAATCACCTCTTCTACATTTTGAGCTGTCTTGGCAGAAGCCTCCATGAATAAAAGTCCATTTTCCTTAGCAAACTGCTCTCCCTCCTCTTTGCTTACTGCCCTTCGGTGAGATAGATCGCACTTGTTCCCTATGAGTGTGATTGTCATGTTAGGATTTGCATGCTGCCGGGCATCTTCCAACCAACTTGCTAAATGATTAAATGTCTCTCTCCTGATCCAACAAAAGAATTTTCTGGTTTTCAGTTAAAAGCGTGATTTGAAAAGTAAGCAAACCTCGCCACACCACTGGATTTGGATTGTGCGCGCTATGACTACATGCAGTCAGCCATATTTGGATTGTATGATCAAGATCGGACAGTCCATAATTCAATGCAGATTTTGATTTTTTTAAATCTAAATACTGAGCTTGAAATCTTGACTGTCTGATCTTGATCAAACAATCCAGATGTGGCTGACTGCATGTAGTCACAGAGTTGTGACTGCACACAACCCGGATCCCACACCACAGCATACAGAAAAGAAAAAGGGAAACGAATTGAACATAAGTTGATTTGTTTATATGAAACGAATGTGTATATTGTTTTGGAGCCCTTAGCAAAGGAAGAAGGATTACATACCACATTCATTTGTAAACTTGAGAAGAAGAAAAAAGAAAACCATGAAAACATGCTGCTTGCAACCACCAGTACTAGAGCTCCTCAGATGAGGTATTGGAAAACCAAAAAATCGCATAAGATGGTTTGAAATTTGAAGTTTGATGGTAAACTAAGCCACAAATGTTATAAGACTTCTAGTTCAGAAGAATTGAAACATTCAAATAGGACAATCAACAATAACAAAACAGAATGCAATGACAAAGCTTCAGTCAACCACAAAAGGTTTGTAGACACCTAACTGCACAAATATAAAACATTTATCTTCGGTTGTTTAGGATTTGACTCATCTAGAGTAAAGGAAGGAGTTCCCTTTAACCGATAAAATTCGCAATTATAACTATTGATTGGAATAACAATAACTGAGACTTTGACAATACGTGCATATATTTGTCGATCTATGGTTATTCTTGCATTTTATACTCAAAAAAGTAGTCTCTCAATTTGAAAGAGTCAAATCCTTTTGTAAGTATTATGAACATCTACAAACATTTAGCATTCATCAGAGTGGAAAACATCATGCAAGGTGCATGTAATACAGTTAGGTATTATTCTCGGGATGCAGACCATGATTGTGTGTCAATCAAAGAGACAATAGCACCACAAACCTTGTAATGTCATAAACTAGAAGTGCCCCTGCTGCTCCTCTGTAGTAAGATCTAGTGATGGATCTAAAAGACTCTTGTCCAGCCTACAATTAAACAACATACTCTGCATCAGTGTTTGAATCTTATTGAAAACTACAACCGCGGAGGCGTGGACACTTCAACAAAATATATGACTAAGTAATCCTATTTTGAGCTCTATTAAGACTGTTTGAACTTATTCATATTGTATAAATACACCTCCATGGTGGAATAAAGAAGAGCAGTGAAAGCACTCATTGCTGTATTAATTTAACCTCACCATGCAGAACCGAGAACTGTAGTTCCAGGCTCATGCTAAAAGGGTGTCAAATATAATTAAAATAACTAGTTTTGCTAGGTTGAATGACTACAAATTTTGAGGACCGTCTTCTTGGAATACCTCATAATAGAAAGAAAATTAAGCAGTACCACAAATAAAGAAGTCGTAAGTAACCCAGGGCATATACAACTTAATTAAGCGCTTATAACAGAAGCACTTATCGTATAAGTACTTACGTATAAGCTATTTCTATAGCAAAAGATAAAATAAAGTCAAATTATTTTCATAAAAGCTATTTTCATAAGCTATCTTGGAAAGCCTATTGAAATAGGCTAAAAACAGCTTATGGACATATTGTAAGTTGTTTCTATAGCTCTCCCAAACAGTCTCACAAGTGTTTATGTCATAAGATAGGTGCAAATAAGTCAATTCAAACAAGCATGTCTCTGATGTATGCTTGTGCTTGAACAAATTCAAGCAGAGATTTGTCATCCTAAAACCCTTTAGATTTCAAGAGTAAATATCTTTTACTCACTCACACCATGGAGGGAAAGAAGAGACCGCACATATTCATTAAAGACATCTTTCATTTCGCAAGTAGAACAAATCTAACAATTGATCGCTTCTACACCAGCTGAACTAAGCAGCACCTTAATTGCTGTTTCCTTCTAATCCAAAAAGCAACACTTGTATAAAAACAACAATAACAACAACCAAGTCTTTTTCCACTGAGTAGAATCGGCTACATAAAATAAAACAGTAGACATCATAAAATCATGTTGTATGTTAGGTCGATAGATAGATTATCTGCCTCAAATCATGCTTATTGGAGTAATCCTTCATCTGGTCTACTTGTGATATTAACACCTTGTTCCAACATCTATATCTACATTTACACACACACGAGTGGATCCTCTCATGTTGAAAGAAACATGGCGGGGTCATCACACATTTCTCTCATTCAACATATTAGATGAATAGTTGAGATTCAACATGAGAGGATCCATCACCTCCCCCCCACACACATATAGAGATGGAGAGCCTTGTTCATACTCACATATCCCTAGTCTACACCCCTATTTCCTATTATAGGACCAAAACAATAAATAGAAAAAATGTTTACCAAAAGAGTTTAATGAACATATACAGTCACTACAAATCAATTTTACATTGACACTGGGTGAAAAGCTTTCATTTTACTATGTCATATCATCAATTTCAAAATACAGTTCTAAAAGTAGAGTAGTGTGGCAAAATAGTAACTTTATATTGGATGTGATTTACCCTAATATTGCATATCCTTTAAACCCTTACCAAAAAACTAAATAAATATTGCAACCTTTATGAAACATTCAACATTCAAATCAATTAGTTACAAATAGTTTGCTTTAGTGTTCAAGTTCTAATACATACCCCAACCAATTACTATTATCACTTAATATTTTTGGTGTAAACCAGATATCCTTTGTGATCAACTGCGGAGACTAATCCCTTGAGTCTTGTAAGACCCAAATGGACGGCAAAATATCCCTAAGAGTTTTAATACTGCTGCATGCCCAAGTTCGGATCTGAACCCGAGACTTCGGTTAAGCTAGAATAAACTGGTGTCATCTCATGTAATCGCTCTTAGGTTACTATTACTATTATCACCTAACTTGAAATACCAAACCAAAAAAACTATTAAATAAAATAAATTCTATAGAGATAGAGAGAGAAACTAACAGTATCCCATATCTGAAGCTTAATAGGTCTAGAATCAATGGTGAGCATACGAGCACCAAACTCAACACCAATTGTAAGATCATGAACAGGTTGAAACCTCTTGTCGGTGAACTGAAGGAGCAAACAAGATTTCCCTACACCTGCACCACACGGAACAAAAACCCAAACTTGAAATCAGAATCAGTTACCCAATTGAGAGAAAAGCAAAAGGGTATAAACGAATAAACGAACGAGAACCTGTGTCGCCGATGATGATGTACTTGAAGAGGTAATCGTACGACATGGTTAAGAGTGACGAAACGACGTCGTTTTAGAGTGAAAGAAGAATTATGTTACGTTTGGTTTGGAGAATGAATTAATGTATTGTTGAATGAGTGTGGATGGATGGGTTTGAAATTGAATCACAATCAATCAAAAATATTAAGGTGACGTGTGATAGGAGCATGAGAAAGAAACGTATACATATACACTTTAATTACGTGTGTAAAAATGGATATCTCCACCATGTCTACAAATTTATATATCTCTTCTATTCACGATTTTAATATTTGCAAATATTATACATTATGAATGTTAATTTTTGAATCCTTTAATACTAATTAGATAGCAGTTGATATTTGTGAATTATCATTACACGATATTTAAATTCTTATGTTGGCAGATATCCACTATAGAGATAATAATAGTTATATATTAACTGTTTTAGTGAATAAAAATATAATTAAGAGATTTTGTGATATTTGAAGGTGTTTTAGATATTTAGTAATTCGTAATTGTGTATAATTTTTTTAGATCGCAAAAGAATATTAATAAGTCGCGATTTTACATTGAAAAATAAAATATTAATACACTATATTTTTATTTATATAATTTTATTAACTTACCTTTGCATTTATATTGGCTTCCATTAATTAGCAAATAATATAAATATTCCAACTTACTTTATCTCAAATAAAAATTACATAGTGTAAAGCTACTCCGAATTTTTGTAATTGATTTTAAGTTTTGAGAGTTAGTTGTGTTAATTGTTTGATATTTGAATATTCATACATCAATAAATGACACTTAAAAATAGTACATAAGTGTTTGACAATAGTTAATCAGTTAATAAATAGTATTGATGGATTATGAAATGAATTTATCAATTAAAATAAATTGGATAATCGATTAGCATGCAGCTCAGTATTTTACTTGATTAATTGATTGAAGTTTTGTTGTTGATGATTGGTTATTTTATCATCTAACAATTCAAAAATGTCAATTTTTCTAGTATTGTGTAGCCAAATTGGCATCATATCTCATAGTGACCATTTGGTCACTTAACCTAACAATATAAGAATGTTTTAACTTCATAAATTGGTAGGTTTTCATATTTGTAGGTTCAAGTGTTTGATAATTTCTTAAATATTCGTAACGTTGTCAAACCTAAACCAATTTAAATTCTGTTTGTTGTTGTGTGGACGATAATTCTAAGAGCTTTTAACCATATTATCTTCTCGTCAATTAAAAAACATTCTCAATGAGTAAATTAACATCAATTTTATTTTCTCTTTATTTTCATAGAAATCATAATTTTATTATTTATATTATATTTGAATGTTCATATAATGAGAATCAATGAGTCGTCCTTTCTACAAAATTGGGTCAATATTAAGTAGCTGAGTATATTATTAAGTAGAGATGTCTCATGACCTTATGTCTGCACCTACCATTAATTGTTAAAATTGTTGTGAAGTATGGATGACAATTACATCGAGACACAGTGGGTATCTGCAAAAAAAACCAATATGGATAGGGTAAAAACCCGCATAATGGATATGGGCACGGGCACGGGTAATTACGCACAAAATTAAACGGGTATGGGTGCGGGTACGGGTATTATAGTACCCACCCCGCACCCACACTAATATAAATATATTATTTATTTATTATATTATATTAGTATTTAGTTTAATTAATTGTTCTCTTTTATGTTTTAGCATCTATTGATATCATTGGACCACTACAATATTTATAATCGAAAGATAAACGTTTGCAAACTATTTAAAATTTTGATTTTTATGAATAGGCAAATAATTGTGACTTTATAACTAAGAGTTATATCTTATTAATCGTGATTTTATAATTATATTTGCAACTTCCTATCAATTTTTTTTACAAATCCCAAATAATATTGTTGTATGACTTGCAACTTCATGAAGTATTATTATGCATATTTGAATGTGTATTGTAATGTGTGTTCATTTGAAATGTTTTGAGTTAGAAAATATTTTAGTTTATAATACTTTATGATTGGATTTAAGATATTTAGATAATTTTTAAATTTTATCACAACAGTATCATTTATTTATGGATCTATTTTAGTTAAAGTGTGGGTAATGAGTATGGGTACGGGCACTTATGTACCGAAAGAGTAAGGGTATGAGTATTAAAGTTGATACCCAATAGTGTACGAGTACGGGCACAGGTATGGGTATTTTTTTAAACTGCGGGTATGGGGACGGGTACTATAGTACCCTACCCATTGCCATCCCTATTGTGAAGACAGTAGAATAAACTATGAGTTATGTGTTTCAGACCATCTCATAATATGTTTCGCCTTTTAGTTAATTTATGAAAAGTTGACGTTGTTATGCTGATGTTTGATATTTGTTATGGTTATTGCTTACGAGGATATGTATTATTGTGTTTCATGCTATGTATAAGTTTCTATTCTGATGACAACGATTGATGTTTAGAATGTATTTATTTTAATGAAGTTGTATTTTATTTTGTTTTCTAATGTAATAATTGATCAGTGATAAGACTAAATTGATTTATCTGTAAGAATTAAATGGTATATTTATAAGGACAAAAACTTATTTAACCATCATACATATTTTACTTAAATAAATATAAAGTTTATACATACATCCATACCAGTGCGGGCGGACGTACAAGTTTTTAACCGATTTAAATTAATAAAATTTAAAAAATATTATAAAAAAAAAAGAAGAAAATATTATCTCGATCTTTCATGTTTGCACCTATATACTTACATATATGTGAGTATGAGTCGTCATTTTTTATTTAATAAAAAATAAAACATTCTTTCCCAAAAAATTCATAAATCTTGAGTATCTAACATTGAGAATTAAATCATAGAAAAATGGGAAGAATTCGTGAATCTTTGATATTTATAAATTGATTCGACGAAAACAAACTCTTCAATTTATTAATGGTGTTTCTATTGTTGTTGTTGGATTTCATTTTCTTGTTGGATTTGTGAATTTTTTTTTATATAAAAAACTAAGATGTTAATATCAAGAAAATGAGACTCGACGATATTTATATTGTTTAATTACAATTTTAGTTCTTTTATTTTTATCAATTCAATAGATTGGTTCTCCTATTTTAAAATCTGACAAATTTAGTCTTTCATTCGAATTTTTTAACTAACAAGCAGAATCAGGCAAAAGGCTCAAAGTCAGTCTTTAAGAAATATTCACTATGATATTCAGTATGTATTTGAAGTTTGGTAAGATCTTCTCTTGTGGAAGATATGAAAACAATAAGACCTTTTAGAAGGACTATAAGGGAAGAAAGTTGTCATTGGGAGGTGTAATGTTGAAAAACAAGTTCTCGCACAAAGCTATTCGACCACTTTGTAGCGCTCATTTATAGGTTACGTTCGACTCATTGAAAGAAGATTATGAGTTGAAATCGCCTAACCGACGTCACATCAAAATGATTAAGACAATTATTTATCCCTTCGATCATTATCCACTTCAACTAGAACTAGGGGAGGACTTCCTTCCAACCTGAATCCGAATCTTAAGCTTAAACAAAATAATGCATGTCCTCAGCACTCGAATCATTCCTATCTAAATCTTCGTCCGCCGCATTTGAATCAAAGTACGGAGGTGCGATAGGTGGTATGGTAATCGTATAAGAAAATAAATGTTTCATTTCACATTCATCCCCATATCTTTTCTTTTGAATGGACAAATAATAAGTTATTAAGGCAAGGAAGTCACTTCTTGCACATATTACCTGCTACGCTATTTGCTTTACATGAGTACTTGACTGATCTTACGGTTCTTGACTCAACAGGGGGTAATTATGCTTAACACAGGGAGAAAACAACGATGTTACATGTTTTAAATAACATCACATATGATATGATGACGAATAATGTTTAACACCCGTGAAATATCAATAAAATCCTATAAAAACTTCACGTTCAATTTTCAGAAATTATTCATTTTTGTAATTTAGTTGATGACATATGAATAATTAATGCATCTAGATGGTTTTATATCATGAAATTGTATATCACTTAGTTTAAAATAGGTTAAATCGTCATTTTTTTAGTTCATAAACCTAAGAGATTGACCAAAATTGTCGTCTTTTAAAATAGGGGACCGAATCAGTCCATTTACATCTTACTAGCCACTATCTATTAGAGTTGTCAAATGGACCGACTCAGTCCAACACGATGTAGTTCAAGTGAGTTAAAGTACATGCATGGACCAATTACTTACTCATTTGTAAAGAGATGATAATATTTAAACCTTGTTTGACCACTGTAAGCTATGAGGGATAATTGATCACGTCACATTCTTTATTTTATTTAAAAAAAATATATTTCAATACTTAAAATATGTATATAAAAAATAGACCTCTCAATCTACTAAAATATATAACACATAGCCTTATAGCAAAGGAGGAGACAACGATACTCCCGTTTGGTTTAACAGGATTGAAGATTCTAGGCTTTTTTTCGGTTTTTTGTTTTGTTAGTGAATTGAATTGGCCTAAGAAATTAAGGTTGATAACTTTTTGAAATGACGTGGAGAAAATGAAGAAATCTAATACATTTATGATAAAAGAACATACTAATTGCTTATTATTTAACAACTTATATTGTTTTTATTATATTTAATATTTTATCTCTTATGCTTAATATTAATTAGGTTTAAATATAATTTTTGTCATTGAAATCTCTTATAACAATGGCGTGTATCTCTTTTAAAATAATTTTAAAAAAAATTCCATATCCAATAATATCCGTTATAACAATTGACAATATGTATTTTCATCTCGTCGTTGTTAAAATTGAACAATTATCCTTACAAGTGATTTAATGTTCGTTCGAATTTTTTCACCTTTTTATTTACAGAGAAAAAATATATCAGTATTCAAATAATATTTAAAATAAAACCCAAGTCATCAACATAAATGTTATTGTCATAATCAAATAGGAAGAGAATTCGAAAAGATTTTTACTTAACAACATCTATCATTATTATAGTATCTTATAATTTTTTTCCTCTCACCCAATGTCTTATCAAAATTCCATCAATACCTTTTATATGTTTAACTATCTTCCTTTTGTACATTTACATATAATTTAATTTATATACACTAGTGTATAAAGTTTTGATATCGTCAATGACATCAAATGTGTGTCTTTGATTGACTCAATGTCCAACTTTTTATAGATAGAGAGAGACACGTGGCTCACAATAGCCTCTAGACCACACAAGGTTTTCCCAAAAATTAAATACCCAATAGTACAGGGAACAAATAAACTTCGATGATCCTCGAACTTTGGTGGGAACTTCCTCTAGAGAATAACATTCATTATTTAGTAAGCATCCTTGTCAATATGCAATTTTCTAAAACAAACTTACCAAATTGTATTTTTTATTTCTATTTTTTTTAATCTTCGAGTAAACAAAAGCCAAATTTCAAGTTTCGACAAAGCATCTCTTTTATGCTTGACAAGTTCTTCCTCCTTCTCAAGATTGTTTAATGAAACATCCAAATTTATATACAATGTCAATCTATTATAACAATGTATACTTAATTTTTTTAAAGACTTCATTGTCGTTTTAATGCCCTTATTTTCATCAATTGACGAAAATTGATCATTCTATTTTAAAATCTGACAGTTTTGATTTCAACATTTGATTTTTTAACCAATAATGATGATGTGACATGTTTTAAATGACATGACATATGATACAATGATGTATAATGACTAACACCCATGAAATTGCAATAAAACTCTCTAAAAATTTCATTTCAACTTTTGAAATTATTAATTTTGTAATTTAATTAATGACATATGAATAATTAAGACATCTAGATGATTCAACATCATGAGATCACATGTTACATCAATTAAAATATGTTATATCATTATTTTTTAGAAAAAAAATATGAATGATGGACTAAAAATGTCAAATTTTAAAATGAATGGACAAATTATGTGAATTTATGAAAATAGGAGGATTTATGAAAATAGAAATAATAACATTAAATGATTGAATAATAATTAACATTTGTTCATAATAATTATCTTTTTTTGTTTATAATAGTGATAAGATGAAGTATAAATTAAAAAAAGTACACCCTTAAACTTAAATTTTATATAATAATTTGGACCTATGGTATTAAAAAATTAAAAATTTTGGGGTATTTTGATTAATTTAATTATTTATCGGTGGAAGGATAGATGTAGGGTATAAACAAAAAATATCCTTCCTTCTTGTTTTTTTTTGGGCATTTGATTTGGGCCACAGTCCATTAGAGCCCAAAAGATATGTCTATATTTGCAAACGTCAACAAAACGACGTCGTCAGATACTTTAAACTAACAACTTTCCTATTTCATCCTTTTACCTAAAAAACTCACGAAAGCATTTTCTACACGCGAATCCACAGAGCGTAACAACACGATCTTGAAAAAAGCCGCGAGAGTAACTAACACGCACCATCTTATAAGTGTGAAACAAAAACGTTCAAATAAGCAAAGCGAGGGTATATTCGGAAAACTAAAAGAAAACCAAGGACATTTTGGGAATATGAAAAATATGTTTGTGACTATAAAAAAGTTGTAACCCTAGTTTATTCATTATCAACACTCTTTACTTGTTCTTTCATTCTTTAGTCTCTCTCTGCGGCTGAGGATTCCGAACGAGTCTTCGATTTCATTTCTTCTTAGGTAACATCATTTCTTATCTTCTCTCTTTTATTCGATCTATGTTTATTTCTGATGATTTTGTTCGGTTCTTTTTGATTTCAATTTGCATGTTTTGTTTTGTTTTCTATTTGATGATTTTGTTAGGAAATTATACTTTTGATTGAATCGATTTTATTTTGTAAACTTTGATAATTTTAAGCTTTTTTAACCGATTGTTTTATTTATACTTAGATCTGATGTTTTTGTGTTTGTATCATGTTATTTATTTTGATAATTTATGAGCTTTTGATGTTTCTGGTTGTTGAATTATGGATCTGTCAAGAAAACATTGAGATTCATATCAACGTACTTTTTTGGTTTAAAGTTTTCTTTAAGAATGAGTTTCGATTATGTTCGATTATTGGAAATTCGAACAGTTGCATGGTTTTTGTTTAAAAAGTTTTGATTTTGTGTTGTTCGTTTTGCTCTTTTATGACATGAGATTGTGTTAATATTTATTTCTTGAATCGCTGGATATAACAAATTTGTTTTTTAATGTTTAAATTTATTTATTAATTTGAAGTTGTATTTGTTATGTGATATTTAATTGTTATGAATTTATGTTTGTTGGTAATGTTTTAATTCACCTGTTTGATTATATCTATTTGGTTAAGCTGGTTTTGGATTAGTTGTATTATTAATATACATAGCTGAATTTGATTCTGTCTTTTGATAATATCTAATCCATATTTTTTTTCTGGCGTTTATTGTGTAATTGAATTTAGTTTGATGTTGGCAATTTGAATCATCTGTTTTTTTAGTACTATTTGATTTAGCTTGCAAAGAATTATATTTATATGTTGTTAACAATTTGATGAGCTGATTTGGATGTTATTTTTATCTTGTCGCTGTTCATTTATTAAATTATTTTGTTAAATGACATTTTCTGACCTGAGAAACTTATGTGAATTTCTGTATTGCAGTTAAGATATCATGGGTAAAGAAAAGTTTCATATCAACATTGTCGTCATTGGACATGTCGACTCTGGAAAATCAACCACCACTGGTCACTTGATCTACAAGCTTGGAGGTATTGACAAGCGTGTCATCGAGAGGTTCGAGAAGGAGGCTGCTGAAATGAACAAACGTTCATTCAAGTACGCCTGGGTGCTCGACAAGCTTAAGGCCGAGCGTGAAAGAGGTATTACCATCGATATTGCCTTGTGGAAATTTGAGACCACCAAGTACTACTGCACAGTCATCGATGCCCCCGGACATCGTGATTTCATTAAGAACATGATTACTGGTACCTCCCAAGCTGATTGTGCTGTCCTTATCATTGACTCCACCACTGGTGGTTTTGAGGCTGGTATCTCCAAGGATGGACAGACCCGTGAGCACGCTCTTCTTGCTTTCACTCTTGGAGTGAAACAGATGATCTGTTGTTGTAACAAGGTAAATTTCTAATATTTCATTTTGTCTGTACATCATTATTATTATTTTTATTATTATTAATTGTGAATATTGTCTCTAGGTTAATTTTCTAGATATCAGTTTTATGCCTATGATCAACATTTTTATTGTTACCATTTCTAGGTTAATTGAGTATAATTTCATTGTATATGTTAATTATTTCTATCATTTGTTGTCTTGAGTTGCAGATTATGATGTTTTTTTTTATTTTGTTTCAGATGGATGCCACCACACCCAAGTACTCAAAGGCCAGGTACGATGAAATCGTGAAGGAAGTTTCATCATACTTGAAGAAGGTTGGTTACAACCCTGACAAAATCCCCTTCGTTCCAATCTCTGGTTTTGAGGGAGACAACATGATTGAGAGGTCCACCAACCTTGACTGGTACAAGGGACCAACTCTCCTTGAGGCTCTTGACCAGATCAACGAGCCCAAGAGACCCTCAGACAAGCCCCTCAGGCTTCCATTGCAAGATGTTTACAAGATCGGTGGTATTGGAACTGTGCCAGTCGGACGTGTTGAAACTGGAGTCATCAAGCCTGGTGTGATCGTTACCTTTGGCCCTACTGGTTTGACAACTGAAGTTAAGTCTGTTGAGATGCACCACGAGGCTCTCACTGAAGCTCTCCCCGGAGACAATGTCGGATTCAACGTTAAGAATGTTGCAGTCAAGGATCTCAAGCGTGGTTTCGTTGCTTCCAACTCCAAGGATGACCCTGCTAAGGAAGCTGCCAACTTCACTTCCCAAGTCATCATCATGAACCATCCAGGACAGATCGGAAACGGTTACGCACCAGTCCTCGACTGCCACACCTCCCACATTGCTGTTAAGTTCGCTGAGCTTCTCACCAAGATCGACAGGCGATCTGGTAAGGAACTCGAGAAGGAGCCTAAGTTTTTGAAGAATGGTGATGCTGGTCTTGTTAAGATGATTCCAACCAAGCCCATGGTGGTGGAAACTTTCTCCGAGTATCCTCCACTTGGTCGTTTTGCTGTGAGGGACATGCGTCAAACTGTTGCTGTCGGTGTCATTAAGAGTGTTGAAAAGAAGGAACCATCTGGTGCCAAGATCACCAAGGCTGCAGTCAAGAAGAAGTGATGCTTGATGCAGAAGTTGATGTTTCTTTATTGTAGCTTATTATCTTTTAAGTGTCTTAGTTTATTTTTGCCGATTAATTTTTCCGTTTATATGCAGCCAAACTTTCAAAACTGGGTTCTTGATCGGCGATGGTCAAACTTTATTTTGTGGATGTTTTGTTTTTGATGGTACTGTTTTTGCAATTAAATTATGAGTCTTGAGAACTTATTTTCAGAGGCACATCTTGATTTTTAATTATGGGGTTTTTAAATTAATGTGCTATTTTCTGGTTGCTTTTGATTTATTTTACCAGTTATATTTGTTAAAGCAGATTCATGTTTTCTTTGAATTATTACAATTTATTTTTAGAAAGTCTGATTCGAAAGTGTTTGCTTTGACAAGTACAATTCATGATAACTTTGAGTTATTACAATTTATTTGAAGAAAGTGTGATACACAATTTGAACCTTCGTATTTCTTTTATAAATAATATATTATTTTATATAATATGTAAATATAGATTCTCATAAAATAAAAAATAAAATAAATCCAAATTAATAATTATTACTATTCACTGTTAATATTATCTCAATGTCATATGAAAAAAAAAATCAACTTATGTAGTTAATATCAACCAAAGCATGTTAATTGCACTTTATAAAAGTTATTGTAAATAAAATGTTCAAATAATATTATATTAGAATGACCGACTTCAAAATAATGTTATTTTGATGGTCATCTAGGAAAAGAATTTGAAATTGTTTTTTATTTTTTGAATTAAATCCAAAATGATATTTATT
>JBBPBQ010000004.1:4263049-4284766 GCA_037974755.1 Cicer yamashitae
CTATCAAAATAGTCATACTTATTTCTAAACAATGTTATAGCACTTTTTAGGAAACCGTTTTTTTGTTTGTAAAACTATATTACTCTATTGGATTTATTGAAATTGATATTATTTCGTTTTTCTAGACAAGGGATATGATTTAGTTATAACTTTCCAATTCTAATATGTAATATTAATTTAATTGATTTATTCAATGAAGATGAACACTCTAATACACTTATATTTTACTAGGTATCGGTATTTAAGTGATGTGGATCAATCGAAAATTTTCATGTGTATTTACACTTATCCATTCATTATATTAAATTATTTAGATACAAAATTTCTGAATTAACCATTTATCTTACCAAATTGCAAATTGTGCAAATTGATCTTAAATAAAAATAATTTTTAATTTAGAAAATTTAGAGATTATTGTGTAGAGATTTGTTTAAAAATAGTTTTTTTTTATTTCCGTTTGTTTCTATCATAAAAATGATTTTTTTTAAAAAAAAGATTTTTAATCTGTTTGTATACAATTTTATAAAAACGATTTTTTAAACTACAAAATTACCATAAAGGACATGACTTTTCAAAATTACCATCGTCACTAAGGCCGTGGTTAGTACTGGCAAAATTTATAAGTTTAATCCCTCTCTTCAACACATTTCAAAATTGATTAATGTACCTTAAGTAATAAAAGAAAAAACATTCGTATCAACGAATAATAATGTAAAAATAAAATGATTCAAATTAAAGACATAAAAACAACAAAAAAAACAATCCGGAGAAATTGAAAAGGAGAAGAAAACTTACTTAATGAAAATCTATATCAGTCTCGTATAAAGAGATAAACAGCCACAATTGAGTGAATGAAACTGACCTAGAGAAGTAAAAATAGATGGAGGGCAATTTTGGATTTTTTTAAAAAGATAAGGGTAATTACATCATTTTCCCTAGTTAGTGAGTTAAGTTCGGTGTTTTTAAAATTTGTGGCATCTTTCTCTCTCATCAGCGAATTTAACAAGCTATTAGTTTTTCATTTTTAGCCAAAAAATAATTTTTTTAACGAAATAATTTTTGATTTAAACAAACGCACTCAATATAATAAACTACAACTAAAAAACTGCTCTACAATATTTAAAATACTAAAATACCCTTATTAAAATTAAAATACACATTATATCATCAACATAAACCCAATTCACAAATTAAGCACAAAATCAAAAAGAAATAATAACTATCTCATAGCCACTAAAACCCTATATCATGAAACGCCACAATTGAGTTTGCATAATGCGATTCAATATTGGTATACAACTAACAATTTGATAGAGCTTGTAGAAGATAAATCATATAAGAATGTATATGCGAATACTAAAAAGTATGGTTTTTAGTTTTATTCTTTTAAACTTTTTTTTACCTATTTAACCACGTCATATGTGGATCACTACATGTCAAAATTTAAATATAGTCAATAATTTATCTATCAAGAATTATAATTATAGAAAAATAAGTAATGAAATTCTTAAAATTGAGGAGGAAGTGACACGTAAGATTTGGTTTTAAGAGAGACTGATACATATATTTTGCTCTTAAAAAGAATTTACAAAAATATAAATTATAGATTATAAATTATTATTATTATTATATAAATAAATATGGATATAGATGGCATTAATAAAAAACATAATTTGGAAATAAATCAACCATAGAAAGTAATTTGGGAATTAAATCAACAAAAATATCAAACGAGAATGACATTGCAAGTTTGCTGCAGATTATTGAAAGACATTTGGTAAGTCCAATATACTATAATATAATTATTTTTTTAATGAAAACTACAACATGATTTCGAAGCAAAGAATGATAACATAGATTCAGATGTAAAAAGAAGGAAGTACAACAAAACCTCATCAAAGTTTGCCTAAGGAAATAAAGCCTACCTTTGAACATTTTTGCATAAGCCTCCATGAAATTAGATGAAACCTTCATAAACCTTTTCGATGTCGACAAATACCTAATTTTTCTTAGTATGAATTGAAAATAAAGTACAAAAGGAATGCGTGATTATAATTTATGAAAATTGGGTTAGAGATTATGTTTTAATTTTAAAAAATAATCCTTAATAAAATAAAATATAATTTTAATAATTAAAAAATCAATTTTGATGAATACTTAGAACTTTATCGAAAGTCAATACATCTCCTCAGTGAAAGAAAAAAATGAGAACATGATTCAAATCAAATAACTCAAAGGCCTCAATGAAAGAGAAAAAAAAAAGAGAATATGATTCAAATCAATCAAATAACGCAAAGGAAGAAAATTAATCCAACAATAATATTGGAAACAAAAATAAGAAGAAGCAATTTTTGAACAATGTGTGGTATTGGAAGGAGAGAAAACGTTTTGGATTGTGGAGTTTTTATTTCATTGATACTTATTTGCATATATATATATATATATATATATATATTAAAGACATTACTACAATTTTAGCATGATTTTACTCTATTAATTTGAATTTGTTGCATGATAATAAAATTATCTATTAACTTGCAATTAACGATAAACATTGCCATTGTGAAATGCTCAAAATCCAATTGTCTCAGAAAATGACACATACGATATTTTTGTTATTATTACATTAGAGAATAACACATGTGATTAAGGATTATCAGTGAGTCACACTTAGGAAAGAGGTTGTTTAGAAGTTACTAGGATATATATATATATATATATATATATATATATATATATATATATATATATATATATATATATATATATATATATATATATATATATATATATATATATATATCCTTAAAAACTTATTTTATTTTAACATATTTGAATAAGTAATCAAACATTTCTTTAAATAGGTTAACGAGTTAATTTATCAATGAAACTAAGTTTTATTTTGATATTTAACACGTCATTTTGAAGAATATGACTTTATACACATCATACTTTAATTCTATTTTATAATAATACATTTAAATATGTCAAAAACTAAAGAAGATTAATATGCGTAAATTACTAAAAGTTTAATATCTAACAAAAAGATCAAAATTTAATATAATAATTATAGTAGTAATAAAAAATATTATTTATATTTATTTAAATAAGTTTATTTGATAGACCTAAAAGGCTCATTATGTGGCATGTAGTCTGATTTTTTTAACTAAATTGATTTTTCTAGAATTCTTTCAAGTAGCAATGTCAATCACAAGAAAAATGGGGGTTTGAATTGTGACCTTTTTAAAATTTTGATTCTTGTAATTAATTTAAATTAACTCAAGAATGATTTTGGTTTGATAAACAATAAAAGGAGAACGTTCTTCGTTAGTGTAGCGACCTAAAATTTCGAGCGTTTCTCGAATTCAATGAAGTCGCCACCAAAATTTATTTTAAAATAGGAAAAATCTTGGGAAACCCTTAAAAATAGAAAAATAAAAATAAAAATGGTCTTTGAAACCAAATTTTGAGCTCGAGAGTCGATTATGCGTAGGGAAGGTATTAACACCCTACGACATCCGTTAAAAAACGGTTACCTATAATTAATTGTGCAATATTAATATTAACTTAAATATATTTATCTCTCTTTATTATTAAATATGAATAACAGTTATTATCATTATTATTTTAATATGATTTTGGAATAAACGTGTGCTTAAGAAATAAAGGACAAAAAAGAAATTTTTATGAATGTGTTTGACAAGAATGCGATCTTGCTCCTACGTATCTCCCGGTGCGATGGAGAAATCAAAGCTACGTAGTTCTTGGTTAGAAAATACAGATGTGTTGATCGTTTTTTAAAGAAAATTTGGTTTGTTATATATATAAAAAGTTTTGACGAAAAAGAAAATGAGCTTATTTAAATTGAATATTTATTTTGAAATGTGAGCTTTAGGACTATCAAGCTATACAACTTGTGTCTCAAAAACTCAGAATAAAAAGATGTCTCATCTAATTAATCCTTTTAGAAATATTTTATTATTTTCGGTTTAGATGTGAATTAAAAAAAACGCCAAATTGTTCAAAATGTGTCTTAACAACTCAAATATAAAAAATAATACCACATCTAATTACACAAATTCATAAGTCTATTTTAGATTAATTTATTATAAAATAAAATAAAATAAAATAATAATAATAAATAAATAGATAAATAAAGAGAGTTTTAGAACTATCAAGTTGTACCACTTGTGTCCTAACAACTCAAAAATTAAAAAGATGTCACATCTAATTAATCTTTAATATAATATTTTATTGTATTTTTTATGAAATTTGATTTTTATTTATGAAGGAAATTAACCCTTTAAATAAAGTAAGTAGCTTTTAAAAAATGGGCTGAGTTTGAATAGCTTCTTGTTTTAGGCCCAAATTATAACAAAACAAACACACAAAAAAAGGGTTAAAACAGTCCAGAGGCATTGGGCCCAAATTATATAACAAAACCAAAACAAAGGGTTAAAACAAAACCCTAGATCAGGATGGATTCAGAGGCATTTGGGAGGCCGCTCTATTGCTTTCAAGAATAAACACATGCTCTTGTATTTTTAAAAAAAACGCAAACATGTATTGGAGAGAAAGAGGTTGATGGCAAAAACCGCATCAACTGCGGTTAGGTTTGTTGATGGCAGTTGCGGCTGGGTTGGCTATGGCGAAACAATCATCAGTCGCGGTTGGAAACAAAACGGAAAACGAAGAAGAACACAAAAGCGGCGACGGCGACGGTGATGGTGAAGGCGGCGACGGCGACATCGACAACGACATCATCGCAGGTTCATATTTTGGTCTTATTTTCTTATTTTTCGATTATAATGTTATCTTGTTTTCCTTTTTTAAAAATCCAAACTTTGCATTTTTATAAAAAAAAAATGTCATGTGAAGAGAGAAATTTTTTTACCTTAACTCTTCTTCTTCTGCTTGTCTTTCTTTGCCACTGCCTTTGCTTTCTTCTTCTTCGTTTTAGGTATTTTTGTTAAAATGTTTCTTTTTTTTTTTTTAAATTTATAAGGTGTATTTATAGAGTTTTTTATCTGTTTAGTTGCTTTCTTGCTTTTGCTTTCGTCCTTCTCCAATGATTTCCTGTTTGATGTTTAATCTGTTTTGCTCATTAATCTCTGATCTATTCACAATTTTAGATTATGTTTGTTTTTATCTGTTGATGCTTATTTGCTGGACTTTTATTTGTGTGTAAAGGAAATAGAGCTGGTTTGCTGGGTAAAAACTTTTTTATATTTGCAGCTTTGGGTCTTAGCTTAGTTTCTGCTTCAAACTCAGCAGTTTGTCTTTTTGTTCTATATCATGTGTATAGAGACTGAGGCAAAGAGAGTTTGACTTTTTATCATATCATCTTTTGGGCTTGTTTTGTGTCTAGGACAAAAACCTTGATGTAAGCCTAGTGCATCAGCAAGGCAATGCATCATCAACAATGAATAGCAGCAATGAGTCAGGCAACAGGCAGCAGTGAACAGATAAGGCAGCATAAACTTGTAATTTGATTGTAAATTGATTTGGTTTTAATTTTAATGCAATTGATTTGGTTTCATTTTAATGTAATTTAATTTGGTTATGTAAATTGATGAGATATCATTATAATTATTCTATTTCCCTTTTTATATATATTTTCTTTTTTTGATTTATTTTAAAAAGGTTGGACAAAATTAGGGTACTACACCTGCCCCTATTTAATTATATTTTACTTGAAAAAATATGAAAATATGAATAACAATGGTTTTCATTTTCATGTTGTCAAGTAAAAGATAAGTAAATATAAGGACCTAAATTTTGTCCAATAACAAACGCATGAATTAAAGTGTCCTTGAAATGTTAAAGTGAGAATGATGCAATTCTTTTGAAATGTGCAAAGTGATCGTCTTCGGATTGGTTACCGATGCGTATATCAACAAGAATGAAAGGATGATCGTCTTCGGATTGGTTACCGATGCGTAAATCGACATAAATGAAAATGATCGTCTTCGGATTGGTTACCGATGCGTAGATCGACAGAAATGAAAGTGATCGTCTTCGGATTGGTTACCGATCCGTAGATCGACAAGAATGAAAGGATGATCGTCTTCGGATTGGTTATCGATGCGTAGATCGACAGAAATGAAAATGATCATCTTCGGATTGGTTACCGATGCGTAGATCGACAGAAATGAAAGTGATCGTCTTCGGATTGGTTACCAATGCGTAGATCGACAAGAATGAAAGGATGATCGTCTTCGGATTGGTTACCGATGCGTAGATCGACAGAAATGAAAATGATCGTCTTCGGATTGGTTACCAATGCGTAGATCAATAGAAGTAAAAAAATGTAATTGGTCCAATCTTGAAGGTAGATAAAGAGGGAGAATTAGTATATGATACTTGCAATTCGAACGATAAGGTATGAATGATTCATGCGTGTGTTATGCATTGAGTATAGGTAAAGTGTCAATGAAGATGCATGGATCATGTGAGTATGCATGATTTATGTGTGTCATGCATTATAAATCAATTCTTGTTCATTTCTTTAATTCTCCGATCCTTATGCTCTACTACGCCCCAAGATTCAATGGATGAATAAAAACAAATATTATTTCCACATGATGAATCTTCGTATCTATCGAGTGACGCTTTTTTTGAGGCAAAGCAAAAATCCATTGTTTAAAATGATTAATCTTCATGCACCTATACATGTTGAGGATCTATCGAGTTCCCGTGTATATATTTTTCAAGTGTCAAAATAATTAAAATATTTTTTATATTTACACATATTTCAAATTCCAAAATTTATTATCATAAAATAACATTTAAAAAAAAAAAAGTACTAGAACCAACAACCACGAGACTGAATTGGCTTAGAAATAGGGTAATGTATAACATCAAATAACAAGATTGGAAAATGTACATTCATTACATTGAGAATAATACAATTGAGCTAAGGGTTACAATATAGGGATGAATGTGTTTAGGTTAAGTTGAAGGGATAACAAACGCTATTCATTCTTGTAATTTAGGCACTCTCGTTGGTCAGCTTCCAAGAATAATAATTTCCCCAGTTTGAAACGCTTGATTTTTTTTTTTTATCCTTAACTTTTGCATGGACTGCTCTTCCAAGTTTTCAATCTATCGGGATGCTCTAATTTTTGCCTAGGTTGCCTTTTCAGGTTTTCAACCTAGCGAGCCTATTTTTTATTTGATTTTTTTTTTTAAGCATAGTATTTTTTGACTGCATCTGAATTTATTGGAAGTGGAAGGTTGCCTCCATCCATTTATGTGAGTATTAGAGCTCCCCTAGATAAAGCTTTTTTCACAACATATGGTCATTCGTAATTCGGGGTCCATTTTCCACGAGAATCTTTTTTTATGGGCAACATTTTTTTTAACACCAAGTCCCCTTCTTGAAACTCTCGAGAATGAACTTTTTTCTCGTATGCTTTTTTGATATAGCTGGCCGTGACATAGAGCTATCATTCTTTTTTCTTCTATGAGATTTAATTGGTCAAATCGTGATTGAACCCACTCAGCCTCTTCCAGTTTTGTTTCCATCAAGACTCTAATCGAGGGAATTTCAACTTCAATGGGAAGTACCGCTTCCATTCCATAAACCAATGAGAAAGGAGTTGCCCCTGTTGAGGTACGAACAGAGGTTCTATAGCCATGTAATGCAAAGGGAAGCATTTCATGCCAATCTTTATATGTCTCCACCATCTTTTGTATGATCTTCTTGATATTCTTATTTGCTGCTTCTACAGCCCCATTCATTTTTGGACGATATGGAGAAGAATTATGGTGCTGAATTTTAATACTATCACACAACTCCTTCATCATTTTATTATTCAGATTGGTCGCATTGTCAGTGATTATCTTATTTGGTAAGCCATATCGACAAATCAATTCTCTTTTGATGAATCTGACAACTACCCTTCTTGTAACATTGGCATAAGAAGCGGCCTCAACGCATTTTGTGAAATAATCAATAGCTACTAGGATGAACCGGTGCCCATTTGAAGCCTTAGGCTCGATGAGTCCAATAACATCTATTCCCCACATTGAAAATGGCCATGGTGATGTTAAAACATTCAAAGAGGTGGGTGGTACATGGACTTTATCAGCATAGATTTGACATTTATGACATTTCTTTACGTACCTAAAACAATCGGACTCCATGGTCAACCAATAGTAGCCGACCCTTAGGATTTTTCTTGCCATTGCGTGTCCATTTGCATGAGTTCCGAAAGAACCTTTGTGAACCTCTTGGATGATTTTCTCCGCTTCCGCATGATCCACACATCTGAGGAGAACCATATCATGATTTCTCTTGTAAAGCACATCACCATTTAAGAAGAAGTTCATTGACAACCTTCTTAAAGTCCTCTTGTCGTTCTCCGAAATACCCACTGGATATTCCTTGTTCTTAACATATGATTTGATATCATGAAACCATGGCTTGCCGTCAGACTCTTCTTCTATTGATAAGCAATATGCTGGCTTATCCTTTCGTTGAATTTTTATGACCGGCATATCCTGACCGACGTTTATTTTGAACATTGATGATAATGTGGCCAGGGCGTCGGCCAATTGGTTTCCTTCTCGAGGGATATGGTGAAAAATGATCTTCTCAAAGTGTTCTGTCAGTTCTTTGATATGGGTATGATACGGAATCAATTTAGAATCTCGCGTTTCCCATTCTCCTTTTGTTTGATGGATGACCAACAATGAGTCTCCATATACCTCAAGAACTTTCACCTTTGATTCAATAGCTGCTTTAATACCCATAACACATGCCTCATATTCTGCAATATTGTTTGTGCAATAAAAACACAACCTAGCAGTAAATGGAGTGAACTGGTTCTCTGGGGAAATCAAAATGGCCCCAATTCCATGCCCTAACGCGTTAGAAGCACCATCAAACACCAACGTCCATTTTTCTTTATCAGGTGACTCAGTCTCTTCAAATATAGTCATTATACCTTCATCGGGGAATTCATACTGCATTGATTGATAATCTTCTACAGGTTGTTGGGCTAAATACTCTGCTAGGGCACTTCCTTTTTGATAGCTTTTTGCGTAACGTATACCAAATCATATTCTGATAGCAACATCTGCCAACGGGCAATCCTTCCAGTAAGAGCAGGTTTCTCAAAGATGTATTTAATTGGGTCCATTTTAGACACCAACCAAGTTGTATGACATAACATGTATTGCCTCAACCGACGAGCTGCCCATGCTAATGCGCAACATGTTCTTTTAAGCAGTGAATACCTTGTTTCACAGTTGATGAACTTTTTGCTCAAATAATAAATAGCATGTTATGTTCTTTCTTACCGAATTCGTCATGTTGCCCCAGTACACAACCCATTGACTCGTCAAGTACTGTTAAGTACATAATAAGCGGTTTTCCAGGAACGGGAGGCACTAAGATTAGAGGTTTTGACAAGTACTGCTTAATCTTTTCGAAAGCTTTTTGACAATTCTCATTCCATTCAACCTTTTGGTCTTTGCGCAACAACTTGAAAATTGGTTCGCATGTAGCGGTGAGATGCGATATGAACCTGGCAATGTAATTCAATCTACCCAAAAAGCCACGAACTTCTTTTTCCGTGTGTGGAGCGGGCATTTCTTGTATTGCTCTTACTTTATCTGGGTCCACTTCTATCCCTTTTTGACTAACGATAAAACCAAGTAACTTTCCTGATTTTACACCAAAAGTGCATTTAGCAGGGTTTAAACGGAGTCTGAACTTCCTTAGTCGCACAAACAACTTTTGAAGGTTAACAACATGGTCTTCTTCGGTTCGAGATTTAGCAATCATACTTGTGTCCTTGCTCACAACTCATGAATTTGGAGATCAATCTTGAGCATGTTTCCTCCTTTGGGCATTCAGCTCGAGTTCTAGGCTTCACCATTGACTTGAGTAGTCTTGGTACTCTTTAATATGTGGTTTGGAATGTGGAAAATTATTTGTTTTAATTATGTCTTTAAAAGACAATAACCAGAATGTTCTTTTGTAAAAACTAGAACATTCTTCGTTTCTATTTTGTATGAATGCTTGATTTTGACAGCTGTTGTGTGTCATGTTTTTCTGCTCTGTACGCGTGTTACTTTTTGCAGAGATGCAATGTTGGTATTTTTCTCATTGTTGTACTTTTTAATCATAAATATGGAGATTGATCTTGTTATGATGCTCTTGATGTTTTGCTTTGTCTTTGTTGATCCTATTTGAACGAATCTGTCCAAAACGATATTACTCTGTAATGAATTCTGATGATTTGTAGTGTAGATAGATGTAATTTCGTAGCCTAAATCGATCTTAAATTACAACATATTTTGTTCTATGCAAACCAGAATGTTCTTGGATTAAGGCTGTGAAAACAAGAACGTTATTTGTTTCTGTTTTGAGTGATTTGTTGGGGTTTAAGCTTCGCTTGACACCTGTCTGAAATGATTCTCTACTTTGTATCACGTGTGCAGGCTGCTAAAAAGTACAACTAAGGTGTCCAGTCCAATCTGTCAGTTTTGTACTTGATGTTTGCTCAACTTGGAGAATGATCTTGCTTGATAAATTATGAAGCATATCTTTTGCCTTTGTTGTTTGAAGTGATTCTTATTCTGAAATGACTCTTGTATATTTCTTGAATAGATTGTAAATAATGGAACCAGTTTTTTTCTTTAAGAATCTGATCATTCTTGTTAATTTGGAAATGTGGAGAACATTCTTCGTTTTACACAATTTTGTCAAGAACGTTCTTCGTTTCTTTGTTTAAGAACCAGAACTGTCTTGCTTTCTCAGATTTCTATTTTTGATAAACTAGAATGATCTTGTCATCATTTTTTATGCACTTTGATGAAGTGAATGACTTTTTGCTTGTTCAATTATGCAATTCATGTTCCTTAAATAAAACTCAAGTGCAATCATTAGTAGATCACCTTTCATAAAACTTAAATCATTTATTTCATTAGTTTTGTTGTCATTAAAACATATATCAATAAAGTTTTTTTCTTCAACATTCTTGACTTATGTTTGATAGAAAAGTTTGCCACTACGTAAATTAGGTCGTAGACCCCTGTCGATCGAATTGACTTATTTTCTCCTCTACATGCAACACATGAGTTAATATTCGCGCTTAAAATTTTAATTTTTTATATAATGTATTTTAATGTTATGTTGAATATGTTAAAATCAATTAATCATGAATATATTTTAATTTATTTGTTAGTGATTTAGAGTCTGTTTATTACAATTCTTTTCTAAAAGAATTATTTTTTAATAAAGTAATAACTTTTTAAAGTTTTAGTCTATTTGTTATAGTTTTTTCAAAAAAATGAAAATTTGAAAAAAATATAAAAACTACTTAAATGAAAAGTTGTTTATTGTAACTTCTCAAAAAATTGATTTTTCATAACTATTTTTTTAAAAAAATGAATTTCATTACTACAAACAAATATAAAATAATTTTTTTTACTCTCTAAAAAGTAATTTATAAATTATTAAATACCAAAATCACTTATTTTATAATTATATCAAACAGATCCTCATTGTGTTGTATATAAGCGAAATATATTTCCTCTACAAAATACATATATAATATTGGTTTAAATTTATCACTTGTTGGAAATGATGAAAAATTAATGGAAGAATTGTTGGTATTAATGGTGATATTAATGAGCTAGTGTGGTTGTGAATTGAAAAAATGAGAAGTCCCACATAGGAGGGATACCACACTTTGGAAGGGTATATAAGGTGGAGGTATGTACCTTGGGGTGTGCCCCAAGGGGTACCCCAATTTTGTGAAGAAAATAAAAAAAAATTATTTAATTAATTTTTAAATTAAATGTTTGCTTGCGTTTTATCTCTGATTGTTGAGTTAATTATGTAACTGCCCTCCACCGAATCTACCTAATGATTTGATCCAGTCTTCTCCTTTTTGCCCGGTCAAAACCCTAACCCTAGGTGCCACGTAACTGCTGTTGTCCGGTCATTATTCAAAGTCAAAACCCTAGCGCACTTTCAAGTAGTCAAAGGCGCACGTTTTGGGTGGGCAGCGGTTTTGGAGCACACGTTTCCTGAGGTCAAGGTTTGGAACGGTCAACAGGAGCGCACTGATGGATCCACTAATTTCTCTGATCCAGTTACGGAATTCCTCTATAAATAGAGAGCTCCCCTCAGTTGAAAAATCACACCAAAAGCACTCCGCTTCTGAGGCTTTTCTCTCTTCTTCCCCCCGTTCTTACTTCTTCATCTTCTTCTTTTTCTTGAGTGGCCTTCGTGCCATATTACGAGTGGTAGTCGTCAGACTGCCATATTGAGGGTGTAATTCGAACGGTTTTCTACGGTGCAGTAGAACTCCGTAACAGTGATCTGGGCTGTTTTATCCTGGGGACTTCGTGGTTGATAGTCTGCCTTGCACCTTTTGGGCAGTGCCTCGAAACGTCTTAAAGAGAGCGACCTAGTCCGCGACTCAACCCAGTAATATTATCGGTGGCATAAATTGTTTTTTCAAACTTTTCCAAAATTCAAAAAATAACAATTTTAAGACGATTTCGAAATGCCATGTCTACAGACGAAATTACTAGGACAGGTTCTGCTGTTTCTGAATACAACAAACCGTTTCGGTTTGAAGGAAGTCACTTCAAACGATGGCAACAAAAGATGCTATTTTTTCTAACCACGAAAAAGCTTGCCAACGTTCTGAAGGATGACATCCCTGTTATTCCAGAAAATGCTGAACAAATAGAAAAGCATAAGAAAGCTGCTGAATTAACCCAATGGGAACATAATGATTACTTATGTAAGAATTATATTCTTAATGGACTTGTTGATGATCTGTATGATTACTACAGTTCCGACAGCAATACTGATAGACAGGTTTGGAATGCTCTAAAGAATAAATATGATACTGAGGAAGCTGGAGCCAAAAAGTATGTTGTCAGCCGCTACCTCAAATATCAGATGACAGATGACAGATCCGTGGAAGCTCAGTCTCATGAAATCCAGAAAATTGCTCACGAAATCATCACTGAAGGTATGTCCCTCGATGAACAGTTTCAAATTGCTGTTATTATTGACAAACTGCCCCTTGCTTGGAAAGATTTTAAAAATTCTCTCAGGCATAAAACAAAAGAATTCTCCCTAGAAAGTCTGATAACTCGCCTTAGAATTGAGGAAGAATCCCGTAAGCAAGACCAGAAAGATGAAGTTCTTCTTGTGGCAAATAACAAGAAAAAGAAATTCATCGGAGCAGTTCTGAAGCCAAACAGCAAACCACTAAAGATTCAGAATCGCTCTTCAAAGAACAGCAACCAGAATGGGAACCCTCCAAAGGCCCCTATTGCAAAGCAGCAACCACCTCCTAGAAATGGCCCTTCCCCTTTTCTCTGTTTTCGCTGTGGAAAAGAGGGTCATGTAGCACGCAAGTGCAGGAACAAGCCAGGCCCTGCTAATCAGGCTAACTTGACAGAAGAGCAATTCGTTGCTATGATAACTGAGATCAACCTTGTTGGTGGATCGGAAGGATGGTGGATAGACATTGGTGCCTCCCGCCATGTCTGTTATGATCGTGCTATGTTTAAAACATACACTGCTGTTGAAGATAAGAAAGTGTTGTTGGGAGATTCCCACACCACTAATGTTGCTGGTATTGGAGATGTGGAATTAACATTCACATCTGGAAAGACCTTAATTCTGAAGGATGTCATGCATACTCCAGAAATAAGGAAGAATCTGGTTTCTGGGTTTCTTCTCAATAAGGCAGGGTTTACTCAGACTATAGGGGCAGATTTGTACACTATTTCTAAAAATAGTATTTTTGTTGGGAAAGGGTACGCCACTGATGGCATGTTTAAATTGAATGTTGAAATCAATAAAATGAATCCTTCTGCTTACATGTTGTGTGATTTTAATATTTGGCATGCTAGACTTTGTCATATGAATAAACGTGTAATTTCGAATTTAAGTAACTTAGGCTTAATTCCAAAGTTATCCTTAAAATATTTTGAAAAATTTGATTTTTGCAGTCAAGCTAAAATAACTAAGAGTTCACATAAATCAGTAGTTAGAGAATCTGAACCTTTAGACTTAATACATTCTGATATATGCGAACTTGATGGGATATTAACTAGAAATGGAAAGCGTTATTTTATTACTTTTATTGACGACTGTTCTGACTATACATTTGTATATCTTATGAAAAATAAAAGTGAAGCACTTGACATGTTTAAAATCTTTGTAACTGAAATTGAAAATGAATTTAGTAAGAAGATTAAGAGATTTCGGAGTGATAGAGGAACAGAGTATGATTCTAGTTTATTTAATGAGTTTTATAAAACCCAAGGAATTATACATGAAACTACTGCACCGTATTCACCTTAAATGAATGGTAAAGTTGAAAGAAAGAATAGAACTCTTACTGAACTTGTTGTTGCTATAATGCTTAATTCTGGTGCTGCCTCTCACTGGTGGGGGGAAATTATTTTGACTGTTTGCTATGTTTTGAATAGAGTCCCTAAATCTAAGAACAAAACATCTCCCTATGAGATAATGAAGAAAAGACAGCCCAACTTGTCTTATCTTCGAACTTGGGGCTGTCTCGCTTATGTCAGAATCCTCGATCCCAAGCGAATTAAACTCGCTAGTAGAGCCTATGAATGTGTATTCATTGGGTATGCGGTAAACAGTAAAGCGTATAGGTTTTACGACCTAAATGCTAAAGTGATCATAGAATCAAATGATGTTGACTTCTATGAAAATAAATTCCCTTTCAAAACGAGAAATAGTGGGGGCGGCGAACCTAGTCAAGCCCCTATGATAAGAAGCACTGAAAGCAACAAACAAGACGAAACAGAAATTCGAAGGAGTAAGAGAGTGAGAGTTGCTAAAGATTATGGTCCTGAATATATGGCTTATAATTTAGAAGAGGATCCTGCAAATCTCAAGGAAGCTTTGTCATCTTTGGATGCAGATTTACGGCAAGAAGCTATAAACGATGAAATGGATTCTCTAGAGTCTAACAAGACCTGGCACTTAGTGGACTTGCCTCCTGGTTGCAAACCTATAGGTTGTAAATGGATTTTGAAAAAGAAACTAAAACCCGATGGATCTATTGACAAGTACAAGGCACGCCTTGTAGCCAAAGGTTTTAGACAAAGAGAAAATATAGATTTCTTCGACACTTTTTCACCTGTCACTAGAATAACATCCATCAGGGTGCTCATATCACTTGCGGCTATTCATAACTTGGTGATACACCAGATGGATGTAAAAACAGCTTTTTTTAAATGGTGACCTGGAAGAAGAAATCTATATGGAACAACCTGAAGGTTTTGTAATACATGGGCAAGAAGACAAGGTCTGCAAGTTAGATAAGTATCTGTATGGTCTTAAACAAGCTCCTAAACAATGGCATGAAAAATTTGACAACTTGATTTTGTCGAATGAGTTTAAAGGGAATGAAAGTGACAAATGTATTTATTACAAGATTGAAAATGGCATTTGCACTATCATATGTCTCTATGTAGACGACTTACTCATATTTGGTTCAAACATTCATGCCGTCAACAATGTGAAATCACTGTTGAGTAACAACTTTGATATGAAAGACCTTGGAGAAGCGAGTGTAATCCTTGGAATAAAGATTACTAGGTCAGAAAAGGGAATTTCTTTGGATCAATCTCACTATGTTGAAAAGATCCTAAAGAAATATAATTACTTTGACTGTAAACCTGCTTGCACACCATATGATCCAAGTGTGAAACTTTTCAAGAACACTGGTGAATGTGTTAGACAAACTGAATATGCGAGCATCATTGGCAGCCTCAGGTATGCCACTGATTGTACTAGACCCGACATTGCCTATGTCGTGGGATTATTGTGCAGGTTTACTAGTAGACCTAGTATAGAGCATTGGCACGCTATCGAAAGAGTCATGAGATATCTTAAAAGGACCATGAGTCTCGGATTACATTATCAAAGATTTCCTGTTGTCCTTGAAGGATACAGTGATGCTGATGGGAACACCTTATCAGATGATTCCAAAGCAACAAGTGGCTATATTTTCAGTATAGCCGGTGGCGCTGTATCTTGGAAATCGAAGAAACAGACGATACTGGCTCAGTCCACTATGGAGTCTGAAATGATAGCACTAGCTACTGCTAGTGAAGAAGCAAGCTGGTTGAGATGCTTGCTAGCTGAGGTCCCCTTATGGGAAAAACCTTTACCAGCTGTGTTGATCCACTGCGATAGTACCGCGACTATTGCAAAAATTGAGAACCGTTATTACAACGGTAACGACAAATACGTCGTAAGCACAGCACAATTAGAGAATAACTTTCTAAAGGAGCTGTTATAGTGGATCATGTACGCACTGATGATAATTTAGCAGATCCTTTGACGAAAGGATTAGCTAGAGAGAAAGTCCTAAATACATCCAAAAGGATGGGACTAATGCCTATAGATCAATGAGTCACTTATGATGGTAACCTGACCTAAAAGACTGGAGATCCCAATAATTAGGTTCAATGGGTAATAACAAGTCATAGTGATATGAGATGAACATGCTATTTTATATATGAGAGAAGCATGATTCCTGAAGCGATATAAGGATGAGATAATTGGAACTCTTAATGAGATCTATACTCTATGTGGAGTGGAGTACCTAGCTACAGGAGTACTCTTGATAGACTCACCTATGTGAATGTGGAAGTGGGGGCCGCTTCCTATGGAATTTCGAGGCAGAATTCCTAGAGCGTTCACTATACTGGGATATACGTGCATGGCCTTAAATGCACGGGATTTTGAGAATACACCCTGTGAAAAGGTTGTGTGTGGGTCTGATGTCAGAGATAGAGTTCAAGACTACGAGTCACTCTTGTTGAATCTGAATCTTACTTACTATGCAAAGGTTCAAGTCAAGCGACACCTTTGTTTATGCACAATCTTATAGAAGCGTTTGACGCTATTTCTGAAACCTCTTTTTTTAAATTCAAGTGGGGGATTGTTGGAAATGATGAAAAATTAATGGAAGAATTGTTGGTATTAATGGTGACATTAATGAGCTAGTGTGGTTGTGAATTGAAAAAATGAGAAGTCCCACATAGGAGGGATACCACACTTTGGAAGGGTATATAAGGTATAGGTATGTACCTTGGGGTGTGCCCCAAGGGGTACCCCAATTTTATGAAGGATGGAGAACGCAAGAAAAGTAGGCCACAACACACGCGCGCCGCCGCCCGTCAGGCTCGGCTCGGCCCGAACCGGCCGGGCTCGGGCCTGGGCCTTGGCCTTGGCATTGGCTTTGGCTTTGGTCTTGGTCTTGTGGTGTATTATTATTATTATTTTTTATAAACGAAAAATAAAAAAAAATTATTTAATTAATTTTTAAATTAAATGCTTGCTTGCGTTTTATCTCTGATTGTTGCGTTAATTACGTAACTGCCCTCCACCGAATCTACCTAATGATTTGATCCAGTCTTCTCCTTTTTGCCCGGTCAAAACCCTAACCCTAGGTGCCACGTAACTGCTGTTGCCCGGTCATTATTCAAAGTCAAAACCCTAGCGCACTTTCAAGTAGTCAAAGGCGCACGTTTTGGGTGGGCAGCGGTTTTGGAGCACACGTTTCCTGAGGTCAAGGTTTGGAACGGTCAACAGGAGCGCACTGATGGATCCATTAATTTCTCTGATCCAGTTACGGAATTCCTCTATAAATAGAGAGCTCCCTTCAGTTGAAAAATCACACCAAAAGCACTCCGCTTCTGAGGCTTTTCTCTCTTCTTCCCCCCGTTCTTACTTCTTCTTCTTTTTCTTGAGTGGCCTTCGTGCCATATTACGAGTGGTAGTCGTCAGACTGCCATATTGAGGGTGTAATTCGAACGGTTTTCTACGGTGCAGTAGAACTCCGTAACAGTGATCTGGGCTGTTTTATCCTGGGGACTTCGTGGTTGATAGTCTGCCTTGCACCTTTTGGGCAGTGCCTTGAAACGTCTTAAAGAGAGCGACCTAGTCCACGACTCAACCCAGTAATATTATCAGTGGCATAAATTGTTTTTTCAAACTTTTTCAAAATTCAAAAAATAACAATTATCTTCGAACCCGATTCCTCATTTTAAGACACACAATAAAGATCAAGGGTATTAAAAGAATTAGTTATAATAATATAAATTTGTTAATAGTTTACGATACTTTTAAATATTTAGCCCTTTTCATATATGTTTTATAAGAGAACAAAAAATTATATTTTTCAATAGTAAATTGAATATAGGTTTTTCTTAAAAAATAAATAAATGCATGTTGAATTATTGTAACTATTTATTTTAGAATCATTTAATTCTCTAGAATTTATTAAAAAAAAAATGATAATTGATCGTAAAACATTAAACATATATTCTTACAGGTATTATAAATTATATATCATTAAAAGTCTCTAGAAACGTCATTCTCATATTATGTACTATTTTTAGCAAAAAAAAGCTCATTAATTATAAAAATAAATATATTACATCTTATAATTTGCCATTCGTCAAAACTTGTTCAACGAATATAAAATGCAAATTTGAATTAATTGAAGGATAATTAAGAAATAATAGCATTAAATATAGTTAAATTTTACCTATATTTTAAATCGCCCAACATAAATCCTAAACTGTGTACCATTAAAAGTCTCTAGACATTCTTTTTCTTATGCATATCTTTTGAATGATCACATCATTCTCATATTATGTACTCTGTTCAATCTTCTGAATAAAAAAAAATTACTATTTTCACATCTTTCAAAAAAAGTATATAAAATAATAAGTAGATTTTATAATTTGCCTCTCATAAAACCTTGTTCAATTCATATAAAATGTTACCAATTTAAATTAATTGAAAGGTAATTAAGAAATAATAGCATTTAATTTTACTAAAATTTTAGATCATCAGACATAAAGTTTTTGTTACTTATATTAACTCAATTATTTTTTGAAAAAAAAAATCGATATTTCTTCATTCAAAATGGTAAAACAGAAAATCATAAATATATGAACAAATTTGTAACACCCAAGTTAATAATATAAAATGACATAATGTCTACAATTGTGACAAATCTTATAAAGATGAAAAAATTATAAATGTCTGTCGAAGTTAATCTATTAATTTAAACCAAATCAACACCGTAACAAAACGAGAAATCAAACGTCTCACTAATATAGAAAAAACTAAATGTAAGTACAGATGTGCACCTAAGAGGGAAGGTGAATTAGGTGTTTTAGGAGTATTTCTTGTTTTCAGCGAATTAGCAATTGATTTTTGCGCTTACGGATAGTAAAAGATAAAGTAAATGACAGTAATGTAAAGAACACAACAATATTATCCTGGTTCTCCTTATACCCAAGGGTACATCCAGTCCTCTTGCACAACACAAGAGATTTATCCACTATTGTTAGAAAATGTACACGTCCCACCCTAGGACCTCTGCTACAAACTTCTAACAAAACCTCTAAGATAGCACCCCACTATCTTAGATAAGACTACTCAAAGAAAGTATTACTTTCTTTTTACAAACACTGTAATTTGGTAAGGATATAAGAATAAGAAAGAGAGATATAATGATAACAATCCAATATTGCTTCAAGTACTTTGAGAACCTTTGTCAAGGATATGAAAATGTAATGCAAGTACTTGAATTATGAAAAATGACTTTGAGAAAAATAGAAAAGTTGTTCAAAGTCGTTCAAGGTTTGTATTTGGGATTGTCCTATGTTGAATCTGAAGTTATGGTGTATTTATAGTCCATAAACAACTATTCAGATTCGTGGCCTTTGATCCAAGAGGTTTGAGGAACAATTGCAATGATTTAAAGTCGATTCAGAACTGAAGAATTGCATTGCTTCCAGTTGTATTCGAATACAGGATGTATGTATTCGAATACACCTCTTTGTAACGTTCAAATTTATTCAAATTTAACACTGTGTAGTCGAATACACATGTATGTAGTCGAATACAGATTGATCAATTTTGCCACTGACTTGTTGGTTGTATTCGAATACATCAGGATGTAGTCGAATACAGATGAGAGGCTTTTGCTACTGACTTAGCAATTTTCATCTGTATTCGAATACACTTATATGTTATATTCGAATACACTTTTTTGTATTTTGTAAAAAATATAAATTTTAACACTTTGTAAATGTAATTTTGACTTTTGAAAATACTTTTTATGCATCTTTTTTATGCATATGTAAAGATGTGAGTTTGTATGCATATGTAAAGATGTGAGATTCTCATTGTATTTGAGATATGGGTTGTATCATTTACCTTTACATTTAAACATCTAGTATGTTTGAAATAAAGTTTATCAATAAGATATTTTGGACTTCTTCTTTTTGAACTTGTTGTCTTGATCATCATCGTTGGTCTTTTGTCTTTATCAAAAACATGTATTTTACACTAAATATATGTGTGTAAAATATTTATTTAATTAAAAGAGACAAAAAAAATTAGAACAATAATTCTAGACTAAACAATAATATTATATCATCCATCTTTAATAGATGAAGAGATAAAGAGAAGGAAAGTGTTTGGAGCTGCTACGCTAACCCTTTTGAGAGTTGTTATGAATTGCTTATATTAACTCAATTACTAGTTACTAATTTAGCAAACATATATTTATTTTTCTGTGATTAATCTGAGTAATTGAGCATTAAAATGTATGATATTGTGACACTTAAGTTTTTATTGGAGGGTTTAATATAGTGACAGAGTGACCCGTTGGAATCTGATTCCTTTAACATTGTATTTCCCAATTTATTATCTCTTTTTAAATAGCGATTTTACAAATGTTTTTCTTTACCTCTTGATTTTTCGAGTTATTATGCTTTAATGCCTTTCAATGTTATTCATTTTGTTGGGCCTTAATTTAGTGCTGATTTAATGAGTCTATTTTTTTTTTCCAAATCGTTACATAATCTTTTGGAACCTTTGAATGTCAGTCAAAGTGACATTTTTTATTTTTAATGATTCTGGATGTTTGAAAAATGTAGTAGTAGATATATAGAATATGTGTTTTTTTTATTTATTTATAAATTTGAAATAGGTCGTTTCCATCACTATGTGTACATAATTTGTATTCATTTTTTCTTTGCCTTTTCTTTAATAGTTACCAAATATTAATTGATTTGAATAATTAATAAATTTTAACAATTTAATTTTTTATTCTGAAGTTTTTGTTATATTTGAATAATGCAGTAGCATAGTCGTAGAATATTTCCTTCTAAATTTAGAATAGAATATTCCCATTAATAATTTAAATGATAATTGAATTGCATGATTTTTAGACCATATTGTATGAATTGATGTGAGAGTGTCAAGTGGAGTATGTGTTATTGAGAGTGTCAAATGAGATATGAGTTATTTAGAGCGTAACAAATATGAAAATGTTCATTAAAAAATATTAGTTAATATAATTGATTATTAGTGTAATTGACCCGTCTGATGCACGAGTTAATATTCATTCATAAAATATATATTTTAATTCACAAATAAAAGAGAAATAACAGTTATTTTATAAAGTTATTCTTATTAAATATTGGTATATTTCAATTACCATAAATAGAAAGAGGTGGGATAATAATTTAAGAGTGGTGAACATGTTATTGAAAACTTAAAGTACCAATCTTTTTTTAGATAAGATATTTTTGCAAATGTTACCTTATTGTGGGAGTATTGTTCTAAACTATGATCTAGAACTTTATATTTTGTTATATAAG
>JBBPBQ010000004.1:4292951-4311454 GCA_037974755.1 Cicer yamashitae
GGGGGGGGGGGGGGGGGGGGGGGGGGGAAGAATATGATGTGAGGTCCAGCAAAAAGCAAAAACCTATAAGATGACTTTTGCAATTAACTTATTTCTATTCAATTAAAATTTAAAGACGATTTTTTTAAAATTTTCTATTACAGTTAGTTACTTTTTTAATTTATTTGGCTTATTTTTTTTTTAACCGACTTAATGTTTAAAAAAATAATATAGTTTGTAGATTAGAGAATTTCTGAGCAACAGCTAGAAGCTTGAAAAGAAATAAGAATTTGTTTGTTTAGGGAAGAGGAATATTAGAGTTTTTAATTTCAAAATTAATAGTTTAAAATTTTAAAAAGATTTGAACCTTAATTAATTATTATTAATATAAATATAATTAAAATTATGACCCACTTTATATGTGGATGACAAGTAATTTAAATGTCCACATAATTAGGACTTATATGATAGCCTAACCAACAAAAATTTAAAGGCGGAAAGTCGTGATGATGATGATTATTTCACACATTTTGTTTACAGATGATTGCTTCTTGTTATTTAGAGCATCTATTAGAGAAGTAGAGACTATGAAAAATATTTTGTGTTTATGAATCCGCATCAGGTCAAGCTATAAATTTGAAAAAAATATGAGGTGTATTGTAGCTGAAATGTGAATGAAGACTTGAAATGTATGATTACAGAATTTCTAGGTGTGAGCTCGGTATTAAGGACTCGAAAATATTTGGGACTACCTTCAATAATTGGTAAAAAAAATACTCTTAGATAGAAAGGAATACTGAAACCCTAGCCACCATACAAACCCTTTACTAACAAGATTCTGTAAAGAATACCAAAATTCTAGCCACCATCACCATCAGCTCTTTTCTTCGTGCATCAAAAGCTTGGAACTTCTTTTTCCTTGTGAACAACTTCGTGGGGATTAGAGAATTGTACTAGGAAGAAAAGCGACCAAGGTAAGGGCTTTTCCCCACACAAATTATAGTTAGACCGTTAGTTGGATGTCATAAAATTAATAATTGTAATTGCTTGCTTTTTGAAAGGAATAATATGTAGACTAATAAATTAAAATAATGAAACCCAAATCCTTTGCGTTAAGTTCATTATATAATATATGATTTTATAAAGTAAAGTATAGATTTTTATGTTATATATGATAAAGTTGTGATTTTTATGGCGAATATGAAATTAAGTATGAATTTTATGTTATATGTAATAAAGTTTTAATTTTTATAATGAACATGGAAAAATGATTGAGTTTGTATGTTATATGTGACAAAGTTTTATGATGATGTATATGAGTTGGAGTTGAATTTTGTTGTTATATATGTTAACATGTTAATCTTTATGGTGTGTATGTTACCAAGTCTTGATTTTTATGTGTATGTGGTGAAAGTTATGATTTTCATGATTATTTGTTTATGGATATGTGATCTTAGTGATATGTGAATAAGATGATGATTTTGAAAAGTGATTTGAATGCTTATGACATGATTCTTAGTGGGCTGTGTGGAAATATATCTCTTTAATAATATGTCATCATATCATGTCATGACATATGCATCTTCGTGGAAGTTGCCTCAGTGGCAGGTTTTCCCCATTGATATAGGTGATCTGTGTGGAAGTTGCCTTAGTGGCAGGTTTTCCCCATTGGTATTGGTGATTTTTCTGTGTGGAAGTTCCCTTAGTGACAAGTTTATATCCGGATCATATAGTTTTAGGAGCATGCATCATGTATATATTTTTGTTATGTAATTTATTGGTTTGTGTATTTTTTTCTTTTAAATTGGAAGTTTTTACTTTTATATATTTTGTGTTATTCTTCTATATGTTTAACTTTGGTTTGATGTGGATGATGGATAAAACTGACCCTTACAACAACATTTTAGGTACTAATTAGTTCGAGGAGATTCAAGAGTAGTTGATGAGTATTAACGTGCGGCGAACGGGGGATAAAAATGAGTTTTCAATACAATTTTATAATGATAGGATTTCCGCGATACTTCTAAGTTTATTTTTAATCTTTTGTCACCAACTTTTAAAATGAACTAGGATTCTAGAAATACGAAAGTGGGTTCCGTTCCATTAGGAATTATTGTTTTTCTTGTTTTTGCCTTAAATAAACATTTTCTTAATAAAATTAAATAAACGTGGCTGTTACTAATTATTTGCATGAATAAATGTTAGGTAGTTTGATTAAAAAAAAAATTGTCGTAAATCTTTCTAACCAATATGTTTTCAAGTAACGTTTTGGATCAAAAAATCCGGGGCGTTACAATTGGTATCAAAGCAATAATCCTCGGAAATTTTGGGGTGGGACGATTTTGTATGATGCATGCCTTAATTTATGTGTGATGCTTGACCTTGTTATATTTTTATTTTAGGATTCATTATTAATTTTGTTATATATGTATTTATATAGGGAAAATTAATATTATGAATTGATTACTTGATCTCTTTTAATGCTAATAAAAATTTTTCTTTCTCAAAAATAGGAACTTTCTTTCAATTAATTACAATTATGATATGCCTTGAATTCTTGATCCTAGATTTGAAATGTTTACTAATTTACTACTCGTGGTTTAATGATGTTATTAATTATGACGATTGAATTTATAATGAATATGAATATTATTTAATTACTTAATTTTTTTTCTATGATCTAAATTTTTGTAATAAAGACAATGTTTGAAACCTCTAACCTATTTAAAATTTTAGAATCCCTATAATGGAAGGGAAAGTTAATACCGTAAAAAGTTGTATTAGCGGGATTCTGGCTAAGGAAAGACTTGGTTATTAAGTGGTCCGTTGACCCACCACTCTTTCCTGGGGACCCCTCTAATACACGACCTACGGTGTGACCTGAACTTATCGTATAACTGTGATATCGATTTAGTGGTTGCCCTACCCTCTGCTGAACGGGTAAAATGTAATTCGGTGTGCTTGCAATGCCCGCTGACTGTGTTTAAAATGAACTTTAAGACCAATTTAATTTGTATCCCTCTAAAACATCGAGGATTAATTCTTGGAATGGATTGGTTGTCTAACAACTACGTCCTATTAGACTGTGCTCGACGAAATGTGTTATTTCCGAATCCCGATATTTCGAAGTTCCTCTCAACCAACAGACTGAAGTTTTCTCTGAAGGGAGGAGTCCAAAAATATGTGTTTCTCAACTCAATCAATATGAATCTAGAGGTTGTTGTCGATGACATCCCAGTGGTGAGGGATTTCTCTGAAGTCTTTCCACCAGACGTACCAGGACTACCCCCAGTTCGCGATGTCGAATTTTCTATTGATGTTATTCCGGGTACAGGACCCATTTCTATGGCTCCTTACAGAATGGCCCCCTTAGAGCTATCAGAACTAAAGAACTAACTGGAAAACCTTTTGTCTAAATAATTCATTCGGCCTAGTGTGTCACCATGGGGAGCCCCTGTATTATTGGTTAAGAAAAAGGATGGAAAGTCAATACTGTGTGTTGATTACCGACAGCTCAACAAAGTCACAATAAAAAACAGATACCTCTTACCCCGCATTCATGACTTAATGGACCAACTCAGAGGGGCAGAGGTGTTTTCTAAGATCGATCTAAAGTCGGGATACCATTAGATTTGAGTGAAAGAAGATGATATATCTAAGACAGCCTTTAGAACGCGATATGGGCACTATGAGTACTTGGTGATGCCCTTCGGAGTGACCAATGCGCCAACTATCTTCACGGATTATATGAACAGTATCTTCTGTCTGTTCTTAGACAAGTTTGTGGTGATTTTTATTGATGACATCTTGATTTATTCCAAGAGTCGGGAGGAACATGAGGAACATCTGCGGCAAGCTCTACAAATACTGAAGGATCAACAACTATATGTCAATCTAGGAAAATGTGAATTTTGGTTGGAAGAAGTGAAGTTCTTGGGACATGTAATTTCTAAGGAAGGGATTGCTGTCGATCCATCCAAGGTAGAAGCCGTGATGGCATGGAAACAACCGCAAACAGTCACAGAGATTAGGAGTTTTCTGGGTTTGGCCAGGTACTATAGGAGATTTATTGAGGAATTTGCTAAGATTGCGGCTCCATTGACGCACCTTACGAGGAAGAACCAGATTTATGCTTGGACTAAGGTGTGTGAGAAAAGTTCCCAACTAATGAAAGAGAAGCTAACTACGTCCGCAGTGTTAGTGTTGCCACAACCAGAAGAGCCTTACGAGGTTTATTGTGATGCTTCCTATCAGGGTTTGGGTTGTGTTCTGATGCAGAACAAACAAGTAGTGGCCTATGCCTCAAGGCAATTGAAGGTGCATGAAAAGAATTATCCCACTCATGAGTTGGAGTTAGCTGCAATTGTTTTCGCATTGAAAATTTGGAGACATTATCTATATGGGTGTTGTTTTGATGTATTCAGTGACCATAAGAGTTTGAAATACTTATTTGATCAAAAGGAACTTAACATTAGGCAGATGAGATGGATGGAGTTCATTAAAGATTATGAGTTCATGTTGCATTACCATCCAAGGAAAGCAAACGCGGTGGCTGATGCCCTAAGCATCATCTCTCGTTTGTATCAATGAAGGGGTTGGAGTTATTAGAGAAGTTCTGTGACTTGGATCTTTATTTGGATTCTGCATTGGAGAAACTACACTGTGGAATGATCGTTATAGATAGTGAATTGATGAATGAGATTAAAGTTCTCCAAGTTACAGATGTGTCGACTCAAGAGAAAAGGAAGTTGATCGAGGTCGGCAAGGCACCTGAATTCAAGGTGGGCCCCGACGATATTTTGAGATGTAATGGATGTGTTTGTATACCCGATAATGCATAATTGAGGAGAACTATCTTGGATGAGGCTCACAAAAGCAAGCTGAGTATTCACCCTAGTACCACCAAAATGTACAAAGACCTTAAGCTGAAGTTTTGGTGGCCGGGAATGAAGAAACAAGTAGCAGAATATGTGGCTTCGTGTTTGACTTGTCAGAAAGCTAAGATAGAGCATCAGAAGCCAGGGGGACTACTAATGCCATTAGATATACCAGTATGGAAATGGGATAGTATATCCATGGATTTCGTGGTACCATTGCCTAAGACTCAACGGAAGTTTGACTCCATTTGGATAATTGTCGACAGGCTGACCAAATCTGCCCATTTCATACCCGTGAGGACTACTTATGATGTGACTAAGCTTGCAGAGATCTACATTGCCGAGATTGTCAGACTACATGGGGTGCCGTCTAGCATTGTGTCGGATAGAGATCCGAAGTTCATTTCTCGTTTGTGGAGAGCATTACATGAGGCGTTGGGTACTAAGTTGAGATTGAGTTCGGCCTATCACCCTCAAACCGATGGACAAACAGAAAGAACTATTCAGACCTTGGAGGATTTACTAAGAGCGTGTGTGTTGGATGAGCGAGGAAGTTGGGATAACATGTTGCCTCTCGTTGAGTTCACTTATAACAACAGCTAGCATACGAGCATTAGGATGGCACCGTACGAAGCTCTGTATGGGCCTAAGTGCCAAACCCCCTTGTGTTGGTATCACGATGGTGAGAACCTAATTGTAGGGCCAGAATTGGTACAACAGACCACAAAAAAGGTCCGTCTGATCCAAGAAAGGATGAAGATAGCGCAAAGTAGACAAAAGAGTTGTGCCGACCAACGAAGGAAACCGTTGGAGTTTCAAGAGGGTGAACATGTATTTTTAAGAGTGACGCCTACTACTGGAGTTGGTAGGGCACTGAAGTATAAGAAGCTAACTCCTAAATTCATTGGCCCATACCAGATCCTCCGACGTGTGGGTCCCGTAGCTTATCAGATTGCTTTGCCTCCAAATCTAGCCAAACAGCACAACGTGTTCGATGTGTCACAACTGAGGAAGTACATCACCGATCCTTCCCATATTATCATGCCAGATGATATACAGTTGAAGGAGAACTTTTCGTTTGCAGTTCCGCCGTTGAGCAATGCGGATAGGACTACTAAGCACTTACGAGGCAAAGAGATAGCCTTGGTCAAGGTGATTTGGGACCAAACGACTGGTGATGCAACTTGGGAATTAGAGGAAAAGATGAGAGAGCTCCACCCTAACCTTTTCATGTCTGACTAGTTTTGAGGACGACACTAAATTTAAGGGGGTAAGTATTGTAACATCCTCTAAAATTCTTAGTTAAAATAATTTGGATCTACAAATATATATTTTCCAATATGAAATTAGGTGTGGTAATTATTCGTCTTGTTCGACTTATTGTAGTAAAATTGTTAGTAAGAATGATTTAGTAGACGTATTTTTATTCTAAGGCAAGAAGAATTTGGGCTAAGGGTTGTGGCTTGGTGTCACACAATCCATCTATATGACTAGAAAGTTGGGCTGAGAGTTTGTGCCTTGTTTTTATGAAGGTTAACTAATAATAATAATAATAATAATAATAATAATAATAATAATAATAATAATAATAATAATAATAATAATAATAATAATAATAATAATAATAATAATAATAATAATAATAATAATAATAATATTTTCTCCCTTCTATTCCTTATTCAGGCCCAATACTATCTACCAAATAATGTTCACTTTAAATAGAAAGGAATACTGAAACCCTAGCCACCATTACAAACCCTAACCACCATCACAAACCCTATTTCACAAACCCTTTACAAACAAGATTCTGTAAAGAATACCAAAATTCTAGCCACCATCACCATCACCTCTTTTCTTCGTGCATCAAAAGCTTGGAACTTCTTTTTCCTTGTGAACAACTTCGTGGGGCTTAGAGAATTGTACTAGGAAGAAAAGCGGCCAAGGTAAGGGCTTTTCCCCACACAAATTATAGTTAGACCGTTAGTTGGATGGAATGAAATTAATAATTGTAATTGCTTGCTTTTTGAAAGGAATAATATGTAGACTAATGAATTAAAATAATGAAACCCCAATCCTTTGCGTTAAGTTCATCATATAATATATGATTTTATAAAGTAAAGTATATATTTTTATGTTATATATGATAAAGTTGTGATTTTTATGGCGAATATGAAATAAAGTATGAATTTTATGTTATATGTAATAAAGTTTTAATTTTTATAATGAACATGGAAAAATGATTGAGTTTGTATGTTATATGTGACAAAGTTTTATGATGATGTATATGAGTTGGAGTTGAATTTTGTTGTTATATATGTTAACGTGTTAATCTTTATGGTGTGTATGATACCAAGTCTTGATTTTTGTTTGTATGTGGTGAAAGTTATGATTTTCATGATTATTTGTTTATGGATATGTGATCTTAGTGATATGTGAATAAGATGATGATTTTAAAAAGTGATTTGAATGCTTATGACATGATTCTTAGTGGGTTGTGTGGAAATATATCTCTTTAATAATATGTCATCATATCATGTCATGGCATATGCATCTTCGTGGAAGTTGCCTTAGTGGCAGGTTTTCCCCATTGGTATGAGTGATTTTTCTGTGTGGAAGTTGCCTTAGTGGCAAGTTTATATCCGGATCATATAGTTTTAGGAGCATGCATCATGTATATATTTTTGTTATGCAATTTATTTGTTTGTGTATTTTTTTCTTTTAAATTGGAAGTTTCTACTTTTATATATTTTGTGTTATTCTTCTATATGTTTAACTTTGGTTTGATGTACTGACCCTTACAACAACATTTTAGGTACTAATGAGTTCGAGGAGATTCAAGAGTAGTTGATGAGTATTAACGTGCGGCGAACGAGGGATAAAAATGGGTTTTCAATACAATTTTATAATGATAGGATTACCGCGATACTTCTAAGTTTATTTTTAATCTTTTTTCACCAACTTTTAAAATGCACTAGGATTCTAGAAATACGGAAGTGGGTTCCCTTCAGTTAGGAATTATTGTTTTTCTTGTTTTAGCCTTGAATAAACATTTTCTTAATAAAATTAAATAAACGTGGTTGTTACTAATTATTTGCATGAATAAATGTTAGGTAGTTTGATTAAAAAAAAATTGTCGTAAATCTTTCTAACCAATATGTTTTCAAGTAACATTTTAGATCAAAAAATCCGGGGCGTTACACGAAATATCGATGGAGTGTTGGAAACAGACCTAGTATCCCTTTGTGGAATAATAATTGGCTAAGTGATGGTCTAGCCTTGTTAAACCACTAGGGGTGCATGATCAACATGCAAATGCTTGTGTTGATAGTTTGATTATGCGTTGGCATAAAGAATGGAATATATCTCTAATTACAACAATTTTTGACCCTAGCACCGCTTAAAAGATTCTTAAAACACCTTTTTTTGACTTAGTGATAGAGCATACTAGAGTCTGAAAAGCCGATTCTAGTGGCATGTATAGTATCCGAAATGCTTACAGGTTTTGTCGAAATGACTTTATTGATACTTCAAATTTCAAAATGGTAGAAAATTGGAATCTAATCTGGAAGTTAAAGGTACCACCAAAGGTTAAAAATCTTTTGTGGAGAATTTGTCGAAATTGCCTTCCTACGCAATCGAGACTACACAATAAGGGTGTCAATTGTCCTTATCACTGTGTTTTGTTTGATTATGGCATCAAAGATAGTTTGCATGTTTTCTTTTTGTGCAGGAATGATAGGAATTGTTGGCAACAATGCAGGTTTAAAGATATTGTGCCGTTGTTGGAGCAAACCTAGCCGCAACTGTGATTTATGCTTTTTTGTTGAGGCTTGATTGTACACAAGTGGTATTGATAGCAATTATTCTTTGGAGTATGTGGCAACAACGGAACAATCACATATGACACAACATTAGCGAGAATCCAATGCAAGTCATCAATTGTGATATGCGACTACTCGAGGAGTGGCAGTTGGCACAAAATCTACAATAAAGACGAATGTCTGATAGTGTATAGTTAACTCTCCCACAATTTGGCTTAAACCCAATAATGGAAGGTATAAATGTATTGTAGGTATTTCTTTCTCTAATATATCTAATCGTGTTGACATTAGTATTTGTATTAGAGATGATGGAGAAAATTTTGTTTTAATTAAAATATAATGGTTCACACCCATCTTAGTCATTGAAGGAGAAGTACTCGGATTATTAAGTGTTTTATAGTGGGTCCATGATCTTCAACTTGCATGAATAGATTTTAACTTAGATTCGAATGGTGTTGTTGATAGCTTTCATTCTATTAAGGAAAACAAGACCAAATTAGGTGCTATTGTTTTTGACTATCGAACTATTTTCCATTCTCATTTTAGAAACTCCAAAATTGAATTTGTTCGGAGACAAACAAATGAAACGGTTTATGCACTGTCAAAAGTAGCCACATATATAACTAGTTCTCATATTTTTATTGATATTTCAAATTGTATTCATGATATTATTATTAATAAAATTCTATAAGCACTTTTTAGAAGAAAAAAAATATAAAAATTTGACATGGACTAAATTTAAAAACTCTAAATTTTATAGAGAATATAAATGTATTAACTTTAAAATAAAAATAAAATATTCTTTTTCCCTCTTAAATCAACTTTCTAAACACATTCCTTAACACATATATAGACTTTTTGTCATCCATATATTTTATCCCACTCGAAGAATTAGTGTTTATAATTTCATTTGAAAATATTAGGGATTTAGAAAAAAAAATACTTTATCCGGAAAAAAGAAAAGAAAAGAATACTTTAATGTAAACAAATAAAAATAAAATATTTACCAAAATTTATTATATTTTAATTAATTAATGTATTTATTTTTTACAATTAAAATCTTGCAGTTCAAAGTTAAAAGAAATTTAACCTAGGCTCCAAAAGTCCTTAAGGAGTTGGTTCTACACCTAGTAATAGTATGAAGAAATTAAAGAAATTGACAACTATATTAAATTTCAACTCTTCACATTACTACTATGTACTATCTATCTAGAACTAAAACTAAAATATTGTCTCAGATCCATGCTAGTGCTACTGATGGAAACATCCTAGAAACAAAATAATCCCCAATGACCTAGTCAATAGTAATATTTTTTCTCTAAGTTCTAGAAATTAAAAATCTCGTATCAATAACGTTACATCATTAGACACATATTTCTTCGTTGAAAGAAATTTCAACTATGTATTATAAAATTCATAAATAAATATATTTTATAAAATTTTCATTAAAAAAAAAACCTCCATTACTAGTATACTATATTATAAATATGTGGGTGTCTCACTTCAAACAACATTCACAACTCTTTCACTTTTGTATTTTTCACAAACAAAAAATAAAAACTCTTTCACTTTTGTTCCATAAATAAACAATGAATCGCTACCAGAAATTAATTCAACCCGGATCCGTTTCCGTTTCCAATTCAGTTATGACTCGAACCGAATTCGAATTTAACACTGGTGCTATTAGTGTACCATCAAACGACGTCGTTTTCTGCGGAAAAGTAATTACTCGCAAAACTGAACCCGGTTCAGCACTGCAACTAACTAAAACGGAAGAAGAAAAAAGTTCCGACCGGAAGAATGTCTTTGTTGCCGGACTCCGGTCGCCGTCCGGGAGGGAAAAGCGGTGGCGGAGGAGCAGTAGTAACAACAAGAGTTATACCGGCATGTTTGGGACGGTGAAGTTTCCGTTACAAATGGATCTGAGTGATATTAAGATGAGACAGGAGAAGAGGGAGGCAATGGCGCCGCAGAAGTTACCGGCGGAGGGTGGTGTGAGAGAGAGTTGTTGGGAATTGGTAAGGCCGTTGCGGCGTCGTGGATCGCTTTTGAGGAGCTTGAATTAGATGCATTTCTATGGCTATTGACCCAAAAAAACGAAGCATTTATTTGGCTTAATTCTTTTTTATTCCTTTTCTCTATTAACAAACGAGTAAACATAAATGACTTATATATAAGAATTAATTTGATAGTTTGATATAATTTTTTTTAGAAATATTTATAATTCTAATGATATATTTGAGAGTAGTTTACATAGTTATGGATTAATTTGATGAATTATTCGTTTACAAATAGTAAAATATCTTCTTTAAGAAAAAGTAAAAGATCCGTGAATTCATGTGTCTAGTGAAGATAATAATTATTTTTTATATAAATAATTTTGATATATCATAGTTGTTTTTATTAATTATATAAATTTTATTGTATTTATTTATGTAACAATAATTCTCTTATTATTTAATATATTTTTTTATCTAATTTTCATATATAATTTTTATTTAAAATTTATATTATAATTATTCTCATTTTTATTTTGACGTTATTAAAAAATTATTAAATTCAAATTAATATATTATAATCATACACGGTGAATTATATTATAATAAAATTAGTTATTTTTTGAAAATTCACATGGTTTTTTAATTTCTTGTTTACATGACTGAACGACTGTTTTTTCGATGCAATTGGTTGGATTCCAAATTATAGCTCACCACGTGTTGTTATTATTTCTTATTTCAACTCCATTAATGCATTGCTAAAAGAACTCCATTAAGAGCATAGCTCGTAATGGTGCAATCTTCTTGGATTGGTTAAATACGTTTCAATGTATCATAATTTATTACATTAGTTCTAATATATTTTTTATTATCACATTAAAGGTGATATACTCAAATAGTGTTTTTAGGAAACAAATCATATAGAGAATTTAATTTGAAAATACAATTATTAAAGGTGAGACTTACAACATCATCTTTCAAATAATTCACTAATTAAGTAATTTACTGATGCAACCCTTAAAAACTAAAGAGGTTTCACCTTCATTTGTTTAAGAGGATCACATTATTTGTTGCTACTTTTTCTTTCACAAAATCATTTTGTATTCCTAAATATTGCTAAGAATCATTTACCATTTGATTGTACAAGAACAATACTATTGTATGTCATGTGGAACACTCCATTAACTATGAACTCTTTAAAAATTCTGTTTGACATTTAGGAGGAAAAATGAAGGAAGGATTTTGGAGGGAGGGAAATGAAAGAGTGAGAAACTTATCACCTTGGTTATGATAAAACTTTTTAAGCAGGGGAGAAAAATGTTTAATGTTTGATTTTTTTTGTTTTTGTTTTGAGAGTATTATACAATTAGAAAATAATTTGGAGAATTTGGCAAAATATTCCAAAATTTTCTTTCAGTATTTTTTTTAATAAAAAGTTCAAATAAGAGAGTTTTTATTTTATGGATAAAAAAATAAACTTCCACGTAAGGTGACACATCAAGATGGCACATCAGCCAGCCTCTAGCAGAAGCCAGTGCTATTACTAGTCTGATTGTCTCAATTTTGACCACTGGAGCAAACACTTCAGAATAGTCTATGCATGCTTTTTGTAGGAATCCTTTGGCAACCAATCTAGCTTTGTATTTAGCAATTGTTCCATCTGGATTCAACTTGAGTTTGTAGACCCATTTCACTTCTATTTGCTTCTGTTTTGGGGGTAAGTCAATAAAGTACCAAGTTTGATTCTTCTCAATTGCCTTGATTTCTTCTATCATTGTTTCCTTCTAGGGTCCACTCTTCATAGCTTCTTCAACATTTAAAGGTTCTATATTTGCAAATAAAGCAAAGTGAACATGATCTCCACTGTTGTTGATTTCATTATCATTGTATATCTCTAATTATTTTAAATGTTTTGGTGGCTGCCTTGCTCTTTTAGATCTGCTTGATTCCATCCTTTCTTCAATTGTGTCTCCACTGGTCTGGTGTTCATTTTGCATTGGTACAAGAGTTTGTATAGGCTTGCTGGTCTCCTGTTCCCAGTGTTGGCTGGTGCTGCTTGCATCCTGTCTCCAGTCCCAGGGCTGGTTGGTGCTGCTGGCTTTCTGTTTCCAGTCCCAATTTTCTTGCTTAATTATTTTTACATCTCCGCTGACTACAACCTTTCCTTTAGTAGGAACACATAGTTTGTATGCACCAGTTGGATGATACCCAACTAGTATCATGGCTTCACTTTTGTCGTGCAATTTCCTGCTCTTTTGGTCTGGCACATGCTTGAAACATAGTGCACCAAATGTTCTCAAGTGCCATACTGCTGACTTTTTACCACTCCAGATCTCATTTGGCAGCTTCTTTGTTGGACACTTATTGTAGGCAACTATTGATGCAGTCTCTCCCCAGAACTTGTGTGGCAATTCTTTTCCTTTTAACATACTTCTAGTCAGGTCTAGGATAGTTCTGTTTCTTCTTTCAGCCAATCCATTATGTTGAGGTGTGTAGGGGGCAGTCACTTCATGTACAATTCCATTTTTAACACAAAATTCCTCAAACTCATGTGATGTATACTCACCACCTCCATCTGTCCACAACACTTTGACAGTTTTTTCACTTTGATTTTCAACTTTCACTTTAAAATTCTTGAATGTTTCAAATGCTTCATCTTTGGTCTTTATCAAATAAATCCACAACATTCTACTAAATTAATCAACAAAAGTTATGAAGTACTTATTACCTCATAGTGATGGCATCTCAAATTGTCCACATATGTCACTATGAACAACTTCAAGACAATTCTTTGCTTTTGCTTGTACTTGTGACTTGAAGGAGTTCCTTGATTGTTTTTCTGCCATACACATTTCACACACCTTCTCAGGAACATCAATCATAGGAATGCCACTGATCATCTTCTTTATTCCTAGTTGCTGCAAGCTCCTGAAATTCATATGGCCAAATCTTGAATGCCACAACCAGTTTTCATCAACTGAGCTCAATGCCTTCAAACATTAGATGTCTGCAACTTGTATGTTAATGACAAAGGTTTTGTTCTTTGAGAGAGGAACCTTCAATATCATATTCTTTTGTCCATCATACATTTCTAGTGCATTATTCTTCATAATCACCTGGAATCCTTTCTGAATCAGTTGGCCTATGCTTAGTAAGTTGATTTTCATCCCTGACGCATACAACACATTCTCAATTACCACTGTCTTGCCATTTCTACTTTTGATTATCATGTTGCGAGCACCTTCAACTTCTAAGGTTCTGTCATTAACAAACCTGATCTTGCTTCTTCTTGATGTATCAATATCCACCAGCCATTCCTTGTGACTTGTCATGTGATTGGAGCATTTATTATAAAGGAACCAGAATTGGGAATTGCGAAGGTTCTTCATTTGTGGTAGCCATCAACAAGACTGTGTCTGAGTTTGAATCATCCTCTTGTGCAACACAGGCCTTATCCTCATCGTTCTTCTTTTGTTTTCCTTTTCCAGCCCAACATTCATCAGCAAAGTGTCCAAATTTCTCACATTGTAGCATTGGACCTTCTTCTTGTCAAAATTCTTTGATTTGCCTTTGAATTTGCCACTTGCACTTCCTCCCTTTGATGAAGACTCATACCTATCCTCAGACTTCTTGAATTTATTCTTCTTCCATTTCTTTTTCTGATCTCCTTTCTTATGAACTTGTGCTGCCAGTGCTTGATCCCAGACTTCACTTTATTCCTTTCATCCATTCTCAATTCTCTTGCTTCTAATGTTCCCTGCAATTCTTCAAGACTCAATGTTAAAATGTATTTGGATTCTTCAATGGTACACACAATGTAATCAAAACTGGGACGCAAGGATCTCAAAACATTTTAACACAATTTATGTCTAGTCAGCTTCTCACCACAGCCAACCATCTGATTTGTGATTGTTATTAATCATGAAATCAAATCTCATACCTTTTCTTGTTGTTCCATTTGCAGCAGTTCGAATTTTCTTTGTAAGGTCTGCAACTTCACCTTCTTTACCTTGGTTCCTCTTGAATAATACTTCTCAAGACTGTTCCATGCTTCTTTTGCACTTCTTGCATCCGATATCTTGTCAAAGTTGGATGTATCCAGGCATTGATGAAGAATGAATGTAGCTTTGCAATCTTTCTTCTTGTTTTCTTTAAAACTTGATCTTTGCTCCTCTGTTGGATTAGCTCCTAGATCCTCAAAACCATTTTCTATGATTTCTAACACTTCTTGAAATCCAAACAATGCTCAAATTTGCACTCTTCATCTATCTCAATCTTTTCCATCAAAGTGTGGCATATGGACTGGAAAATTTCCATTGTTTGGACTTTAACTCGACCTCACTTCACTCGTGTTTTTAATCCTTACACTCCTCTCGTGTTTCTCACTCAGATTTGGATCAATTTCTTAGGCTCTGGATACCAATTGTTAGCTTTAATGCTGTTACTTCAAGTGCAAGAAACATAAGCATATGAATTGTAGGACTTGTTTATTGATCGAATTGAATATGCTATTTATACATGAGTTATTTCTATATATTCTGACTGCCCTTTAACTAACTAATCGAGTGATTAGTTAGTTAGTTATCACATACAACTAATACCTTACTTGAATTACAAGTTATCACTTAGATCAATTAATAAATTAAAAGACATCAAAAGAATTTTAACAAAGATGTTTTAGATTAAAATTCAAAAAACTAATAACCATAAACTTAGAGAATCCAAAATGTGAAATTAGTCCTTTCATATCAAAAATTTTAACCTTTTAAAGTTTGAAGGTACATATTAAAAAAAAAAAACTGAATTTTAACATTTATAGATTAATTTTCCCTTAATTTATTTAGTAAAAATAAAATTTACAAAATGGTAAACAAAACTCATACATCACATACAATTTCATTAAAAAAATGATATTTAATTTAAAGTAAACTTTTTATTTTTACATTGTGATATCAAAGGAACAACATGGTTAATTATACTGTGATTTTCTAAAATAACAAAAAAAAATAGAGACGAAAGAAGTAATTGTTCATTTTCTAATTAAAAGTTAAAAGAAATAATCACGAACTCCAAAATTGTTAAAGAAATTAGCCGCAAATAAGGAAACTTGAAATGAAATCCTCTAGAACTCAACTAAAGAAGGATATTACTATCTAGAATCCCTTAAAAAAAATCCTAGACAGGAAAAAAAAAAAAAAATCCTAGACACAAAGCCATTAGTCAAACCCCATAATTCTTTCAACAATTAATCCTTAAAGTAAATAACCATTTTCATTGATTAGTTTGGCACTATATATTTTTCATTAGACATTTGTATTTATTTCAAAAAAATTAATCGCGGAACTTAACTAAATTAAATATATATAAAATACTATAAATTCAAACAATATATTTTTTAAACCGTACTTACAAAAATTGTATATTTTTTTCCAATACATCTAAGACTATAGAGCCACCTTTAATTTATTTATGAATAAAATTACTAATTATTTACTCCGAATAATCTCTCTTTCTTCTAGTTCTAATTCTAGAAAGAAAACTCACATGTATATTAATATCATTATTTCTTTACTCGTTACATGACGGCATGAGCCATGTTTTTGTTTGCTGAACACGGCATGACCCATATTTCTTCCTTCATTTCAATTAATCAAATCGAGTCAATTTTTTTTTTCAATTGATCAACTAACAATATAAAATTTCCTAAAAAACAAATAACTAAAAATATAAAATACTATTATATTATAAGAAAAACTATATAAATATGTATCTAACTTGAGTTCTTTGTTTTTCACTTCCAACATCATTCACAACTACTTCATTTTTTTGTTCGATCAACAAACAATGAAACGCAACAAAAAATCACTTGAACAATCTCAACCCGTTTCTCAACCGGGTTCAACCCGAACCGACTTTGAATTTCCCGCTGGTGCTTTTGGTGAACTACCAAACGACGTCGTTTTCTGCGGAAAAGTCATATCACGCAAAACCGAACCCGGTCCAGCACCGCAAACGAAAAGAGACACCGCGTTCGTTGCCGGAAACCGGTCTTCCTCCGGCGTGGAAAACCGGTACCGGAGGTGTCGCAGTGAGAGGAAGAGTTATAATGGCATGTTTGGGACGGCGAAGTTTCCGTTACAAATGGAACTGAGCGATATTAAGATGAGGCAGGAACGGAGGGAACCGATGGCGCTGCCGAAATTTCCGTCGGAGGACGGCGGTGGTGAGAGTTGTTGGGAATTGGTTCGACCGTTACGGCGTCGGGGAACGTTTATGAGTGCTTTGATGGCTTCGTTTGGATGCATTCATATCGTTTAGAAGTTTTTGTTTTTATTTTTTTATTTAAATTTTTTGTTTTTTTTCTCTTTTTATAACCCTTTGTCTGGGATTAATTCATTTACACCAACTACTCATATTGTAAATTATGTAAGTATTTTTTATTAAAATAAAAAGCATAAAAATTTCATTCAAAGACAAAAATAGACAAACATGATTATGAAAGTAGAATTCCAGAACAAACAAGTGGTTGAATGCACCACTAATTTAACTCATGCTGGAATTTCTTTCATATAAATTTATTTAAAGGAAAACCATGAGAGATTTTTAATGGTTTCTAATAATAAATAACGATGGAATTTTGAATTATAAAAAATGAGATTATTATTAGATTTTCAAATGATCTAAACATAAGTTATTCATAGTATAAGAAGATATTTTCAAACCGTTTTGCCTTATAAACTTAAGCTACAAAATTGTTGAATGAATATGACCAAAATTTTAATGACTAAAAACATTGCAAAAACCTAGCCAATCCAAACACGATCAAAACCAATGCAAGTGAAAAATAAATGGTTAGTAGACTCATTGACCCCAGATCCACCCACACATCCACTGAGATGATGAGATATGAAGAAATCAAGTTGTACCTCAATAAATTGTTCTAAGTTGGTAGCCTTCTATACATCAATATTCACACAAACAAGAAAACCTTAAATGAAACTAATGTATTCCAAATGATGTTGTAGTATTCAAGAATGCAACAATCAGAACCGAGTTGAAGTCCATGATGTAGGTTGCATCTCAAATAATAGAAATCCTTTTTAGTGTGGTCCAATGTGACTCTGAAGGTTGAGAAAGAAATTGACAAGCTTTGTTAACTGCAAAGCTAAATCTCAAGCCTAGTGATAATGGCATATTGTAGAGCACCCACAATAGATATGCAATATGTGAGTTCTTTTAGATAATCAAGACCAAACTTGGAGAGCTTTAGGTTAGAGACCATAGGTTTAGGCATCACCCATGTTGAGAAGATCTATGATGCATTTGACTTGAGAGAAATAGATATCCATTGGACATATGACTCACTTCAATTCCAAATAAATAATCAAGTTTTCCTATTTGTTTTAATGCAAATTGTGCATTGAATTTGAAAATAAGTTCTTTGAGGTGAGAAAGTGAATTCCAGTGTCAATAATGTCATCAATATACAGTAGTATAAAGACGAAATATTTTTGTAGTCTATACACAATTTCTAAATTCTTTTTTTAATTTCTATAAAAAAATCACAATTTTTTAATCCTTAGAAACTTATTTCACATCTAATTTTAGTCTTTTTCGTAAAAAACATACTTACATACCAACTTAAATATTCTTGTTCTGCGTTAAAATAAATATAACTTTTTTAAAATTAAAGACCAAAAACTAAGTTTGTATTATTTAAAATAAACACAATTTTACCTTTTAGTCCTAAATATTGTTAAGTTAGACATCTGAATTAATTATTATAAAATTTACCATTTCTTTTCTCAAAAAAAAAAAAAAAATACAAT
>JBBPBQ010000004.1:4311538-4322989 GCA_037974755.1 Cicer yamashitae
AAAAAATACAATTTTTTAAAAATAAACTCTGAAAAATATTTTTACAAATTTAACATACTACACTTCAAAATTAAAATGTCAATTTACTAAAAAAAAAAGGTTAATAATAAATAACACGTTTCTTCTGCTTATACGTTTGGGGTTGTTGATAACACAAACACAACCCAAACTCTTTCTTTGACGCCGCACTTCTTCCATTCTTCAATGGCTTCATCCTTCCAAAAACTTCTGAAAAAACCCCTCCTCCCTAAATTCATCCCTCCTTTTCACCCTTCACTTCAATCACAAAACCCCATCACCATTCCCCTTAATCAACAACAACAACCCTTTTCAAAAAACCCAATTTTAACTCATCAATTCATTGGTTCCTCAACTTCCACCTTCATTTTCCCTACTTTCCCTTTTGGGTTTGCTTCAAAACCCGTTTTTGAAAATGGGTTTCTCTCCAATGAGCTAAAAATTGAAGATTCTAAAACCCTTTGGGCTGATAGCACTAAGAAGAAGAGGAAGAAGAAGATGAATAAACATAAGTATCAGAAACTTCGGAAGCGTATGAGGAGACAAACTTAGGTGAGGTCACAAGATTCAATTTTTCATTAAGTTGATGATTTTGTTTTGATGTGATGATAAAATGAAATTTGTGATGTTAATTTTTAGTGGAGGAAAAAAATTGGGGGAAGTGGAATGATGTTTTGAATTTTGTGGGTGGTTAATTAATTTGAAACATGAAATTTAGTTGGAATTTTTGGTTGTGATGATTGATTGATGGATGTAATTTGGGATTATTCATTGTTGAATTTTGTGGTTATGAACCATGATAAGTTAATTACATTGTTATTGTAGTTTACTTGATTTGATGGTTAATAGTTTTGATGATGATGATGAACGGAAAATTGGGGAAGTAGTATTGTCTTTGATGGATGGGATTTAGGGCCTGCTTGGATAAACAACTTAATTAACAACTTATAACATAAGCTATTTCTATAACAAAATATTATACAAAGTCAAATTGTTTACATAGGAGCTAAAAGTTGTTTTTGTTAGATATGCTGGATAGCTTATTGATAAAAGTTAAAAACAACTTATGAACATATTATAACCTGTTTCTATAAGCTATCTCATACACAAGTGTTGATGGTGGTAAATCAGTTCCAATAAGAGAATCCAAACAAACACTTATTTATTTGTTTTTGGTTGGAATTTTGCAAATGCATGACATGAATGTGATTCTATGACTGTATCCCTTGCAGACTACAGTTGGGGAGAGTGAGTTTGTTTGTGCTGTGTGATTAGAAACCTGAAGTTTCAAGTTTGATTTGTATATGCAAACACATTAGAAGAACCTATTATTTGTGATTGGTTATTGTATATGAAGTTTCAATTTTTATTTATGACTTGGTGGTATAGAAACTTATGTCAAGGAAGAGGAAATCTTTGTTTCAGTTAATAATTTTGCAATAGTGCAGAACTATGAAAAGTGGGTGGAGTTACATAATACTACTAATATAAGGCCGTGTTGTCAATTGCAGATCGTGAAAAATAACGGTGTTCAAATTCCGCTACACAAGTGCTATAGCTCAACTATAGCTTCTATTTGACAAAATCTTCTACTAAATAGCGTAGCGTGGAAAAATAGCGATTTATTCAAATTTACCTTTGCTATGCTTTAGCACCACTATAGCTATTATTTAATAACACTGGTACAAGGAGAAAAAGCAATTGGATATGGAAATCATCTAAACTATGTTGTTGTTATTGATCTGAAAAAATTACATCAATATTTTGTAACCTTTAATTTTCATTGAAAGTTGGTATCCTAGCTTTTGAGTTCAGAAGAATCCATCAAATAATGTATTAAAGTTTGCTAAGCAGTTCATACTATTATGAACTTAAAAAAAAAATCAATAAATGGACTCTAAAAAAACTTTTAATTTGACATGTTTGTGTATTCTTCAAACCTTGTTGTTGTCATGTTCATGATTTTAAATCGCAGTTGCTGTTATGCTACAAACCTTTATATGTGGTAAAATGCGGGTAAAATGTGTTTGATGCAAGTATGCAACATGCTTATATATGAAAAACTAGTATCTGTTTCAATAGCTAACTAGTTAATAATCATTTGTTAATGCTGGTTCTCTGCATTGTTCTGTTACTGAAGCCAAATGGTGTGTTATTTTTGACTGGTTGATCTGATTTTTGATCGGTTTTGTTCGACTAGTGGTTTAGTTTTTGAAACAATGTATGAATCTCAAAGTGTGGTAAGTGAGCGTGTGGAAGATTTACTGGCACAAGGAACAGAAAGCAAGGTTTTATATACAATTTTTTGTAATTTATTCACCAAGTATCTGATAAATAATGTCCATTGTTTAACAAATTAGTCTTATATTCTTGTAACTATTATTACATGATGTCATGACAGTTATTCTATAGTCATTGCACTGTGCAACAAGCTGTAGAATCATTAGTTTTGGTGTTCCGATATTTCTGATCGAAGGCATGTCTTGGTGTTCGACCGACATTAATACCTTAATTACATTCAATTAATTCATTTTTTCAAATTATTATATGTGTTAGTGTCGTGTTTGGTATCGGTGTCAGTTACGGAAGAATCATACAATTTTATGATGTCTATTGAGTGGATGCGGAAACTTAACAAGAGCATTTGATTTTTGAGCTAAATTCAAAGTTGGTGGTTGATGTTATGCGACGTATGTGTATGGATGAAACTGAATTTGGTGCTATCATTCGGGAATACAAAAGGTTACTTTTATGTATTGTTTCAACTCTCATGTAGTAGCTCCAAGACGTTGGTCTCTAACTAGAAAAGTAAATGCTTGAGCCTGAGAAGCTTCTGGTCCAGTCGGACCATAAAACTCACTAGGATAAGCAGTATTATTAAACCAGACAAAGGCTGCCAGCGTTCATCCTGAGTCAGGATCAAACTCTCCATGAGAGTCTGGTTTGCTTCCTTTAGATTAGCGGACTACTTGAACAGCTTACATCCGATTCAAGGTAACAAAATGAAAAAATTAGCGATAATAACTATAAATATATTAAAAAAAACGAACCCCTTTTTTTGCAATTCCTATGATGCAATTGGAGCTTATCGACAACAACAAGAAAAAAACAACCAAACGGAAACAGCAATTAACTATGGCTCTTGGCCCAGACAACGTCCTAGGCGTCGGGGAGATCGGAGCAACAAGGAACGCCTAGACGACGTTTTTCTTCCTGGGCTGCAGTAAGCAGATCGAGAGGTATTCCGGGTTGGGATCGTCCCTGTAGTAATCGGATGAATTTCGTTTTCGAAATGAAAGCATAAGAACTCAACAGGGATCCACTCTTTCTTTGACGAATTCGAGGGGGTCCGGGCCGGGTTGACTAACCTAACCCTTAATTAAGGGGGCCTTGCGGTGCTCTGCTTTAGTGTGATTGACGAAGGCTAGGCTAGTAATACCCAAAAGAAATGAAAAGAGATCGGGGTCGATAGTTGGCAAGGAACTTGATCCCCCCAAAACAAAAAAGGGGCAGCTGCGGTCGAGTCTTTAATTTAAGATGATTCAATTGGTCAATCGTCTTGTTATTCTCAATCAATTCTTCCGGGCCTCTCTACGGGATTGGAAGAAGGAGTTTTCACCCCAATGAGTTAGAGTTCCTCCGAACCGTGTAATTCTCGAAGTATGGCACAACACTCTGTCGAAAACACGAGGCGGGAGTGCGTCGAAGCATGAATTGACCTGACTAATTTTACTTAAACATGACTTTTTATTTTTTATCAATGCAATGATAATGATTGAATAAAAAAATGAAAAAAGGATTCCGGAAGCTTTCTCTCTCCCAGCAAGCAAGACGAGATCACCACTTCTCTCAGTAATGGACTTCCTTTCATTCTTCCTTAGCCTATGATGTCCTATCATAGATTATCGAACCTCCGACAGACAGAATCCCCATGCATGATGCATCTTTTTCCCATGCATCCTTTCTGTTTGTTGGTCAACAACCACAACTCGATAGAATGAATTCGTCAAGACTCCGGACAGAAAGAGAGTCATAACTCGATCATTTGATTTTTAATGAAATTCGCTAGTTTATTTGAGTAAAAGTTAGGGAGAGTTAAAAACAATGGAAAAAGATGTATACCCTCAAGTATTAAATCCTAAAACATTTTCTTTATCCACATTTTGGTGATTAAAACACATAATTCAGTTACTAGCTTATGGAAAAAAGAAAATAAATAAATAAATAAATAAATAAAGCAATCACTATATATATTCAAAATTACTTCTTTATTATAAGTCTATTGCATGTATTGTTTGCAGTGGAATTAAATTACATGACGAGAAATTCATATAAAATTTAACTTCATTGGCCTTGAGAGAATCTCAACCATTCAAACAACCTCCTTGTTTTCCACATTTGATATATTCTGCTAAAGCATACTACTATAATATTTTTATATTCTTTGAAATTTTCACATTTAATTTTGAACCATTGTCACTATAAAACTTTTTATATTGTCATACAATTACAACCAATCATAAATGTGACTTTTAATATAGTTTTGATAAAAGTCAAATATATTTTAACGAACTATTAATTATAATTGATTGACAATGTAATTGTTTTTACTCCGAGAGAGTATATACGGAGTGTGAAAACAATAAATTAACACTATCTCCAAGCCCCTTGAATTAGAAGGACCTTTGTGACTTCTCACTATATTCAACTATGGCTGATGGTGGAAGGAGACCACTGCTTATTTCATGAACTGTTGAGAAGAGAGGGAATAACTCTAGCCAGCCACGATGGCTTAGAACTTCATATACTTCCCTTGCAGTTGAGACACCCTTGTTGCAACAAAATTAAAATTAAAATTGATTTATAAGAACATCATCAAAATCAAGAACACAATTAATACAACACTACTTGGTTCTCAGTGTCTAATTGAAAAAAATCGATTTGATTTTTAAATGTGGGAGTCGCTGTCACAATAGTACTTGAACGTATCAAAATTACAAAAATTGATCTAGATGTGTCTTTTGTTAGTCATTTTGATTCTAAAATATGTCTTTCGTTAATCAGTTTAATCATCGAATGTGTTTTTCTTTGGTGAATTTAATTCCTAAAATTACTATAAAAAGAGATATTGAGGATGTATTTGCAATTTCAATTTATTCGGGAACTATAACAATAGCGTCTCACGTATTGAACGATTAAAATACACCTATATAATTGGTATATGTGATTGGTATTAAAAATGACTAGTTTTACTTTCCAAATTTAAACATTGTAGTTTTTGGTTTGACATAGATTCATGAACATACCTGCAACTTCTGGCCTTGTAGCATCTCAGCTTCAAGCTCATCAAAAGATCTATAGAGAATATAGAAAATCAGATACAATAAATCAACTATTTTCCTTTTCTCACTTTGGAATTATAGACTAGAGAGAAAGAAACACAAAAAACTAACCTCTTCCCTCCATTCTTTGCATAAGCTTCAGCAACTTTCCTGTTCCTTCCGCCCACTGCCATAAATAATATGGATTTTAATTAAACTAAGCAACAAATTATTGATAAATAAACTTTTTTGTAGTAAAAAAATTCTTGTAGTCACTGCAAATTTCGATCGTTGGATGAAGATTGAACGGTTTATATTTAAAATTAATATTTTAAACTATGTAACACTGATACTTTAAATTGAAGGCGTGTCTAAGTGTCTGAAATGTGTCGGTAAAGACATCGACGTGACACTTTCATTTTCTTAAATTATTATTGGTGTCAACGTGTCTGTATCAGTGTCGTATCTAGTGTCAATACTTCATAGATTTTTATATCCGGTTTGTTAGGTCAAACTAGAAATTGTCCGATCTTCATCCAACAATCCAGATTTGTTGGTTGCAGTGGCTACCTATGAAGCACGGACACACACACCAGACATGAAACTGATACTAACACGTCGACACTGATGATAATTTGATAAAATGAATTATTTAAATACAATCAATGTATTGGTGTAGTGTTGATGTCAGACACTGACACATGTCGGACATCGATACACGCATTTGATAAGAAGTGTCGATACTACAGAGAATCCAAATATGAGTAATATGCAGTGAAATTATTTAGCTTCCTTACAACATGTTGTGATAAGGTCAGCTACACCACAGCTCTCAAAAAAGGTACTATCCTTAACTGATGGAAACAACAACTTTGAAAATGCCTTCATTTCTCTAAGACCAAGTCTCATGATAGCAGCCTACACATATTAAAAGAAATCTTAGACACAAAATAAATAAATAAATAAATACTTTTTATCCCTAAAAATCTTCATATCCTAAAATCCTTTAACCTTACTTTTGTATTATTTCCCATCTCCAGGCCATCAACAAAACCTGTCCCATTTTTGTGTCATTCTTTAATCATTCAAATTTTTTAACATAAGAGACAGAACAAATAAAGTGAAAATACATTACAACAAACCTGCTGCTATGGCCACAACATTTTTTAGTGTTCCACATAATTCAACTCCTTCAACATCTTGAACCTATTTATAAATATACACAACACAAAAATCATAAGCACAATTAATATGTCAATGTTTTACAAATTTGAATGATCACATGATTAATTTTACCATGTTGTAACAGCTCAGTCCTAGCGACCGGTACAATACTCATGAACTTCTCAGTCCCTTGCAAATTAATGAGATTTGTCTTCTGTGAGAGCTGAACTAGCTCAATTGGTAGTGGGAGGTGGAATTGCGGTACTTATTCTTTAGGTACCTACCGGATTCAACTGTCACGGAAGACAAAAACTCGCTAATTTACAATGAGAGCAAAGGGGGCGAGAAGTCCCTATTGAGTTTTTGCCTTTTGTGGTAGTTGAACCTGATTGGTACCTAGAAAAATAAGTACGACAATTCCACCACTTCTGCTACCATGAAAAAAAGAAGGGGCGAGAAGTTCGTGAGTATAGTGCACTCATTGGAGCTGAACCATTACACATGACATGACAATGTTTTTTAATTCTTAGGTATTACTTTAACCAAATTCTGAGCTAGAATCTTCTGTAGTGGCTGGAGTTCCGTTGAATCTAGATACAAGTTCCAACTATACTTAGATTCAACAGTTCTACAGCTCTGCAGAGGATCTAGACAACTGAATAATAAACTGTGATAAGTTTTTTCATACAAGATTGATGCACTCACAGCTGTCACAATGAAATAAGGAGTATAAAACAAATGAACCCATCTCTCTGCAGCTTCTCTGTTCTGTCTGTATCCAACAGTTGCTTCACTAAACTTCTCTACAGCTATCTATTCAAAAAGTAATTATCAGGATATCCAAAAAATGCAATTATCTGACAAGAAAATTAGAAAAAGTAAATAAAATATTTAATGTCACTAAATATTTTTACGGTGTCAAACCATCAAAATCGTCATATTATTAAAAACTAACTATAACTATTTCTAAAGTTACACATATGATTGATTGTGATTTAATAACCATGTCATACATTTTATATAGACACTTGTATCAAAATTAAACCTTTTTTCTTCTAAAATTTAATTCATATACATTATCATTGTAAATTTTTTACAGTGTTGATCAATCAATCATAATCTTCAAATCATTAAAAATATTTGTTTTTATTTTAACTACTAATAAAGTAACACATAGATGATTGGTTTATTTATCGACGGTGTATAACTTTTTACACAAGCAATGTGTCAAAATTAAACTCATTGTGCTAACTACCTCATTTGCTATGTTGGCTCCCATCAAAACTGAACAATTGATTCCTAATTCATGAGAAATGAGAGTAGAGATCATGCAAGGTCCTTCCATTTTGACTTCCATTCCTTTAACAAGGGAAATAGCCTCAGCATCTGCCCTTATTTTCCCTGCTATCCTTTTGCATATTCCTTCCATAAATTGGTGTGGAGTCACAAACACCAACATATTTGCATCCCTCACTGCATAAATGCAGAGCAAATTCTTTTTAATGCTTATTGGAGTTTTCTATCATTTTTTTTCCTATTTGAAAATTTTAATTGTCTAATTCACATTAAATACTTTTCAAAAAGCACTTATTTATTACCTGCATTTTCAAGGTCTGGATCTGCAACAACATTTTTGCCAAGCTTAATTCCAGGGAGATATTTTACATTTTCCTGCCAGAAGCAACAAATATACACTCACATTCAATAAAAATCTACTATTTTGTTGCATCATCTTACTTTGTAACTATATTTTAAAAATGATATGGAAAAATAGAAAACTCGTAATGAACATTAGTTAAAGACTTAAAAGTAGTGAGATCAGTCAAAAAAATTGAATAAACAACCGTTTTGGTCGTTGAATGTATCAAACCCTGTTACTATAGTTCTAAATGTACCAAAATTATAGAAACACTCCGAATGTGTCTCATGTCAGTCAATCTGGTCTTGGTCCCAAAATGTGTCCTTTGTTTTCAAATGTGACTTCGGTTGGTTAATCTACTAACAGAAGACACACTTAGGTTTTTGTAATTTCGATATATTTAAAGAGTAAAGGAACAATGTCATACACATTTACGAATTAAAATGACTATTTACTCGAAAAACATTGGATATTGAATATGGAGATGAAATGCATTGCCAATTGTCTAGTCCTTACATTGGTTTGATTGATGACATCTGTGAGCTTCTCTCCACTTGGTAATGTCTCCTCATATACCCACATCCTAACTTCATCTGAATTTATCAAACAATTCATCAAAATATGAAATTTGGGATTCTTTTATTTATGAGCAAAAAATTATGTTTCAACATTTAGTTAAAATTTCTATATTCAAATCACATTGGCATTTTCGTCATTATATATCTCCCACACCCACACATGAGAAATTCAATGAAACACTAACACACATAATCATTGACACGACCTGAAACTAACATGTAATTACTTATAATAATTTAAAAATTTGAACTATTTGAATTAAATTACACACATCAGACACTAACATGTGTTGGATATTAGACACATGTCACACATCAAACACCGTCAATCAGAAATATCAGTCTTAACATAGATTTTTTTTGAGTCAATAATTTAAAAAACTGAACTGATCCAATGAAATTACTGTCAATGTCAACACCGTCGTGTGTTGAATATTAAACATGTCAAACATCAAACACACTTTAATTAGAAATGTCTCTGCTACGTAGACAAACATCACACATGTTAAAAAAATTCATTGGTCCAAAAGAACAAGAAAAAGTACCATGGAAAGTGCTGAGCCTCAGAGTGTTAGAGGCAATAAGTTTAGATGCAACACTACCCCAATTTCCACTACCAATAACAGTGACTTTCGATCTGTTTGTAACATCACCAACACTGTTCAAAAAATTGTTCTGAGATAAAGTTTCTCCTCCTTGAGCTTCAAGTGCTGGAGCCATAACAACAAAGAAAGAAGTGAAAGATTGCAAATTTGCAATGAAAAAGAAGAATAGAAGCTAAGAGGAAGATAATGGATATAAGGGAAAGAAAAGGGTGATTAAGGAGGAGATGGAAAACAAGTTTTCGTGAAAAACTATGTTTATGTTAAAAAGTATATTGAAAAGTTTTGAAGTTAAATCTGGCGATTCACTCTATGTTTGAAGTTTGAAACAAGACAAGGACAATAACATTGTGTTTGTAGCTTATGTAGGGACCACTTTGTGGATTAAACCATGAATTACTCTTCCAACGTGAATAGTGGCTATTAGAATTCATATTCAACACTCACATTTAAATACAAAATTTCAACATCTTATAAAATATACTCAGTTTTGGTGTGTTTGAATTCTAAAGAAGACATATTTTATTAAAATTTATTAAAATAAACCTCAATCTATTTTCTTGCAATCTAAGCACCCTATTTATCAAATACTTTTATTTTTTCCACATCATAAATATTGCTCTCACATTAGAATCACTTCCTCTATTTCTCTTTTTTATTATGCATTTTTTTTATAAACTTTTTTTAATAACATTATTATGTATTTTTATTACTTTCAATTTATGTCAATCAATTAATTATGAGTAATAATTTTATACTTTAACCACTCATAAATATTGTCATCAATGCTCTTTATCCAACCCTTTGTATTATGTAACGGTCGAGACAAGCATAACAAATTATGATCAGGCTCTACTTAATCTAGACTATGATTTTAAATTTGCATTCGCCATTATGCGACAATTTCATTGTCATTTCAGCCGCAATCACGACTACAAACCACAATTCAAAACCAAGAATCGAAAAGAATTCAATGACGGATAAGTATTAGAGTCGGAGAATATTATTTTACTTTTTAAGTAGACTTCCAACTTTACAATATTTTTTCACAAACAAATGATTGCATTCATAAGTTAGTAATAGACAACTACTTTGTTACTTCCAATTTTTTGTGTGTATTGCAATAATTTCAATTACAATGACATTTGAAATTAGATTAGGTTTCACAATGTAATTTAAGTCAATGAACATTTTCCAATTCGACATTTGTTCATGTCGGTCAACCACATGCATCATATGTGAATGTTGTTGTTGTTATAAGCTTTTTTCTATGAACGTGTGACATGTTCCAACTTTAAGTTTAAATTTTTTTAAAGACATTGATATTATATCTAAATCTGTCTCAGCTATTAATATATTATACTTATAAAACTTAAATTAATCGAACAATATTGATTGTCAACAATATGATCATCTCACTTATGTCCATTCAATTACATATTCAAGTGTATGAGTGAAATATATATATATATATATATATTTTTTTTTATATCAAGTTGCAATATTGTATGTAAGTTTTTCTCATAAGTTCTATATAACAACTATAATTAGCTTTTTAAGAAATTTTAGTTACACATTTTTAACTACTACTATTTCTCTATTCATTTAAACACGTTGAAATTAAATTAATTCATATACAATGAAGATCTATATACGTTCAAGGACACGGATTGATATACACTTCTCTACCTCAAAATTTCAAGATCTACCATAAGAGTAAACTATAAATACTTTACTCATAATAGCATACTTTAAGAAACCAAACAAATCATAATATTTCATACTCATAATTTTATAGATAATTTTTTCATTCCAAATATTTTTAATAAATATATCAAATAAATTTTGCGAATAAATTAATTAATAATCATAATAAATAATTTTAGTATTATTAATATTATATTTTAAAATAAAAATATATGTTCTATTTGACATAAAATACACAGGTTTATTAAAAATTCACAAATTTACTTCCAATTATTAAAATACACAAATTTATTTAAAACTATCATAAAATATGAATATATTAAAAATTATTAAAAAAAATTAATGAACAAAAGTTTAATATACATGTATTCCGAAAAACTATAGTAACACTCAACTTTTATCAAATAAATTATTTATTTGTA
>JBBPBQ010000004.1:4344466-4371620 GCA_037974755.1 Cicer yamashitae
ATATATCAGTAACAAATACTTGTCCCAAGATTTTTTATATTTATCACTAACAAATATATGTATCGTATTTTTTTTGCATTAGCTATAAATATTTATTATGTTCTTTTAATATTTCTCTATGACAAATATATGTCATACGTTTTTTACTATTTATCAATGATAAAATTACTCTCATGTGTTTTTTATCGATGAGTGCTAAATATTTGTCCTGAAATTTTTTATATTTATCATTGATAAATATATGTCCTTTGTTTTTTTTTATGTATTATTGACTAATAAATTTTTCGTGATTTTTTATATTTATCATTGACAAATATCTGTCCCATGTTTTTTGAGGTATCAATGACAAATATTTGTCTCGTGATTTTTTATGTTTATTATTGACAAATATTTGTCTTATGTTTTTTTTTTACATCAATTATAAACATTTGCCTTATTTATTTTTTTATGCATTAGTGACAGATACTTTTTTCATTATTTTCTATATTTATCATTGAAAAATATTTATCCTATATTTTTTATGTATTAATTATAGTTATTTTTTAGTATTTTGTTTTAATATTTATGAATGGCAAATATGTATTTCATCATTTTTAATGTATTAATGAATAATTTGGGCAGTGAGTTTAGATTTTTATAGGAAAATGAAATGCAAATACAAATTACAATAGGGTCCAACATCTTTAGTATGTTCCATGAAATACAAATTACAATGTTCTCATTTTTATTTAGAATATGTAAAAGAATTAACTAATTAATTTAAATACGCTTCAACGATTTTTTTAGTGATTGATTTTTGGAAAAGCAACATAAAAAATTATAGTGCGAAAAAATTAAGTGACACAAATATTTTTATGTTTGACGATATTAAAAAAATACTAATTTTTAATTAATTCTTTAATGACAAAATTCTTTTTAAGTGTCAAAGTCATTTTTCTAGTGTCTAGTGTCCAGTGTAATGCAATTTTTTTGGCTTTCTACTATTGTTTTTTATAACAAATTGTTTTCTATCCTCAACATTTTGGTTTTCTACTTGTCAAGGTCATTTTTTGTGTCAAAATTCATTGAATAATGCAATACGTATTTTTCTATCCCCTCAATTTCGGTTCAATGATAAATTTATAGTAGATTGCTATGTCAACTGCTTCTCTTGTGTCAGGTAAAAAAAAATGCTTCTCTTTTGGGTAAAAGCAATATATGGGATTTGAATTTGGGCCTATATATTACTATGCTACTAAAAGGAAAATGATTAAAGGAGGTGGGCCAGGGCACTAGAACAAGCTAGATCATATATAAGAAGAAACAAGTACAATAAATCTTACAAAAAAGACACCAACAATAGAAGATGGAGGAACATAAATTAAACTACATTAAAAATTATAAAATTAATAATATAAAGAAACTCCAAGAAACTTCATGACCTTCCCTTTGTACACTTTATATAAACCTACCATCCAAAATATTTCTCATAACCAATTGAGATACAACTTCTTCCAACCAAATTCTAATAGCAACTTTTTGTGTTCAATTTCTACACACACAAAAAAATAAACATTGAACCATGTCACTCATTTCACAACTTGTTGGTGATGAAACCTATGATCCTTTCTTATCTATGATCAATAAATGCCCTATCCTAAGTACACCAACCGATTGGAAAGAGACAAGTGATTCACATGTTTTTATATGTGACCTTCCGGGCCTAAAAAAAGAGGATGTGAAGGTAGAAATTGATGAAGGAAAAGTGCTTCAAATTAGTGGTGAGAGGAATAACAATGTGGATGAAAATGATGAGAAAAATAATAAGTTTCATCATGTTGAACGTTGTTGTGGGAAATTTAAAAGACGGTTTAGGCTTCCACAAAATGTTAAGGTGGATCAAGTAAAGGCTAATATGGAGAATGGTGTGTTAATTGTCACTATCCCTAAGGAGGAAGTGAAGAAAAGTGAAACTAAGGTGATTAAAATTGAGGGAAATTGAAAATCTTGTTACTTTTTGTATGATGTTGAAATTGCAAAATAATGAAGAGTTTGTGTTGGTAATCTTGTTACTTTTTTGTATGATGTTGAAATTGCAAAATAATGAAGAGTTTGTGTTGGTAAGTGTGGGGAAATAAAAGGGTCTTTGTGAGTTAGTTAGTTTGTTTGTGTATTTTTGGTACTTTGGCTTGATATGTTATTACTCGTGTATAATGATGTAAGGTAATTTAATAATACTCATTATGTAACAATTATTCACTTTAAAATCAAGATTGAATACCTTTTAGACTTTTATATCACAAAAAATATTTTAAAATTTTAATTGAATGCATCTCCTTTAGACTTTTATCTTTTATTAACAAATAAAATTACTTTAAATTTTAGTAAATAAAATTAAGAATGTTTTTACAAATGAACTTGAAATTCACTTCTTAGATCATATGTCTCATATTAAGTGTCTCATTTATATTATACACACTTCTTAAAAAAAGTTAAATATACAGATTTTTATGATAAAATGGACTTCATTTACCAAAATATCTTTAATAAATACAATAACTAATAGAGTAGTTAGATATTTTGAATACAATTAAATAAATAAATTTATGCTAGTGAAAAAATAATTAGTTTTTCATTAATAATTTTAAACAACAAATAATTTGACACAAGAAAATATTTTAAATCAGAAAGACAAAGAATAATTCTCCCTACTTTAAACCTCTAATTGGGATGCTTAAACATTAAAGAATTCAAGGTCTGATTGATGGATAAGATAAAGATCAAATATGATATAATTATCATATTATGTCTCAATTCACTATTTGACGAACCAACATAATATGATCTTCATTTTATCTTATTACGTTTCTGTAGTTATAATTGGTGGCGAATTTAGAAATTTTTTCTCATGGGATTAGTAAAATAGTATATATATTTAGACAAAAAAAAAATAATAACTTTAAAAATTTAAATATATAACTATAAAAACTAAACAAACTCAAAATACTGAAGAGTTTCTACAAATTACAATTGTCCTTTACGAGATTTCATATTCTAAAAATATTCAACGATTTTTCATTGTCAACACTATTAAATATATCACTCTCTATATATCTAACTAACAAATCGTTCAACAACTCATCCTCTATATGATTGCGCATTATATTCTTCATGAAATTCATGAAAGAGAAACATATTTCAATAGTTGTAGTTGTCACGAGAAAAAAAAAAACTAACTTTAGAATTAAATATATCATTAAATACACAATATATTTTCTATAACCATAAAATTTATGGGGCTTAAAATAAAAAGTATGTATTAGTAAAATGTTTTTTTTTTCTTTTGGGGGAAAGAGCCCCCGTTAGCCACATACTAGATCCGCCAATGATTATAATTCTTATCTTGAATATGAGTTAGGTTTGAAGTAGCTAATATATCACTAGAAAGAGGGTTGAATAGAGATATTGTAGTTTTAAAATTTTCTTGAGAACCTTTTAAAACTGTATCCTCTGAGAGAGGATAAAATATAATTTTAGGAGGATAAATGTTTGTAGTTGAAATGTGAGTTAGACAAAATAATAAGAAGAGAGTATAACAAAGACACACACAAATTTATACTGGTTCACCCAAAATGGGTTACATCCAGTTCTCACTAACTTGTGAGTTTCACTATAGTTCAAAATGGCTTGTCCTCTAACGAGACTCTTTTTCATTGTGTATGTTCTTAGCCTCACTAGGCTTACAATTTCTTTCTCCTTGATTTTCAACTATCACCAAGTTTGAAATAACTTGAGGATATACAGATTTTGAGAGTATTGATAAGTGTATGATTCTTTCTCTCTAATAAATTTTCTAAGAGAATACCTTCAAAGATATAGTTAAGAGCAGTATAAAGTATTATGAGAGAATGAGTATGCTCTCTCTATTGAGACAAAATCTCTCTCAAATAGTTTTAATGATAACAAAATTATTTAATGATTATGATTGTGTTTAATGACTAATCTGTGCTCTTGAGTGTATTCAAATTAAGAAACAGGTTACACATCATCTCAATAAAAAGAAGAAGAATTTGATGTAATCCAACATGTTTTCTGAACAAGAGGATGAACTGGAGGACAGACATGCAAGAGGATGAATCATCAATGAGGACAAACCTTGTTAGAAGAAAATATATGGTATCTCAGAATCAATGGATCCAAGTCAAAGTAATAAGAACATAATATTGAGGACAAACAGTTATGAGAGAAACAATTCAAGAAAAGGAGGATACAAGACTAAGGTTAATGATAAGAGGATGATAAGCAAATCAATATTCATCCTCTTACCTTGGGAACAGTAAAAATGAGAAAGCTGACACCTATCTTGAAAAGACTGCACCTAGACAGCGTTGGAAAAGCAAAAGGGATAAAGTAATCTCAAGGGAGGTTAGAACTTCAGTAAGAGGTTGATCCTCAAAATCATCCTCCTGAGCTCATATTGTCAAGGACAGCTGAATGGCATTATTGTAAATCAGACCAAGAACCTTGGACATTTGCTCAAGTCTCCAATGGTCATCAAAATCCTTTTGCTCATTGATAGAGGTTCATAAACTCTATAAATGGAAGTGATCTCTTCAGTTCAACATATAACATCATTGCATAAAAAGAGCAAGTCTCTTAAAGCTATCAAGAGCAACTTCCATCCTCTCTTTATACTTTCTACAATCATACACTAGATCTTTGAAATATCTTTTTAGAAAGTGTTTAAGTAAAGAGAAAGAAATCATACTCATATCACTCTGTAATTTTCAAGTAAGTTGTACTTGAAAATATTTGAAACTTGATTGTAAGCTTGGTGAAGCTTGAGAATACACAAAGTGTAATCATCCTCGGTGAGAGGTTGATCGGATTGATCTTTAGTGAAATCTCACAAGAGTGTGAGGACTGGACGTAGCCATCTTTGGGTGAACCAGTATAAAAGTTGTGTGTCTATCTCTTTATACTCTTCTTGCATTTATTCTGTTCTTGATTAAAAGTTTGAATTTCCATCCTCCAGTTCGCATCCTCTCAGAGAGGACAGAAATTCAAAAACTCGTTAAAATATTTTTAAACGCCAAAATCCCTATTCAACCCCCCTTCTAGTGATTTTTACTTACAACAATTGGTATCAGAGCAAGGTTCTCTTGAAAACTACACCTAACAGTGTAAGAGAAAAAGATCAGGAAAAAGAAAAATGTCAAGAACTAAGTATATACCAGAAGGAGGTTCATCCAGCCGACCTCCTTACTTTGATGGCACAGATTACTACCATTGGAAAGGGAAAATGAGATTGTTTCTCATATCATAAGATAACAACATGTGGTCTGTGGTTGAAAATGGGAATCATGTCATCAGAATCAACAATGCAGATTCAACCTCCGACGAAAAACCTCAAGCACAATGGACTGTTGATGAAAACGCTAAGGTACTCCTAAACTCTAAAGCTCATTTATTTCTAACGTGTGCCTTGAGCAGGGAAGAATATGACAGAGTTGAAGAATGCAATAGTGCTAAAGAACTTTGGGACACCTTGAAGATCCACCATGAAGGAACAAGTCATGTAAAGGAAGCAAGGATTGACATGGGAGTACGAGAATTTGAATTATTTGAAATGAAGGAGGAAGAAACAATTGACGAGATGTTCTCAAGACTTACCATTATACTAAACAATCTTCGATCTCTTGGAAAAGAATATTCTGTCCAAGAGAGGATAAGAAAAATTCTAAGATGTCTACCTAAAGAATGGAGGCCAATGGTGACTGCCATCACACAAGCTAAAGACTTGGCCACCATGAAATTAGAAGATCTTGTTGGAACACTTAGAGCACATGAACCACTACTGCTCTCAGACAAACCAAGCAAGAAAGGAAAAATGGTTGCTTTCAAGACAAATCAAATTGAAAGTCCATCCTCCAAGCGAGCTGAAGAGGTTACAAAAGCAGAAAATGATGAGTATCCTCTGTCTGAAGAAGAGGATGAACTCGATCTGATTTCTAAAAGAATTCAGAGGATGATCAATCAAAGAGGACAAGACAAAAAGCCATTTCAAAGGGAAAAATCTGACAAAAACCAAATAACATGCTTTGGATGCAACAAAATAGGACATTACAAAGCTGAATATCCTCTAAACAAAAATCCAAGAAGATTTCCCTACAAAAACAAATCTATGATGGCTACATGGGATGACAGTGATGATTCATCCTCTGAACATGAAAAGGAAGAAGCAAATATCTGTCTCATGGCAAATTCAGAAACTGAAGAGGTAAGTATCTCAGAACCTTGTCCTACATGTGAAGAACGAGAAATAGAATTTGACAACTTATTGAATGACTCAAACACTCTTACTCATAAATGTGGTTTTCTTAAAAATCAATTTTATGAGATAAAGAAACTTAATGAGGAACTTCAAGCTAAGAATGATAAATATCAAAAAATCATTCTGGACTTGCAGCTATCTCATAAGAAATTGTCTGAGCAACAAAACATTTTGAATAAAAGAAATGTCAATATTCATCCTCCAGAAGAGGATACTGAAACTGAGAATTTAAAATTAGAGGTTGAAGAACTTAAAAATGACATTACCAATTTTGTCAAATCCACTAAGACTTTTGAAAAAATTATGGGATCTCAATCTGGAATTTTTTACAAGGCTGGTATTGGATTCAAAAGCTCTCAAAAGCAAAAATTATACGAAAATTTTTTTCTACCTCAAAAACAGGAGGATAGACCAAAATGTACCTTTTGCAAAAAACTTGGACATACTTTTAAAAGTTGTCATGCTAAGAAAAAAGCTGACAACATAAAGAAAGGATGTTCATTCTGTGGTAAACATGGGCATCATGACTTTATTTGTTATCATAAAAAGAAATTCCTTACAAGAGGACGAACTAACCAACAAGGACCCAATTCTATATGGGTACCTAAGTTACTTTTAAACTCTAACATAGGTTCATCCTCCGATCAACAAAAGAAAGCCCTAGTTCTTGGACAGTGGCTGCTCAAAGCATATGATAGGGGATAAGCACTGCTTTATTTCTTTGGAAATAAAGGATGGAGGTTCGTTTTAAAAAAGATTTTGGAAAAACTCTCAATCATCAACATGTCAAAAATTGTCTAAATGCATTAAAAAGGTTGTAAATATTTATTGTTTAAATTGTATTTAATGCATGAAAATTAATTTTGTCAAAATTCTTATGACTGAAAGTCATAACGTCCATCCTCTAAAAATTAGAGGTTGAGCAACTCTGATCAATATCCATCCTCCTCCGTGATAACACCAAAAGTCAACTTTGGAAACCACTCCCTACTGCATGCACGCATTTCCCGCTGCTGACAGCACGCCTCTGCCTCTCCTCCCATCAGTCATAAATGCAAAAACAAATACTTCTCTCTTGGAACTACAAACCTACACTAACCTCCAATAATTGCGTAAATAACTTTGCCTCTCTTTTTCAACGGCTACAACATCCTTCAATTTCTTTGATCAAAGATCCAAACCACTCTCATCACTCCAAAACTCTGATCATTTACCCTCCTCTTGGAGTAGATCAACAACCATCTCATCAACCCCATTGACCCAGGAGATCATCCTCCTGTCTTGCCACCTCAACCTCCTTAACTCGATTCTCCTCGTCCTTCAACCTCCTGCTTTTCTGATGATTCCTCTCTGTCCAAATAGCTCTCCAAGCTGCTGTTCTTACTTTTTGATGGTTGACAAACATTGGAGGAGAAAGATTATGAGTTAAAATTGTCCTTTTTTTTGAAACTTTTACATTTTCAATATTCTTTATTTATTCTTTATTATGCTCTTTTATTTATTATGTTTTTTTTCTTCTTTTGAACTATTTTGTAGTCATTATCTTCTTAAAAAATTAATGGTGTTATATTTTGGTTCAAAATGGTTATCACATATATATTTATGCATATAATTGAGGGGAAGCACTTTTTTAAAGTGAAAGTTATGCATATGTTGAGGGGGAGCATAATCTAAAGAATTTTGTCATCATCAAAAAGGGGGAGATTGTTGAGACAAAATCTCTCTCAAATAGTTTTAATGATAACAAAATTATTTAATGATTATGATTGTGTTTAATGACTAATCTGTGCTCTTGAGTGTATTCAAATTAAGAAACAGGTTACACATCATCTCAATAAAAAGAAGAAGAATTTGATGTAATCCAACATGTTTTCTGAACAAGAGGATGAACTGGAGGACAGACATGCAAGAGGATGAATCATCAATGAGGACAAACCTTGTTAGAAGAAAATATATGGTATCTCAGAATCAATGGATCCAAGTCAAAGTAATAAGAACATAATATTGAGGACAAACAGTTATGAGAGAAACAATTCAAGAAAAGGAGGATACAAGACTAAGGTTAATGATAAGAGGATGATAAGCAAATCAATATTCATCCTCTTACCTTGGGAACAGTAAAAATGAGAAAGCTGACACCTATCTTGAAAAGACTGCACCTAGACAGCGTTGGAAAAGCAAAAGGGATAAAGTAATCTCAAGGGAGGTTAGAACTTCAGTAAGAGGTTGATCCTCAAAATCATCCTCCTGAGCTCATATTGTCAAGGACAGCTGAATGGCATTATTGTAAATCAGACCAAGAACCTTGGACATTTGCTCAAGTCTCCAATGGTCATCAAAATCCTTTTGCTCATTGATAGAGGTTCATAAACTCTATAAATGGAAGTGATCTCTTCAGTTCAACATATAACATCATTGCATAAAAAGAGCAAGTCTCTTAAAGCTATCAAGAGCAACTTCCATCCTCTCTTTATACTTTCTACAATCATACACTAGATCTTTGAAATATCTTTTTAGAAAGTGTTTAAGTAAAGAGAAAGAAATCATACTCATATCACTCTGTAATTTTCAAGTAAGTTGTACTTGAAAATATTTGAAACTTGATTGTAAGCTTGGTGAAGCTTGAGAATACACAAAGTGTAATCATCCTCGGTGAGAGGTTGATCGGATTGATCTTTAGTGAAATCTCACAAGAGTGTGAGGACTGGACGTAGCCATCTTTGGGTGAACCAGTATAAAAGTTGTGTGTCTATCTCTTTATACTCTTCTTGCATTTATTCTGTTCTTGATTAAAAGTTTGAATTTCCATCCTCCAGTTCGCATCCTCTCAGAGAGGACAGAAATTCAAAAACTCGTTAAAATATTTTTAAACGCCAAAATCCCTATTCAACCCCCCTTCTAGTGATTTTTATTTACAGCAATTGGCATCAGAGCAAGGTTCTCTTGAAAACTACACCTAACAGTGTAAGAGAAAAAGATCAGGAAAAAGAAAAATGTCAAGAACTACTACCATTGGAAAGGGAAAATGAGATTGTTTCTCATATCACAAGATAACAACATGTGGTCTGTGGTTGAAAATGGGAATCATGTCATCAGAATCAACAATGCAGATTCAACCTCCGACGAAAAACCTCAAGCACAATGGACTGTTGATGAAAACGCTAAGGTACTCCTAAACTCTAAAGCTCATTTATTTCTAACGTGTGCCTTGAGCAGGGAAGAATATGACAGAGTTGAAGAATGCAATAGTGCTAAAGAACTTTGGGACACCTTGAAGATCCATCATGAAGGATCAAGTCATGTAAAGGAAGCAAGGATTGACATGGGAGTACGAGAATTTGAATTATTTGAAATGAAGGAGGAAGAAACAATTGACGAGATGTTCTCAAGACTTACCATTATACTAAACAATCTTCGATCCCTTGGAAAAGAATATTCTGTCCAAGAGAGGATAAGAAAAATTCTAAGAAGTCTACCTAAAGAATGGAGGCCAATGGTGACTGCCATCACACAAGCTAAAGACTTGGCCACCATGAAATTAGAAGATCTTGTTGGAACACTTAGAGCACATGAACCACTACTGCTCTCAGACAAACCAAGCAAGAAAGGAAAAATGGTTGCTCTCAAGACAAATCAAATTGAAAGTCCATCCTCCAAGCGAGCTGAAGAGGTTACAAAAGCAGAAAATGATGAGTATCCTCTGTCTGAAGAAGAGGATGAACTCGATCTGATTTCTAAAAGAATTCAGAGGATGATCAATCGAAGAGGACAAGACAAAAAGCCATTTCAAAGGGAAAAATCTGACAAAAACCGAATAACATGCTTTGGATGCAACAAAATAGGACACTACAAAGCTGGATGTCCTCTAAACAAAAATCCAAGAAGATTTCCCTACAAAAACAAATCTATGATGGCTACATGGGATGACAGTGATGATTCATCCTCTGAACATGAAAAGGAAGAAGCAAATATCTGTCTCATGGCAAATTCAGAAACTGAAGAGGTAAGTATCTCAGAACCTTGTCCTACATGTGAAGAACGAGAAATAGAATTTGACAACTTATTGAATGACTCAAACACTCTTACTCATAAATGTGGTCTTCTTAAAAATCAACTTTATGAGATAAAGAAACTTAATGAGGAACTTTAAGCTAAGAATGATAAATATCAAAAAATCATTCTGGACTTGCAGCTATCTCATAAGAAATTGTCTGAGCAACAAAACATTTTGAATAAAAGAAATGTCAATATTCATCCTCCAGAAGAGGATACTGAAACTGAGAATTTAAAATTAGAGGTTGAAGAACTTAAAAATGACATTACCAATTTTGTCAAATCCACTAAGACTTTTGAAAAAATTATGGGATCTCAATTTGGAATTTTTGACAAGGCTGGTATTGGATTCAAAAGCTCTCAAAAGCAAAAATTATACGAAATTTTTTTTCTACCTCAAAAATAGGAGGATAGACCAAAATGTACCTTTTGCAAAAAACTTGGACATACTTTTAAAAGTTGTCATGCTAAGAAAAAAGCTGACAACATAAAGAAAGGATGTTCATTCTGTGGTAAACATGGGCATCATGACTCTATTTGTTATCATAAAAAGAAATTCCTTACAAGAGGACGAACTAACCAACAAGGACCCAATTCTACATGGGTACCTAAGTTACTTTTAAACTCTAACATAGGTTCATCCTCCGATCAACAAAAGAAAGCCCTAGTTCTTGGACAGTGGCTGCTCAAAGCATATGATAGGGGATAAGCACTGCTTTATTTCTTTGGAAATAAAGGATGGAGGTTCGTTTTAAAAAAGATTTTGGAAAAACTCTCAATCATCAACATGTCAAAAATTGTCTAAATGCATTAAAAAGGTTGTAAATTTTTATTGTTTAAATTGTATTTAATGCATGAAAATTAATTTTGTCAAAATTCTTATGACTGAAAGTCATAACGTCCATCCTCTAAAAATTAGAGGTTGAGCAACTCTGATCAATATCCATCCTCCTCCGTGATAACACCAAAAGTCAACTTTGGAAACCACTCCCTACTGCATGCACGCATTTCCCGCTGCTGACAGCACGCCTCTGCCTCTCCTCCCATCAGTCATAAATGCAAAAACAAATACTTCTCTCTTGGAACTACAAACCTACACTAACCTCCAATAATTGCCTAAATAACTTTGCCTCTCTTTTTCAACGGCTACAACATCCATCAATTTCTTTGATCAAAGATCCAAACCACTCTCATCACTCCAAAACTCTGATCATTTACCCTCCTCTTGGAGTAGATCAACAACCATTTCATCAACCCCATTGACCCAGGAGATCATCCTCCTGTCTTGCCACCTTAACCTCCTTAACTCGATCCTCCTCGTCCTTCAACCTCCTGCTTTTCTGATGATTCCTCTCTGTCCAAATAGCTCTCCAAGCTGCTGTTCTTACTTTTTGATGGTTGACAAACATTGGGGGAGAAAGATTATGAGTTAAAATTGTCCTTTTTTTTGAAACTTTTACATTTTCAATATTCTTTATTTATTCTTTATTATGCTCTTTTATTTATTATGTTTTTTTTCTTCTTTTGAACCATTCTGTAGTCATTATCTTCTTACAAAATTAATGGTGTTATATTTTGGTTCAAAATGGTTATCACATATATATTTATGCATATGTTGAGGGGGAGCATAATCAAGTCATTTCTTCTGTAATCTTTTCTATAAGAATCATAATTTAAAGAATTTTGTCATCATCAAAAAGGGGGAGATTGTTGAGACAAAATCTCTCTCAAATAGTTTTAATGATAACAAAATTATTTAATGATTATGATTGTGTTTAATGACTAATCTGTGCTCTTGAGTGTATTCAAATTAAGAAACAGGTTACACATCATCTCAATAAAAAGAAGAAGAATTTGATGTAATCCAACATGTTTTCTGAACAAGAGGATGAACTGGAGGACAGACATGCAAGAGGATGAATCATCAATGAGGACAAACCTTGTTAGAAGAAAATATATGGTATCTCAGAATCAATGGATCCAAGTCAAAGTAATAAGAACATAATATTGAGGACAAACAGTTATGAGAGAAACAATTCAAGAAAAGGAGGATACAAGACTAAGGTTAATGATAAGAGGATGATAAGCAAATCAATATTCATCCTCTTACCTTGGGAACAGTAAAAATGAGAAAGCTGACACCTATCTTGAAAAGACTGCACCTAGACAGCGTTGGAAAAGCAAAAGGGATAAAGTAATCTCAAGGGAGGTTAGAACTTCAGTAAGAGGTTGATCCTCAAAATCATCCTCCTGAGCTCATATTGTCAAGGACAGCTGAATGACATTATTGTAAATCAGACCAAGAACCTTGGACATTTGCTCAAGTCTCCAACGGTCATCAAAATCCTTTTGCTCATTGATAGAGGTTCATAAACTCTATAAATGGAAGTGATCTCTTCAGTTCAACATATAACATCATTGCATAAAAAGAGCAAGTCTCTTAAAGCTATCAAGAGCAACTTCCATCCTCTCTTTATACTTTCTACAATCATACACTAGATCTTTGAAATATCTTTTTAGAAAGTGTTTAAGTAAAGAGAAAGAAATCATACTCATATCACTCTGTAATTTTCAAGTAAGTTGTACTTGAAAATATTTGAAACTTGATTGTAAGCTTGGTGAAGCTTGAGAATACACAAAGTGTAATCATCCTCAGTGAGAGGTTGATCTGATTGATCTTTAGTGAAATCTCACAAGAGTGTGAGGACTGGACGTAGCCATCTTTGGGTGAACCAGTATAAAAGTTGTGTGTCTATCTCTTTATACTCTTCTTGCATTTATTCTGTTCTTGATTAAAAGTTTGAATTTCCATCTTCCAGTTTGCATCCTCTAAGAGAGGACAGAAATTCAAAAACTCGTTAAAATATTTTTAAACGCCAAAATCCCTATTCAACCCCCTTTCTAGTGATTTTTATTTTCAACAATTGGCATCAGAGCAAGGTTCTCTTGAAAACTACACCTAACAGTGTAAGAGAAAAAGATTAGGAAAAAGAAAAATGTCAAGAACTAAGTATATACCAGAAGGAGGTTCATCCAGCCGACCTCCTTACTTTGATGGCACAGATTACTACCATTGGAAAGGGAAAATGAGATTGTTTCTCATATCACAAGATAACAACATGTGGTCTGTGGTTGAAAATGGGAATCATGTCATCAGAATCAACAATGCAGATTCAACCTCCGACGAAAAACCTCAAGCACAATGGACTGTTGATGAAAACGCTAAGGTACTCCTAAACTCTAAAGCTCATTTATTTCTAACGTGTTCCTTGAGCAGGGAAGAATATGACAGAGTTGAAGAATGCAATAGTGCTAAAGAACTTTGGGACACCTTGAAGATCCATCATGAATGATCAAGTCATGTAAAGGAAGCAAGGATTGACATGGGAGTACGAGAATTTGAATTATTTGAAATGAAGGAGGAAGAAACAATTGACGAGATGTTCTCAAGACTTACCATTATACTAAACAATCTTCGATCCCTTGGAAAAGAATATTCTGTCCAAGAGAGGATAAGAAAAATTCTAAGAAGTCTACCTAAAGAATGGAGGCCAATGGTGACTGCCATCACACAAGCTAAAGACTTGGCCACCATGAAATTAGAAGATCTTGTTGGAACACTTAGAGCACATGAACCACTGCTGCTCTCAGACAAACCAAGCAAGAAAGGAAAAATGGTTGCTCTCAAGACAAATCAAATTGAAAGTCCATCCTCCAAGCGAGCTGAAGAGGTTACAAAAGCAGAAAATGATGAGTATCATCTGTTTGAAGAAGAGGATGAACTCGATTTGATTTCTAAAAGAATTCAGAGGATGATCAATCGAAGAGGACAAGACAAAAAGCCATTTCAAAGGGAAAAATCTGACAGAAGCCAAATAACATGCTTTGGATGCAACAAAATAGGACACTACAAAACTGAATGTCCTCTAAACAAAAATCCAAGAAGATTTCCCTACAAAAACAAATCTATGATAGCTACATGGGATGACAGTGATGATTCATCCTCTGAACATGAAAAGGAAGAAGCAAATATCTGTCTCATGGCAAATTCAGAAACTGAAGAGGTTCATCCTCCGATCAACAAAAGAAAGCCATAGTTCTTGGATAGTGGCTGCTCAAGGCATATGATAAGAAGGGATAAGCACTGCTTTATTTCTTTGGAAATAAAGGATGAAGGTTCGTTTTAAAAAGATTTTGGAAAAACTCTCAATCATCAACATGTCAAAAATTGTCTAAATGCATTAAATAGGTTGTAAATATTTATTGTTTAAATTGTATTTAATGCATGAAAATTAATTTTGTCAAAATTCTTATGACTGAAAGTCATAACGTTCATCCTCTAAAAATTAGAGGTTGAGCAACTCTGATCAATATCCATCCTCCTCCGTGATAAAACCAAAAGTCAACTTTGGAAACCACTCCCTACTGCATGCACGCATTTCCCGCTGCTGACATCACGCCTCTGCCTCTCCTCCCATCAGTCATAAATGCAAAAACAAATACTTCTCTCTTGGAACTACAAACCTACACTAACCTCCAATGATTGCCTAAATAACTTTGCCTCTCTTTTTCAACGGCTACAACATCCTTCAATTTCTTTGATCAAAGATCCAAACCACTCTCATCACTCCAAAACTCTGATCATTTACCCTCCTCTTGGAGTAGATCAACAACCATCTCATCAACCCCATTGACCCAGGAGATCATCCTCCTGTCTTGCCACCTCAACCTCCTTAACTCGATTCTCCTCGTCCTTCAACCTCCTGCTTTTCTGATGATTCCTCTCTGTCCAAATAGCTCTCCAAGCTGCTGTTCTTACTTTTTGATGGTTGACAAACATTGGAGGAGAAAGATTATGAGTTAAAATTGTCCTTTTTTTTGAAACTTTTACATTTTCAATATTCTTTATTTATTCTTTATTATGCTCTTTTATTTATTATGTTTTTTTTCTTCTTTTGAACTATTTTGTAGTCATTATCTTCTTAAAAAATTAATGGTGTTATATTTTGGTTCAAAATGGTTATCACATATATATTTATGCATATAATTGAGGGGAAGCACTTTTTTAAAGTGAAAGTTATGCATATGTTGAGGGGGAGCATAATCTAAAGAATTTTGTCATCATCAAAAAGGGGGAGATTGTTGAGACAAAATCTCTCTCAAATAGTTTTAATGATAACAAAATTATTTAATGATTATGATTGTGTTTAATGACTAATCTGTGCTCTTGAGTGTATTCAAATTAAGAAACAGGTTACACATCATCTCAATAAAAAGAAGAAGAATTTGATGTAATCCAACATGTTTTCTGAACAAGAGGATGAACTGGAGGACAGACATGCAAGAGGATGAATCATCAATGAGGACAAACCTTGTTAGAAGAAAATATATGGTATCTCAGAATCAATGGATCCAAGTCAAAGTAATAAGAACATAATATTGAGGACAAACAGTTATGAGAGAAACAATTCAAGAAAAGGAGGATACAAGACTAAGGTTAATGATAAGAGGATGATAAGCAAATCAATATTCATCCTCTTACCTTGGGAACAGTAAAAATGAGAAAGCTGACACCTATCTTGAAAAGACTGCACCTAGACAGCGTTGGAAAAGCAAAAGGGATAAAGTAATCTCAAGGGAGGTTAGAACTTCAGTAAGAGGTTGATCCTCAAAATCATCCTCCTGAGCTCATATTGTCAAGGACAGCTGAATGACATTATTGTAAATCAGACCAAGAACCTTGGACATTTGCTCAAGTCTCCAACGGTCATCAAAATCCTTTTGCTCATTGATAGAGGTTCATAAACTCTATAAATGGAAGTGATCTCTTCAGTTCAACATATAACATCATTGCATAAAAAGAGCAAGTCTCTTAAAGCTATCAAGAGCAACTTCCATCCTCTCTTTATACTTTCTACAATCATACACTAGATCTTTGAAATATCTTTTTAGAAAGTGTTTAAGTAAAGAGAAAGAAATCATACTCATATCACTCTGTAATTTTTAAGTAAGTTGTACTTGAAAATATTTGAAACTTGATTGTAAGCTTGGTGAAGCTTGAGAATACACAAAGTGTAATCATCCTCGGTGAGAGGTTGATCGGATTGATCTTTAGTGAAATCTCACAAGAGTGTGAGGACTGGACGTAGCCATCTTTGGGTGAACCAGTATAAAAGTTGTGTGTCTATCTCTTTATACTCTTCTTGCATTTATTCTGTTCTTGATTAAAAGTTTGAATTTCCATCCTCCAGTTCGCATCCTCTCAGAGAGGACAGAAATTCAAAAACTCGTTAAAATATTTTTAAACGCCAAAATCCCTATTCAACCCCCCTTCTAGTGATTTTTACTTACAACACTCTCAGCTTTTAGTATTTCTCTTTTGTATGAGTTGTTGTTTATAGAATGAGGATGAGTTCTTCTCCTTTTATAGAGGTGATGATGCTTTCAGTTACTAAGAAAAGTACAAAGTATTCGTTGGAGTCTTGGTTAATTGTCCATTGTCTTTATCTTGAATTGCAAAAATGTCATCCATATGTCCTTGTAAGACTAAAGCTTAGGAGGATGAGTTTCCAGTTCCGTCCTCAAATAGGATGATTAAGCTTCCATGGATTATGACATGACTTATGCTGTTGACTTTTTCCTTTTCCAACAACTATAGGGTCTTGCTTTTTTGTCAAGGACAACACCTTTTGTACTTTTGTACTTTTACTCATTTTCCCATGTATGAGGATTAATGGAAGACAGAGGTTCATCATCTCTTTTGTTTTGTTTATCATCTAATATAGAGGACATATATTCATCCACTTAATCAGTATTGGTTGTCTTCTGTCATCATTTCTTTAGTGTTGTTTTATCCTCTGTCATAGAGGTTATACTTTTATCTTCTAATAATTTTCCCTCTTACGAAAAAGACATATCAATGATTTGTAAAAACTCTTCTTTTGATCACAAAGGTGAGAAACCTATTTTCTCATTTTGATACACTCAATAGCACAAATTAAAGAACATGTATAATCATAATCTTTGAAATAATTTTGTTATCATTGAAATATTTGAGCGATATTTTGTCTCAACAATCTCCCCATTTTTGATGATGAGAAAATTCTTTAGATTATGATTCTTATGAAAAAAGTTGCATAAGTAATGATTTGATTATGCTCCCCCTCAACATATGTATAATTTTAAAATTTGCTCCTGCTCAACATATGCATAAATATTCTGGATGAGATAAGATTAGAAATAAAGTAACTAATTGCAATAACAAGTGAATTGTGATATGTAACGATTGAATAATTAAAAGAAAATGGATAGGAAGATCACACTAGATAGGTATAATGTTTCACCCAATATGGACTACGTTCAGTCCTCACAATCCGTAAGATTTCAACTACTATGCTCAACACAAAATATTATGTCATTGCGTTTTCTTTCTTGATCAATTGCAACTTTCATCTTTCAATCTAGAAAGGAATTTTTAGATCCACCTTTCAATTTAGAAATGATTTTTACAAACATACTCAATCTAACATAAAAGATACACTTGAGTTACAAATAACGTGCATGATAAAAGTTGTTTGGGATCTAATGATTCTCAACTCTTTGTTTGAGATTGACTGAAAGCAAGAGCTCAGAAAGAATGATCCACGAATATAGCAAAGAGAGCTTGGAGTTTTGCTTGAGAGAATAGTTTCATAACTTGTGCTTAGATGAACAAGTGTACACAAATTGCAAATTGAACGTTTGTCTTCATCTTCTAGTTGATCTTCGTTTTATCAATAAAGAAAGACTTTGAATATTCAGTTTAAACTGAATATACATGTTGGTTAGTCTTGCCGGCTGTCAATTGATTTATTTGAAATAATCTTCTTATTTACACTTTTGTCCATAAAGTTCTTTTTCAAACCCGTAACGTTCTTCCCTGAATCTTGAATGAAACTTGGGCACGCAACATGAATATGTTTGTTGGAACAGTGATGAGTAATAAGCATGCACAATTGTTACATCAATAGTGCCTTTTTAGTGCACTTGAGTGATTTTTGTACTTGCTTCCATGTCATCAATTTGTAGATTGATCATGCACATCTATCTACATGTATTTTTCAAGCGGACCTTCAATATTTGTCTTCTAAAAGGCTCACTCGTTTTTGGGTGGCCCATGTGTGAATTTTGTCATGCTAAAACATGCATTTAATTTTCCTATACTGATCCATTTTGTCTCTTGTCTTTTAATTATAAGACAATAAGAATATTCTGCAATCATTTTGTCATCAACTTTATTAGACATTTCTTTGAGGAATTTTCTAAATCATTATATTCTTCACAAAATTGTGTTTCTTGTCTTGTTGTACATGAGATGCGTCCAGAATTGATGATCAAATCAATCTTGATTACTTGAAAAATGACTATGTGATCTTGCATGAATATATACTTCAACATATTGTGAATAAACTTTTTATTTTCTGTCTAAATAAATACACTAAAAAACACAAGGTAATAATTAATAAGATTAGAATCATAACAAATATAATTAAATATTTGATAAACTTCAAAATATTAATTAGGTATTTTTCTTCTACATAGTTTTATCATTTTATATAATCTAATAAATTATTATTCAAAATATAAATTATAAATATTAATTGAATTTAAAAAATATATATATAATTTTTTTTTACAAATGTAGGATTTTAATTTACATATAATATATATCATTGAGCTTATCTAACAAATAAAATAGAATTATTTAGTTATCCATGTTTTTTTTTTAAAATTATTTATTTAGAAGTGTTAATGAATTTTTTTGAATAAATAAAATTCGTTCAATACTTATTTTATTTTTTATTAATTTATAATATTTAAAAGTTTTGTGTAAGTTTATTTGAAAAAATAGATTGTATATAATTATTTCACAACGATAATTTTGTCATTTAAATATAATATATATTATATTGTATCATGATGAGGTGTGTACAAATATATAACATAATAGAATAATATTATATTATTTATTATGATGTGAATATTAAACACAACATATAGTAATATTTATCATGCGACTATTATATGTTCTAATTATGTTTTACATCGTATTATATTTCTATCGTATCCTATGCAGTAAACCGTCTTCAATCTCTCTACTATATCAAATGAATGATAACAGAAATAAGTGGGATCTTGGGAGAGTCTAGTTGTGTTGAAGTTAAATTTCCATTTATGCCATGCTTGATTAGTCCAAAGCATTTTGGATTTGGTGTTATCTTGTGATTTAAGATTCAAAAAGTGGCAATTTTATGGAGGGTGTTTCTTCTCCCACTACAATATTCAAAGTCTTTCTCTATTGATAAAACGAAGATCAACTAGAAGATGAAGACAAACGTTCAATTTGCAATTTGTGTACACTTGTTCATCTAAGCACAAGTTTAAACTGAATATACATGTTGGTTAGTCTTGCCGGCTGTCAATTGATTCATTTGAAATAATCTTCTTATTTACACTTTTGTCCATAAAGTTCTTTTTCAAACCCGTAACGTTCTTCCCTGAATCTTGAATGAAACTTGGGCACGCAACATGAATATGTTTGTTGGAACAGTGATGAGTAATAAGCATGCACAATTGTTACATCAATAGTGCCTTTTTAGTGCACTTGAGTGATTTTTGTACTTGCTTCCATGTCATCAATTTGTAGATTGATCATGCACATCTATCTACATGTATTTTTCAAGCGGACCTTCAATATTTGTCTTCTAAAAGGCTCACTCGTTTTTGGGTGGCCCATGTGTGAATTTTGTCATGCTAAAACATGCATTTAATTTTCCTATACTGATCCATTTTGTCTCTTGTCTTTTAATTATAAGACAATAAGAATATTCTGCAATCATTTTGTCATCAACTTTATTAGACATTTCTTTGAGGAATTTTCTAAATCATTTTATTCTTCACAAAACTGTGTTTCTTGTCTTGTTGTACATGAGATGCGTCCATAATTGATGATCAAATCAATCTTGATTACTTGAAAAATGACTATGTGATCTTGCATGAATATATACTTCAACATATCGTGAATAAACTTTTTATTTTCTGTCTAAATAAATACACTAAAAAACACAAGGTAATAATTAATAAGATTAGAATCATAACAAATATAATTAAATATTTGATAAACTTCAAAATATTAATTAGGTATTTTTCTTCTACATAGTTTTATCATTTTATATAATTTAATAAATTATTATTCAAAATATAAATTATAAATATTAATTGAATTTAAAAAATATATATATAATTTTTTTTACAAATGTAGGATTTTAATTTACATATAATATATATCATTGAGCTTATCCAACAAATAAAATAGAATTATTTAGTTATCCATGTTTTTTTTTAAATTATTTATTTAGAAGTGTTAATGAATTTTTTTGAATAAATAAAATTCGTTCAATACTTATTTTATTTTTTATTAATTTATAATATTTAAAAGTTTTGTGTAAGTTTATTTGAAAAAATAGATTGTATATAATTATTTCACAATGATAATTTTGTCATTTAAATATAACATATATTATATTGTATCATGATGAGGTGTGTACAAATATATAACATAATAGAATAATATTATATTATTTATTATGATGTGAATATTAAACACAACATATAGTAATATTTATCATGCGACTATTATATGTTCTAATTATGTTTTACATCGTATTATATTTCTATCGTATCATTTGCAGTAAACCGTCTTCAATCTCTCTACTCTATCAAATGAATGATAACAGAAATAAGTGGGATCTTGGGAGAGTCTAGTTGTGTTGAAGTTAAATTTCCATTCATGTCATGCTTGATTAGTCCAAAGCATTTTGGATTTAGTGTTATCTTGTGATTTGAGATTCAAAAAGTGGCAATTTTATGGAGGGTATTTCTTCTCCCACTACATATGTGATTTTTCTTGTAAATGTGGCAATTAAAAAGGAACGGAAGAAATATGTTATAATTTTCTTCACACTTTTATCTTGAAAATATTCAAAAAAAACACTATAATAATCAAATACATATTTCTCTTTTATCTAATATATTTATAGCTTTCTTCATTTTTATCAAGAGATATTAACAAATACATTAATAATCAAATAAATATTTTTATTTTAATTAATTGACGTGTGAATGACCGACTTTTTAGGTCATTTTTGTTTTAATAAAGAAAATTTATTCTACAATAATTATCACTTTACTTCTATCAATGCAACATATATTAATTACTTTATTCAAATATTTTGTCAAATTTATATTGTATGCATCACTTTCAAATTATTATATCTCATTATATATTTATAGAAATTATTAATAGTCAATAATTTTTTTAAATAATTAATATTAGTAGTTAGTTGGTAGTTGACAAGGACATTTTTATACAATTATTATGTTTATTCATTCATTTATTTACTTTCTAATGTATGTAAAAGAACTTAAACAAACAGTATTTTGAAAGAAAAAAGGTTTGGTGAACATAAGAAAGAAATAAATAAAGATAACGATCTAATATATTAATAACCGAAAATAAAAAATAGAAAGAAAATAGTATGTTAAATAAATCTATAAAAATTAAAAATACTAAAATATAAGAATTGATTTTGAAATAGAGGAAGTAATTTGATTTATTCCTTTTGAAATTTCTATTGTGGTGGGAAATGACTAGTTGACCAGTTTCTACGGCTTCCCAATACAAAGTGCATTCATTACCAATGACTTTAAAAATGATTCTTCTGAATTCCATTGAAGTTGCTTCCAAGTAAGAGACATTCATGCCTGCCATTAGAACTTTTTTGCCTCCCACTTTGAGCTCTTGTGGAGCACTACAAAATTACCTTTTCACACAATTATTATCTTTTATATTTAGCATTTTCCTAAGTACATTCTCTTCGTCTCTAATTAATTACTTATCTAAAATTAAATATAACAAAAAATAATTAAAAAAAATTGATGTATTTATTTATATTTTAACTCTCTTAATATTTTTTTATTTATATTTAATTTAAGAATAGTATTACTATCTTCAATTTCTTAATAAAATTTTTGGAGAAATTTTTGGTCAAAAAATTACAAGTTTTAATATGTATATTGCAAATATTTTTTTTATATCATTTTATGTGAAAGCATTTAATGTCAATGTTACTTTAAAAAAAATTAACAACTAAATAAATCTATTTGGTCTTTGTGATTTTCATTTTGTCATAAATCTATTAGTCATAAATCGAAAGTGGGGAATAATATCTTGAGAGTGATGCAAACAATATTAATTAGAGAGTATAATTGAAATAAAATAGTTAAATTTGTATTGGACTTTTTTCGTAGAGTTAAGTCTTAATAGGAGAGATGACGTACAATGAATATCCACAAGTACTATTCTACTACCCTACTCGTTAGATAAAAATGATACTCATGCTCTATTCATATTTGTGCGGATATCCGCTTAAAATTAAGTATATGTAGGTATTAACGAATATCATCTTTTAAATAAAAAATAATTTATATACCAAATTTTTGTTGTTGCATTATTTAAAATCTTTCCTCCTTTTTTGTCAACACAAAAATAATTGCACATAAAAAACATTAATACATAAATAAAATATATAACAAAACTTCATGGGAAAAAGTATTAATACATAAACAAAAAACTATTATTATATATCAGTTTTAATTATTTACTATCGAACATGGATATCCATGAGTAAGGATACCATTATTTCTGCATCTAAATCTAGTTATTAATGAATAATCAAAATATCTGTTTATTTTATCCGTGGATACTCGTTAAACTACCTATCTCGTACCTGTTCAGATATTGATTTTTTTCTATCCTACTTAATAGTAGTTTTTTATAATTATTGATCCCGTCATTATACTATGGATCTAGGGTATAAAAATAGAAATTTTGTATTAAAATAAATAAATTTTGACTTTTAAAAAAATTAAATACACAATTTTCAAAACACTACCTTTTAAGATATTTGTTAGGATTTACCTTATTATATTTTTACTTTTTTGTACTCTTCCAACCAAACGAAAAAAAAAATAGAGTCTAAACTAAGAAGGTCATAAATTAACTCAAGATCATGATATATGTTCTTAAAAAAGAATAAATCATGGCATATCATATCAACGAAAAATGCCATGAATTTCTACTTTTGAAGAGTCTTGCAGATTAGCATTTGACTTTCGAGTATTTTTTAAACATTGTTTTACTGAAGACTATACGTTGGACTAATTTACTGGAATACTCACCTTTATAAAAATACAAATTATTAGTTTTTAAAAAAAAATACATCGACACTCTATTTTACAATACCATTTTTGACAGAACAATTGTATTTTTTATGTGGCACATATTAGTAATTTTTCACCTTTACCAAATTTAAACTCTGAATCATTTATTCCTTAACGGGTGGTCAAACAATTGTTAAACTTGAAAATCCAAAACATCTGCCCCTTTTTATGAGATTTTGCCCCAAACCTTAGCAAAGGTTCCACCTTTAATTTTAATTTTAAATTTAGTATTGTTAATTAATCTTTTTAAGTGTTGAAGTGCACGCACGGGTTTATATAATAAAAGTAGTATTTGAATAGCAGAACAACAACCATAAAATAAATTTAAACAAAATTTGTACAATACAAAAACAATCAACACTTCAATTAACATACCAAATTCCATAACATGGCATTGCATCAGCTTACCCATTTTAAAATCAAACAAAGGCCAGATAAGTACATAATCAAGTTTCTATGCTAAGAAATTAACAACAAAAAAAGTGAAGAAAGACCCTTCATTACATTAAATTAAACTTCACTTCACTTTTTCAAATTTTTAGTTAGTAGTAATTAACTATGAATTTGAGAAATTAGATAGATCATATTATCAGATCCAGATTCCGTGCAGTCGAAATCATCTTGCATTCACATAATCAAGACATTGATTGAAATCAAACAATCCAGATTCAAATTCGGTATTTTCTAACTGCATGGAATCAAAATTCCATATCATACACTTATTGTACAACAAGGATTGTTAATGGTTTGGCCTCTTGCAAAATCAAGTAACTTCTTTTCCTTAATAGCCGGATCCTCTAATAGTAGTACCTTATCCTTGTCTCTAACACCAATCATGTGTAGGAATTCATCATCATCTCTTTCTTTACCTTTGTAGAGAAGCCTCTGTTCCCTTGGTTCCAAACTTGTTACCAATGACAAAATCATTTTTAATTCCCCTGCAATTCATTCATAAATTTTGTCAAAATACACATTAAGGGTTAATTTTATAATTCTATAATAATCCACAAAAGAAATTTTTTTTTCATAAATAAAATTGGAATGCTTCAAAAATAAAAATAAACATTTGGCTTTGTAACATAAAACACTTTCTAGAAATATACTTTCAAATAGAAAAAAAGTGTTGTTTTTAATAAATATTCTTAAACGATCTAAAGTTATTAGTCATTTCAAAAAATAAAGGTTGTGTAACAAAAAACTCATATCAAGTTAAGAGATGGAATTAGACTTACCAAAAGTTGAAGTAGCTTCAATAGAAATATCATGCCACTTTGAAACAGTTGAAACTCTAATTGTAATCACCTCTCCAACACTTTTATTATTCTCTCTTTTTTGTACAAGCATTCCGCCAGGCCTAAGTTCCCATTTAATTTCACCACAATCTTTTTCAACTTGAGATGATGCTACTTTGTTGTTCCCAATTCCAAGTTTAGAGATGCTTCTACAGAATCTCTTTGACTTCAACTTCATCATCTTTCTTTTTCTCTTGAAAGAAAAACCTCTTTTTTTCTTCTTCTTTACGGAAATAAAATTGTAGACGAAGGAGTAGTAAGATATGTTGATGTGGTTAAGCACTTATATATAATACTTAGAAAATATGAAAAATGACAAATTAGAAGACAAGAATAAAATACAAGCCGACCTTGTGTTACAAAAAAGTGAATAGTTTAGGGAACATGACTAACAATAATAATAATGTTTGAATGAACACATGGAAGACAATATGGTCCTTTGTCTTTTGTGTTGATCTTGGGAAAGGCTAAGGCACATGGGGAGTTGGTGTTTAGGTATAAACAAATTGCTTAATTAGTGGGACAAACAATAGGAATCAATAGGTTATTGTTCGGTTGAATTAATTTTTTCTTTAATCCTGTTTTCTTAATCAGTTTCTTATTTAACTTTTTTAAATAACTTTGTAACTAGAGAAATGGCATGCTCGTATATACGTGTCGTTTTATTAGTTGAATCAAATTTTATGAAATTTTCTTTTTTAATTATAATAAATGAGTATTTACTTATCTCATACATATTTTAAATTATAAAGAAAAATAATAGTATCAGGTTACTATCTCCGTTTCAATCTATAATTAAGTGTTAATATATTTTGTTTAAATTTTAGATTAAATACATTGATGCTTTTGCTTATAAATAGTTATAGAAAGAGTATCTTTAATAAACATTGATGTTAACATAAATACTCTCTCGTTTCATTTTAAATGTCTTATTTGAGTTATGCTTCGTTTTCAGAAAATGATTAATAATGTTGATTTTAATTATAAAATAAACTTTATTTATTCAAATACTTTTATTAACTATGATTAGTCAAAAAATTTAATAAGATACAATCATAAGGGTATATTATTGGAAGAAAAATAAAAGTAATAAATGTAGTATTGATAATGTAAAATGTAAAATAATTTAGGAGCGAGCCCCAAATTTAGAAGACCACTAGCATTTTATTTTTATAATAGGTATATATAGATATTATGAGCAACACTAAATTTTTATAATAGTATTTGTTAATATACAGGAAGTACCATTTTTTGTTTCACGCTTCCATTCACACACGATGAGAAAAATACACAAAAAATAAATGAATATAAACGAGATAGAATAAAAATTAATATGGATGATGTTTCTTAGTTAAGTTTCACGGTTGATTGATCGATTTTTTTTTTGTCTTAGAAAAGATTCCGAGACAAACGTCCAATCAGTTAAATTAAAGATATGATTTAAGCATATTTATTAATCGAATTTATAATTTATAAAAGAATAATTAAATGTTATAAAACTTTATGCACTTATTTATAAAAGTTTAGTTATTTGATAAATAATAGATATATAATACAAAAATCTAATAGAGTTTGAATTCTTGTATTACAAACATATTTAATAATCATGATCACATAACACCCATGACTCCAAAAGTCATATTTAGTACATGAAGAACGAATGAGAATGAATTCTCGTCGTACATGTCAAATTAAAATAATTTGAAGAAGCAAAATTTATTATATGTTATGTAGAAAGAATTATATTAAAATAATATAAAATATACACCATTAATTTATTTAATATTGAAAAATAAATATTGTTTTATTTATTATTTTTTTAATTAAAATTTCTAACACTTAATTTCTAACTTAAAAGTAAATTTCTTAATTATTGATTAATTTCAAAATTAAATTTTCGATCAGAATTCAGGTGTGTTTGTGTTTGACTTTTGATTTTATATATGCATCATTATATGCAAAAAATTCAGAAAAACTAATATAAATGTTGTTTAGAAGAATATATATATATTAAATAGAGATAAAAAAAATCAAAAGTATTTAAACTAAATAACAAAAAAATATTTGTCATATAAAAAAAACTGGAGGCAAAAATATTTGAATTAAATTTTAATTTCGTAGTCTCTTTATCATGTTAATATATTTTCATGATTTATTTCTCTCTAATATTTTTATG
>JBBPBQ010000004.1:4371873-4421591 GCA_037974755.1 Cicer yamashitae
GTATTTGTCTATTCTCTATTAATATAAATGCAAAATGGAAGATAATGACTTACAAATATAACTAATTGTACTAATTAGAGGCTACAAATAGAATAAAAAAATAATTTCTATTCCATTGAAAATTAAAAAGGTCGTTTAATTTGAAACAACTTTTTTTTCTTACTACTATTTTTTTTACCGATGGACATTCATTTTGGGATAAAAAGAGTAACGTTTTTCCTAAACACTCTTACAAAATTTTTAGAAAAATATTAATTAAATATATTTACTAGATTTGATACATTGAAAAAAGATGAGTAACTAGTCTGGCACCAATAATGAGAGATAAATTAGTAATGAATATTATAGGAATTTGAGATTAAGTGTGATGAATATTATGGAAACTTAAAATTAAAATTGTGAGTAAAAAGATTTACTTTTCTATCTTAAATATGTGGTGAAATGTTTGATCTTTGAATAATATGTATAAAATCTGACTAAGAGACAATCTCTTAAATGTGCTTTGAACTTCAATTTGTTTTCATAGTTGTGTGTAAAAGATTACTTTGGAAATATATACTCTTTAGTCTATTTATAAGAAAAAAACTTATATTTAAGATGAATTGATTGCTTAAATGATATTTTTATCCACATTAAATTGTTTTTATTTTTTTTAATATTAGTGAGTATATTTTTTTATGTCTCACAATTTTTCATAAAATATATTTTAAAAAATAAATAAATATATTTTTATTCCTCATAAAATTATAATAACTATTGAAACACCCATTGATTTTCTTCTCAACCTCTTCTTTGCAGGTCATCTAAATTACATAAACCTTTTGGTGTATGTGGATGAGATAGTGGTGGCTCATTCAAATAAATCCTTCATCATGTATGTGCAAAGTTTTCTTCAGCAGAACTTCAAACTAAATTTAAAGGATTTAATATTAGAGGATTGGAGAGAATCTTTGATCGCATGGAAATCAAATAAACAAACAATTGTGGCTGGCTCCTCATCTGAGGTAGATTATTGTGGTTTATTAAAATCATTTAGAAAAATGTTAATATTTGGCTAATGCTTATAAAACATTATCTATTGGATGAAGCCAATTAGTTAAATATATCACATAACGTTGTGTATAAATTCATTACCTAAATTACCCTTCAAGGTAGTAATATATTGGTTCATTGAATTAAATTAGAGATAATAATATCATTAAATAGAGTTGTAAAAAAAATCATTAAATAGACTAAAAAATGTTAATCTTTGTCTATATTTTATTCTAAGATATATAATATATATTTTCTACTTATAAATCATTTGAAGGGAGTAAGAGGTCCACTTTCATGTGGTAGGGAGCACCAGAAAGATGGTAAATTATTTATAGGTAAATAATCATTTGATCAATGAATATGTAATATATTAACATAATAGTAATTGAATGTATTAAAATTACAAATAAATAAATAAATATATATATATATATATATATATTTTGTTAATCATTTTAATTATGGAAAATGTCTTTAGTTAGTATTCCTCAATTGTATTTTTCTTTATATTAATAATTTTGATATATTAAAGGGATTATAGTGTCATGTTTCACACTTGTTTATCTCTTCTTTCAACTCTTTGGTCAGATGTAATTTACATAGATATATAGATGCGACCAATTTGTTTGATCATCTCAGATATATGTGCTCCTTATCATAAATAATTACATATCCTATGTTGATTTTGTGAATCTTTAACATTTTGCTTCTTCCAAAATAACAATTATTTTGCTTCTTATCGTTTCTTCCTAAGTGACAATGAGCAAGTGGCATGTTTCGTTATGATATCGAACATGGATCTACTTATGATTTTATTCTTATTCTAGATTAATCAATGTCCTTTTTAAATAATATTCTTTTGATACGATTTTAAAAGGAATTTTGCAGTGAATGTCTTATATATATCAACGAAAAATAAATAATTGAATGATTGAAATTGTCCTTAAAATTTTAACTTAATTAATAAATGTGAAAATTATTTAGATTTGAATTCAAAACTCACAGTTGTATGTATGAATTTCTTGTGATATTTAAAATGTCGTCTCCAGACAAAAAATAACTAAATGAAATAAAAAAAAAGGCGGTATCAGGAAAAAAAAGAACTATTTTTTAATTGTCATTATTTTCTGAAAAAAAAAATTTGGAAAAGGAAAGTGGGACCTCATCTTAAACTTTCAATTTAAATAATTATGTTATAGATTAGCATTTATCAATAATTAAAAACCTTAAACACTACATAATAATTAATCAATTAGTTAGTATGTATTATAATAATTTTTGGACAATTATGTTATTGATGCGAAATATGACTAATTAATTATCGCGTCGAGGAACTTAGTTGATCCATTTTAGTGGGATTTTCTCTCTTAATATATTTTTTCTATCCACGAGACTTGAATTCGGGGTCTTACTTAAAAAATATAACATGAATTTATATTTTGTTTTTGTCCTTTTAATTTTTTTAAAGAGTCTAAAATTATTTATTTTTCTATTTTGATCACGCTTTTTGTTTTAGATTATAATATACTAGTTTCTTTTTTAAAATTCCCGTACTATTTGGTTCAATCTCAATAAATTCATGCATGATAGGGAACCAAAAAAAAAAGTACATTATAGTAACTAAATGAAAAAAAAAAGTATAATACAAAGACTAATATAAAAATTATATTCCACTACTTAAATAAACTAGTAAGAGCCAAAATGAATATATTATATGAGTAGAAATCAAGTTACTCTATCTAAGAGGAACTTTGAGTTGAATTTCTCCACTTTATGGCACAATTTTGGCTATTGCGATAAAAAGGTTGAAAGAATCTTTGGATTGAAAAATATTCTCAAATTGTTGTTTTTGCCTTCACCTCCAAATTTAGCCACTTGTAAGCTCAATATTAGACGGAAAAAGTTGACTTTCTTGCTCACCATTTCTCCAATGGACATGCAAAATATAAAAATTACTCCTTATTACAACCAATATTGACAACACTCATTAAAATAAATTAGTTTTCTTTATTTTTATCCAACTAATTTTGATCAAGTAGTTGACTCAACCCTAAAGATTACAAAAAAAAAAAAAAAGTTTCAAAAAATGCTGTTAATCTTTACCAAAGTTTTGGATGACTTTCAACTATTGGTATATCGTAGATTATATATAAAGGTGGTCTACCTTAGTGGACAAATAGAAACTTTTTTTTTATGCATAAAAAAAGCTAACAAGTTAGTTTTTTTTCCTCTTCTTATAAAAAGTAAATATTAGTTGTTAATTATTATTTTGTTAGCGGAGAAATTGAACGCATAAGCTCTCTATCACTTCAACTTCTATGGATTTTAAACCACCAAATTACCTAATCAATGCACAAACAAGTTAGCTAAATTTATATTAAATATCAAATATAGGTGTTTGTCCTATATTTTATATAGATCAAATATCAAATTTTATGAAAATGTATCTATTGTTTAAATTACTTTTATATACATATTTAAGATGTTTGTCTTTTTTAATATTATTAATGAATATTTAATATATCACAATTTTAATATATATATATATATATATATAAATAATCAAAAAGTTAAAATTAATGAGTACATTGGTTTTGATGTTTTTTTCTCTCTAATAAATGGAACCAGAGGTAGTAGTTTTGATGGACTCTGATCCACTGCGGTTAAAAATATACGCAGTTAGATGCATTAGTCAATTTCGGATGTTAATTTAAGATCGGTTGGTTCACATTAAACCTTTATAAAATCATAACAAAGTCATCTTCATCGATGTAGATCAGACAGCCAAAACGAGTAACCACATGACGCAATTACAGCATCTAATCAAAATCCAGTTTTGATGGAAAACTTTTAAAGTCTTTGTCTGACATCTACGATCTACCAAGGGTGATACGATAAGCACATCACTGTTGCATCAAGACCATTACTCAATTTTTAATGACTTCAAAGAAACTGTTGCAGCATTACATATCTGAATCCTTATTTCTCGCAACTATGGTGAATAGTGATACTACCATTACACAGATTATGATGTTCAACCACATGTTGCTTCTTCTAACCTAGAGTTAGAGTAGGAGTTTAACATTCAGCTCTATGGTCAAACCTCTCCAATCTTCAAGTTTTCAAATTCATTTCATATTCATGAATAAGATTCAGGTGTGCAAATATTTTCACATTACATTAATTAGTAGCTTAGACATATCTGTCAGCCACTAGATAGGTCATCACATAAGAAGCACAGTTAAAGAAACAAAAAGCAAGCGAAGCACAACTTACATTAGTAATGAGGATATTCAGTACCTTGGTTCTGTTCTTAATATGAGTGTGTTGAGCTCAAAAGTCCAAACTTTCTGCACAATCAGCCAAGTAATTTAGAAATATGTTGGTAGAATTAAGGTAGCAAGTAGGTGAAAAACCACATGAACTATTGAAAATATGCTAAAGCAATAGAAGGTTAAATGGTCCCAGAATTGCATATGGTTGAAACAATTGCTAAGTCTCCCAAAAAGACCTTGAGACAGAGAAAGAGACAATGAAAGGAAAGTTCAAATTTACATGGAATGTAAAGCTTAGAATAGAAACCAGAACTTCCACTCCACATAGCTCTCAAACTTATGGTCAGTAAATATAACTACATAATAAAAGAAAAAGCTCATTATCATTAATGTCAGGGAAAAAAGACAAATTGGTGATACAAAGCTCCTATCATGATAGGGTTCTGGAAAGGGTTGGAACCATTGTGGGTCTATTGTAGCCAACCTTATTTTACACTTTGGAAAGCATTAGCAAGAAGCTGATTACTCAATTTGAACCCATGACATTCTAATCACATGGCAATGATTGTGCCAAGGTACTCATTATCAATACTTAATGTAGATACAGAATACTATTAAGTGAATAACTGAACATAATTAAACAATGATAATGAAATCCTCATTACCTTATTTTGCTAGAAAACGATCTTGTCTTTCTCCCTCCTCTGAAGTATATATACTTAATCCACCAATTCTAAAATGTTTTAGCAGAAAGTCTTTGATTTCACGTACTTGCCAGAGTTATTGATGGTGGATGGCAGACCATGGTGGAAAGCCAAAATTCCGCCATAAAACGCCATGGTGCCATCCTTCACAAACTATCCATGACAGTTTTCGAAAATTCTTCCACCGCAATCCCCATGGTCGATATTTGACAATACTGGTACTTGCAACTAGGGCAATTGTAATTAATTTTAGTCACCACACATTCTGTTAAAACAGAGGAGATTTAAGACTGTTGGCCTAGGAGCTTGGCAATGCCTTTCCTTCAATTAATACATCTAAGTACCATTTTTCCTATATGACGCCAAGGGGGATTGATTGATTTTGTCAAAACGATGCTATGAAAGGAGCTGATCTTTTTGTTACCAGTAATCTTTACAAGAACATAAACCATCTTTGAAATGATGGAAACGAATAGCATCTCGAAGAATTATTTCTCTTTTCTCGACCTTGGAGATGAGTTTCATTGTTGTATGGCAATCAGAGCAAACCCTCAAGTTCTTCATCACCCTCACTGGTGCTGATTCTGGTAAAGATATAATTCCAAAAGTTACAGCTAACTTTTCACTATGGTGGTTCATACCGGTCGTACCGCTATGTTCAGTTTCAGAGATGCCTAAAGGAAGCTTCTCATTGTCAATGCTAATTTTTTTTATCTTCACCAACATTTCTCCCAACCTTGAATAAATCAATTGACTCATTGGATGAGAACGATCATCCACCAAAAATGTATGAACCGTATTTCCTACCTCGATCCAACTTAGACCAGGTTCCTTTTTAACTCCTCGATCTTGCATGAGCTTCCGAACCTCTAAAGCGTGTTTCTTTTTCCCCACATCATTGTAAATGTTGTAAAGAAGCACATAAGATGCAGCTTCATGAGGTTCAAGCTCTATTACTCTTTCAGCAATACGTTTTCCCATGTCAGTGTCCTTATGGACCTTACAAGCACCTAACAAGGCACGCCACATTACCGGGTCATCCTCAAAACCAGAATCCAAAATAAATCTCCGAGCTTCCTCTAGTCTTCCTGCACGCCCTAAGAGGTCAACAATGCAAGCACTATGCTTTACATTAGCTTCTATTCCATAATCTTTCTTCATGGTTTCATAGTATCTTAATCCTTCGTCAACAAGACCTCCATGGCTACAAGCAGTTAGGACCCCAAGCAATATGATCTGGTTAGGCTTAACTCCAGAGATAGTCATCAAATCAAAAAGTCGAAGCGCTTCCTTAGCAAAACCATGCTGTGCATAGCTACAAATCATTACAGACCAGGATACAACATCAGGATTCTCCGTTTCTTGAAAGGTCGTCCGAGCGGAATCTATGTCTCCGGACTTTGCATACATGCAAATCTGCGAGTTTTTAACAATGGTAAAATTTGCAACGCCAAATTTCAATGCATAACCCTGAATCAGCTCTCCAGTCCTTTTTGCAGCCATATCTGCACAAGCACCCATCACACTTGATACAATGAACTCATCCAATTTCCTCCCGTTAGCCAAAAATCGATCAAACAAAGACAAAGCATTTTCAAACTGTCCATTTCGAACACAACCTGCAATCGCTGAAGTCCACGAGACAACATCCAATTTAGGCGTCATCTCAAAACACCTCAACCCATCTTCAATCGAACCAAAAAATGAATACAAGTCCACCAACGAACTTCCAACAAACTCATCACCCTCAAGACCACTCTTAAAAATTTGAGCATGAATTTGCCTTCCAACCTCAAAATCTCCAACACCAACACAAGCCTTAACAATACTCGAAAACGTAAACTTCGAACACTTCAATCCCTCCCTCCGCATCTCACCAAAAACACCAAGCGCATCACGTGAATTCCCACAACACAATCCACTCTTCCCTATTAACAATCCAGCTATCATAGCATTATACATAAAATCATTCCGCCAATCATAACTCTCAAAAACCCTAATCGCATCCGGTAAACATCCATTTTTCGCATACATATCAAGTAATGCAGTTCCAACCACAACATTCAAATCCAAACCAAGCTTAATTGCAAATCCATGAACAATTCTCCCAAAACAATTATTATTATCAAAACAACAAGCATTAAGCACACTACTTAAACTATAATCACTAAAAACAAATCCGAATCGATGCATTCTAACTAGAAGGCGAAAAGCCTCTTGATTACTACTCTTACAACCTAGCCTAACATAACCAGCAATAATTGAATTCCAAGAAACATCATCCAATTCATTTTCATTAGAATCGAATAAAAACCTCGCGGTTTCGATTCGGTTACATTTGGAGTACATGTTGATGAGGGAATTGATAACGAATGGGGTTTTGTTGAATCCAGTGATGAGAATTGAAGCGTGAATCGATTTTCCTAAACGGATGTTTTTAGTGCGAGCGGAAAAGGATAGAAGATTGGCGAAATTAGGGTTTGGAAATGCGGGGAGGGTTTTGTCATGTGAGGGGGGTTTGGGAAGGGAGGAAACGACGGTGCGTTTGGGTGGTGAGGAGAATGGGTGGAGTGAACCGGGTTTGATGGAAGAGTGAACCGGGTTCGATTTGAAAGGGTTGAGGGAGTGGAGGTGGGACATGGAGGAAGGTGTGAGTTTGAGTGTGTTTGTGTTGGAGGGACATAGCAGGTGGTTTTTTTGTTACAGTAGCAGGTGGGTTTTTGAACTAAGGATGGAGATGCAGCAGCAGTGTCACTTACTTAAGCATCAGTTTCAATTCTCTTAATCAAATTAATTTCAAAATTGCTACCAACACCCCCTAAATTACTACCCACACGCCTTTTATTTTTAAAAAAAAAGAAAATTCCAATTTTGCCCTTGTCTTTATTATTGTAACCTAACCCCACCTTCTTCATCTTCATTCCTTCATCTTCTTCCTCATCATCTTCATCCTCTTCATTCAAAAATCCAGAAGCATTCAAAAACCCAGAATCCCTCATCAACTTCAGTCATCATCAACTGCATTTCAGGTTCTTTATTCATCATCAACTTCATTCTTCAACAACTTCATTGCATCTTCTTCCTCTTCAATCATCACTTCACCAAAATCAAGTAAGCATCATCCCTGTTTTTGTTGTTCATTATTGTAGTTGTTTCTGTTTTTTATTATGAACGAATTGCCTGAAACCCTAAAACCCTGTTGTTGCCATTGTTGATTCTGATTAAAACGCATTGTTGAGAAAACCCAGAAACGTACGTGAACTTAGTTCACGTACGTGAATACATTTTCAGAAACTGATGAAAGTACGTGAATTCAGTTCACGAACCTGGTTCATGAATTCATTTCACGTATGATACTGGGATTTGCTGTTTTGATATTTAATATGCTTTTGTTTGTGCAGATATGGTTCGCACAATGTATACCGATAGAGAAGGACGCGCTGTAATCAATGAGGGTACCTCTAATGTTGACGGTCGTGTTCGGCCGACTGCTTCGGCTCGGGCACAAAGACGACGAGTAGTGCGGCAACAGGAAGAAGCCGTACCGGAAGCACCAGCGGGAGCACAACTGGAAGCAGAACCGGAAGCCGTACCCGAAGCACCAGCGGAAGCACAACCTGAACCACAATCCGACGCATATCCTGGTGGTCCGATTGATTGTTCTGTACTTAGGACATTTGGCGATCATGTGGCAACCCGACTTTGGGATGGCGTGGTAATTTTATCAATGAAATGAAATTAAATTTTTAATTGTTTTTGTTTTAATGTGTTTTAAATTATATTTATTTGGTTAACTAATTTCAGGATCGTGGCGAATTAAGGGTGTTTAGCAATGGGAAAAAATTAAAAGAATGTGTTATTGAACACCCAGAGGTTGAGCAACTGGTGAAAAGCTCAGGGTTATTTTCTTTGCTAAAATGCAGCTATGAAATGATCGACGAAGGGATCATTTCAGCATTCGTAGAGAGGTGGCATCGTGACACTAATAGCTTCCATATTCCCATTGGGGAGATGACGATTACTCTTGACGATGTCTCCTCTCTGATGCATATCCCCATCACAGGTGCATTCTTCACTGTTAATGTATTTAACAAGGATGAGGGTGCAGATATACTTGCTGAGCTACTCGGAGTTAGTCATGTTGTCGCCTATGCTGAGTTTAATGTCACGCGCACACCCTCAGTTCGGTATAGTTGGTTACTAGATGTATACCAGCAGCGGTGTCGTGACCAGCAGTGGCAGATGGCTGCTAGGGCATTTCTTCTGTTTTTGGTCGATTGCACACTTTTCAGTGATAATAGTGCCTATGCAGTCAGCGTTGCATATCTTGACTGCTTCCGAGACCTCAATGCTTGTGGGGGATTTGCATGGGGTGCAGCTGCTCTTGCTTATTTATACGACAATCTACGTGAAGCCAGCATGCATCAGACCCGAATTGTGTCAGGGTATCTTACACTGTTATAGGTAAACTATATGGTTGTTTATTGTATTAATAATATCTAATATTAATTATTCTAAACTAATGATATGTTATTATATTTGTGCAGGCGTGGGTCTATGAGCATTTTCCTACATTATGTAGAGATTGCTGTAGACTTTCTCCGAGTTACGTTGAAGACTACCCCAGAGCACTTAAATGGAAGCCAAAACGGGATAAAGGTTTGGTGCTTCCATTTAGGAAAGCTCTTGATGACATTGTTGCTGAGGAGGTCTGTTGGACACCATACGAGACCCACCGAGTGAAGCGACCCTTTGAAGAGGTTTCTTTATTTCGAGGGTGGATACGATGGGGTCCGAAGATGTATGCTCATCTGCCAGACAGGGTATTGCGTCAATATGGACATGTCCAAACCATTCCTGACTCACCGTTAGATATAGTGGGTCGGACGACAACCCCAGAGGAAATGGACATCATGTTTACGTAGTACGCTGTGCATGTAGTAGATGCTGGTGCATTTGGGCAGGGACATGTCCTCTGCTCGAATGATTACATGGACTGGTTCTGCATAATTTCACATCCATACATCATTCATAGAGAACCAGCCCAGGAAGAACCAGTCGCTCATGCAGGTGATGCAGAACCTGCCACTCATGCAGCTGATGCCCCTGATGCCGCCGATGAAGTCGCTGCCGTAACGGTATATTAATTTTGCATATTTTATTTATTTATATTTTATTTTAACTACATTATATTTATTTTAACTACATTATATTAATTTATTTTATTTTTTATTGCAGCATCGAGCTATAGAAATTGCTGAAGAGCTTCTTGGTCGGCAACTCGTATTACCAGATGGCATGGCACTGGTTAATGAGTTAATAATGATGATGCGAAATCAAAGGGGTGATGGTAGAAGAGATTGGTCTAACACAGTACCGTATCATAGGAGAAATAGACGGAATTAGGAATTTATTTTAATATTTTGGATAACTTATGATATGTAATATTTTGTAACTTTTTAGGTATATTTTGGATATGTACTATTATGGATAACTTTGGATATTTAATATATTAAATTTCAGTTATATTATAATTTTTAAAATTTTTAGTTATATTTAATATTAAAATTTTTAGTTATATTTAATATTATAATTTTCAGTTATAATTTTTATCATGTAAAAAAATTATTTACAAGAGTGTTTAAAAATGTTAAATAAATTACTCCAATTATCGTTTCATATCATATGTCAGATCAAGCAAGTTTTACAAATGTTCATATCATGAATCAAGCAAGTTTTACAAATGTTACAACATAATCAGTTTACAACATATTCATCTGTACTGCATGGAAATATCCTCAACCAATGTTGCATGAGATCACTATAAATAAACTCCCACTTCCGGGCTTCTTTAGTGCAATATTTTCTCCACAGATTACTTACTGGTGGTATAGGAGAATTTGACTTTAAGTAAACCTGTTAACAAAAGAAACAACCATAATTAATACTTGTTAAAATGTCAATTCTAAATGGAAATATTAAATAAGTATAAGTAGCACAATTAATACCTGTACAAAATGACAGTTCTTAACAAATGCAACAACTATGATACGATGATCTGACATAGATGTTGGTGGTGGAGTTCTAAGTGGAAAAAATGTTTGAGATTGGTTAAGTGATAATGCGACGAAAACCAAGTTAAATTTCGAAGCAATCACATATCCCATTTCTGGAAGTGTCATCCAATTATCCATAGTCGCAAGTTGTTCAACATACACACTTTGTATAAGTTGTTGAGCAAAGAGTTGTCCACCATATATTCTCTCGTAATGAGACACGAACTCTTGAAGCTCTACAACACACTCTTGACGAATGAATGCCCAAGAGTTCTCACCCATTCCAAGTAAACCTGCAACTGCACGATATCCACAATTACCATCCTCGCCGACATCAATAATGTCATCTATGAATTTATGAATTTCAACCGGCAACCAATCGCTGAAGAGGAGAACTCTTGGTTGTTGAACTTTGCTAACTGATGGTCGAGGTGTGAGCTTTTTGGCTGATGATCGAGGTTGCTGTACTTTATTAGATGTTACAGTGCTACATGCATTTGTGCCACTGCACCGAACGCTTGCATCCACATACTCCCACCAAGATGGATCACGCTTGGTTGATTTATCTCTTTTTGATATCTTACTTTTGCCTTTTTTGGGTGCACCCTTAGTTTTAACCTTGTCAACCGGTGGACACATCGACGTAGTCGATGGATACGCAATCTCTCGTAATTTACCTTTAAGTGCAATTTTGCCAGGTACATCAAGTTCATCAAACTTTTTCACAATCACATCTATTTCATGTTTCACAGATAATTCTGAAGGTTTACCCGATCCATCATCATGAAAAATTAATTTAGTCCACCAAACATGAATAGCGTCTAACGGGATGGAACGGGGGATCACACTATACCTGGCTATTTCACATGCACAAGGTAGACCATGTGTTCTCCTAATTGTGCAACGACATTCAGACTTATCTATACCTACATACTTCAAGCGATCATACTCTGCCGCAATGTGATCTATTGCATTTTTTGACACAACACCACGCAAATTGGCATACAATCTATTACTATGTCGATGAACCTTTTGAATTATGCTCCTTTCAAATGATGCTATTATCTCACTGTGTTGTAGTACAATCATGTTGTTGATGGTTTCCCAAACACTGCATATATCACCAATGCTGTCTTGTAATATTCTTTTCAAACTCCAGTGCGCCGACTCAACCCTTTGTGTTGTGGTGTTCCCAAAGTGCATAACTCTATTTGTCCACGCCTCAACAAATCTTTCTTTGTGAGGAATTAACCATTGGTCATGTACCTAATCATTAAAAATAGAAGAGCTACTACAAATTCCTTCAAAGATAGCCAAATTCATGTAGTACTGAGCCTCATCATAACTGTAAACAAGAGCCTCCCATGCCTCCATTATTTGCACCTGCTTCTTTTTTGGAAACACAGTCATCTTGCACTTGGCTTTGACATTCTTGCATATATGAAACAAGCATAATAAATTCATTGCTTTTGGAAAAACATATTCAACTGCGTTCATCAAAGCAAGGTCTTTATCAGTAACGATGACTTCAACTTCACCACTTGTAATCTGTTCTTTCAAAATTTGTAGTGCCCACGTAAAATTATCAGCACGCTCAAACTGTAGATACGCAAATCCCACACAAAATGTCATTTCAGTAGATGTAACACCAATAATTTCAAGTAATGGCATGCGATACCTACATGTCTTGTATGTGCTATCCATAATCAACACTATGTGAAAATTATTTACAAGAGTGATAGCGTCTGGATGAGCCCAAAATATGTCCCTCAACTCATCTGAACCCTCAACCTTCCTATATCGATAAATGTATTTGTCGCGTTCCATCAATGTCAAAAGATGTTGCATTTCTGTTCTATTACCTCTAAGTGATGAACGATATGCTTGACGTGCATTGTAAACTTGTTTTATTGTCGTCAAACTTTTAACATTATGATCCTTCAGTGTCATCAATATGTTTCTAGGTTTGATCATGTTCTTCGTCATATCACCAAGTATAGTTTTCTCTTCCTGAGACAATCGGCCTAAGAAAGCATGACCAGTCAGTTTTTTAGCCATTTCGTGGTTATGGACACCACATATTACATGCAGATATCACCCATCACCAACACGTCTTCCTCTCAATCTAAATGGGCATTCACATTTTCTACTCCAAGTACTCCTCGTAAGGTTAGGATTCTTCCAAGGTCTATATTTACCGCTTCTTTCACAACCAAGAATTAATTTTGTCTTTGTTCCTGGTCGTGCTGTCGCAGTTTCAGATCTAAAAATAACAACGACAATTCCATTTTCCCTTCCAACATTACTATCCCATTTCAATAAATCATCTCGCGTTTCAAACATCGTGTCGGTGCTAAACTCATCAGTCAAATCAACCATAACAGGTTCACCTCCGTTGTTCATACCGTATTCAATTTCAGGTTCAACACCATCATTCATTGCATCAAAATCATCATACATTTCGTCAAAGTCACGTTCCAAATCATCTTCCATATCATCAAAATCAGGTTCTAAACCTTCATACATTTCGTCACTGTTGTCTCCCCCTTGGTCCATTTATCTTCAAAAAGAAACACAAAAATTTCAGCATTTGCCCATACTGAAACACAGTTCACGTAAGGTTACGTGAAGTGAGTTCCCGTACATTTACGCATTTTAAGTTCATGTAAGCTTACGCAATTTCAACTTCACGTATGTTTACGTGATTTGGGATTGCGTACGTTGAAATATGTCAAATTTCATGGATTACGCAATCTGAACTTCACGTAAGTTTACGTGAATTGAGACTACGAACGTGTTTACACTACAAAACACCATTAAATTCGCAATCTTAATTCACTTAAGCGTACGTGAAGTTCAGATTGCGTAACCAATGGAGTTTTGTAGGCCAAACACATACGTAATCTCAATTCACGTAAACTTACGTGAAGTTGAGATTGCGTAATCCATGAAATTTGACATTTTTCAACTTACGCAATCCCAATTCACGTAAACATACGTGAATTGAGATTGCGTACAATCCCCAGATTAGAAAAAATAACAACATCAAAAAACAGAACAAAATACATACCTTTTTAGGTCACTTTAACCACAATGTGAAGAGGAAACTGATGGGGTGTGTAGATTGTGAGTGAGTTATGTAACTTTTGAATGATTTTGAGGTAGAGTTGGTGATATATGGTGATTTTGTGATTATGAGTGATGGGGTGTTGAGGAAGGATGATGAATGGAGAAATAAAGTTAGAAATTGTAATAAATATACAAGGGCAATTTGGGAATTTTGTTTTTTAAAAAAACAAGGGGGGTGTGGGTAGTAATTTAGGGGGTGTTGGTAGTAAAATTGAATTAATTTTAATTCTTCAAATAGAATTATACCATTAAGGTGGGTGTTTTTAGATTTTTCATAAGTTCCCAGCACTTAAAGTAATTATATTTGAGGTGTGTCTAATATAGAGTATGATAGAAACATAATAAAGGATTAAAATAACTTATGATCCAGCTAAAATTACGAATAAGATATGATAAATGTATCATATTTTGATAGAAATTTGAACTTTGTTTCACCACATTGTGGGAGTTTAGCCCATTCTGCTAGATCCAACTCCCTTAGCTATCATGATCTAACATTTTAATGCTAAACAAAAATAAATAAAAAACATGTGTATATAATTGTTTATATAAAATTGATTTTTTTTTTAATATCTATACAAACTAATTAATATTACTTAATACAGAAACTTTGGTGTCTTTTAGAAATTGGGTCTCTGGGCGGTCATTCATCATAATCGATTATCGGGCCACCACGGTATACAACATTAATTTTGATGTATCTCAATAACATATGAAATTATTATAAAGTTATGTAAAATTTACATATATGATTTCTATATGTAAACTTTCAATTTAAACTGAAAATAAAATTTTAAAAAAAAAAATTGAGAGATTAAGAGAGATTTGAGTCGAGAAGATCGAATTGGAGTGAATTCAGGGTGTTGTGATTTCTTTCAACTTAACCTACAGTTGTTTGCTATCATGGAGTAGTTGAAGTTGTGTTATCTTGGTGACCATGATTGCTAGAATCATTAGCTTGTTGACTAGGATTTAGTGTTGTGGTTTTTGGATTAGTTGCTTTGATTGGTGAACTCATTTGTTCATCTAGCAATAATTGGCTGCCGCATTGGTTTAAGTTAATGCGTGCGTGGAGTGGGAGGAATATGTTTGACGTGTGTCATTCACCATTATCATTTGCTTTAAATAAAAATATTTGATTTGCTTTTTTATGTATTCTTTGTAGAATAGATGTAGTTTTGGGTGATCACAAGTACTTTTAGGTTTATTTGAGATTTTAATGACTTATGAAACAGTTTGTGACACTAAAGCAAGGGGTTTAATAAGAAAATGTTTATTTAACAAAAAAACAGTCATCAAATTAAATTAAATAATGTATAATATTATTAATTATGTTATAAATTTATATCTAGATATATGTTAACTCACTTAATTAAATGGAAAGTTTTGAGTCTTTTGTCTATAGTTCAAATCTAGACTATACACTATATTTTGATTTTTTTTGTTTTTACAATTTAAAGCACATTCTCAACGGTTGTTTTAAGACTTCAAATTTGTTGAATCAGGCCTAAAGATAGTTTAACTTTATTTTACTTTGTATTATAGTAATAGCTTATATATGAAAGTATGTTATAAACTGTTAAATAAATTGTTTATCCAAATAGAGTTGTATATTTTTTTATTGTTGTTAAATTCTTGTTTTGACATTAGTTTTGCGATCACATTATATTAATAAAATTCTTTTGCATATTTAGAAAAAGAAATGTATAGAATTGTGGGGACGAATCCGTGTATTAGGGTGTGTTGGCAATGGTTTACACTTAATTTTGAAAAAAATTAGATTTTTATTATTTAATACACTAAAAACAATAAATGATATGATAAAGAGAAAGAAAACAAACAAGTTTATATTATAGATTATGCATCCACTATGATTTGATATTTTTTAATTGTGTGAAATGTAGTTATAATAGTCTTTAAATATATTAAAATTATAAAAACAAATCAAAATGTAATTTTTATTAATTTTTTTCTTTCATTTATTAATTTAATTCTCAAATATATTTTTCTAATCAATTTAATTTATAAAATTAGTTATAAAATGGACATCGAAGAATATATTTAATAAATTTAAATAATATATATTGACAACACATCAAATGTTTAAAAACAAAACTAATTATTATTATTTTTTTATTACTATACGTGATACAATAGTTAAAAACCATATCATATCCCACTGTTCAAAGTTTCTGCAGCGGTGTCCGTAGGGTTGTCCTTTGTCAAATAACATGCATTTAAAACATCTTTTTTAGATTGCTTTGGTATTTTTTTTAAAATAAAAATAATATTATCGTTCTGTATATGGTGCATGAATTGTTGTTATGCACTTGAGACATGGGTTTTTCTTATTCAATAATAACAATATGATCAAATCAACATGGCCATTGATCTAACCGTCATGATTGATATATTTAGCAATCAATTTAGATTTATGTCTAAATATCACATGTGGTCCCTTAACTTAATTTCAGTTAACGATTAAGTCTTTTATCTTTTTTTTCCTTCCCGATTTGATCCTTTATGTTTTTAAATAATTTCAACATTACCCTTTAAGTGGGGTTCCGTTAAGAAAAAGTTAAAAAATCTCTCCTCCATTTTTAGAAAAAGTTACCCTTTATGTTTTAGAAATATTTCAGAAAAATGTTCAAAGTTTGTTCTAAGTTTGGTAGTAGGATTGATTCGTTAAAACTGAAGCTATAAGGTATTTATACTTCATAGACATCACTTCAGATTAGTGACAATCGTTCCTAAAGGTTTGATGAACATATGCAATGCTCTAGAGGAGGGATTTTTAAATTTTTTTTTAATGGAACCCCACTTAAAGGGTAACGCTGAAATTATTTAAAAACATAAAGGACCAAATCGAAAAAAAAAGATAAAGAACTAAATCGTTAACCGAAATTAAGTTAAGGGACCATGGGTGGTATTTAGTCTAGATTTAGATATTCATCTATCCATTGTTTAGTTTTTCGGTTGCTACTTGTCCTCAATGAAATGTATATTCTTGAAAATTCAGAAGTGTCACACATGTAAAGATTGGAACAAAGATTATATACTTTTTATGCATTAGTTTCAAGTTAGAAAACCTTTCCGTTAGTTCTTAAAAAAAATTAAACATTAAAATCTATTAAAATTTAGATGGCTTTTGTTAATTTATTTTCAAAGTATATGTGTAAATTTAGTTTAGCCAGTTACATTGTAATTTATTAATAAGGACAAGAGGGAGTAGTATATATATATTTTTTTTAATAAGCTAAAATATATTAATATACTATCCAAACACAAGACGTATAAAGATAGAGAAATAAAAAAAAAATATTTCATTATCTAATCAAACATGGTAATACAAAACACAACAAAAAGCTACGTCTAATAATTCAGAAAAACAATAAACACTTAAGTATCAATTAATTTCAAATTAAAGGTATTTCGAAATGGGAATAAAAATTAAAAAAATGTAAAATATTTGTCCACCATAGACTTGAATCATAGTTAAAGTTCAACGACTTTACTTTTAACCACCACCAAGATTAGATCTTTATCTTTTCCACAATACATGTCACATTTGACTCATTGAGATTAAAAATCATATTATTGTGTTCTTTCTAAATGAAGCAAACACACGCCAACTATATGATTTGAAAGTTTTCTTTTGAGGTCTTAGAAAACAAATAAAGCCTACAAAATTGTTAAGCATGAGTTGAAGCAACATTTGATAACACACATGAAGTGCTCAACCACCTTAAAATTGAATTCCAAACACTTTCAAAAAATATACACTCATAAACTACATGATTAGAATTTTCATCTTTATCGCATCGACCAACACAAGCTAAACAATTGACGTTAAAAACACCATGCCTTGCCAAATTATCTTTTGTAGGTAACATGTTTAACAAGAGTCTCCAAGCAAATATAGAAACTTTCAACGGGACTTTCTTGTTCCAAATACCATCAAATAGATTTGTATCACTATCTTTCAAAGAATATGACAAAGATCGATATGCTCCTTTCACTAAATATTGATTATCTTTTTCAAGCTTCCAAATCCACCTGTCAACCCCGTTTTCTTGAATCGAAATATTAGCTAACATCGAACAACAAACAACTAAATTATCCTCCTCCCAAGCAAAAAGGTGCCTCCTCCAACACCAACATCTCCCACTAAAATCCCATCTCCGCCTAGCCATATCTGCCACCAAAACATTTTTATTGAGTATCACTCCCATCAACCTACTAAACCTCTCACACAAAGATCCCCTAACCAACCAAAGATCCCTCCAAAACAACATATTTTCATCATTCTCAATTGATTTAAATAAATTATTTTTAAACCAATTTTCCAAACCGACACATTCCCCTTTTAGGATTGACCGAATGTATTTCCACCATAAGGAACAACTACTAGCCTTTCATAATATCTCCTCATTCTCAAAACCATATCTAGTTGATAACACCTTAAACCATAATCCCTTTGGATCTACCTGGAACCTCCAACACCATTTATCTATTAAAACCAAATTTAAACCCACGCACGCGTCTTACCCCTAAACCACCACAATTTCTATCTAAGCACACTTTGTCCCATTTTAACTAGTTTATTTTACAAGATTCCTCATTATCCCCCATAAAAAGGTTTTAAACAAGGATTCTAGGTGAGAGATGATACCTGTTAGAGCCTTGAAGAAGGAGAGAAAGTAAATCGGTAGAGTGAACAAGACAACTTTGAGAAAAACCCGTTGACCTCCCATAGACAAATTATGACATTTCCAACTATAAAGTTTATTTCTAATGCTTTCAATCAAAGGTAACCAGAATGAAGATCTTCTCTGATTTCCTCCAATTGGAAGACCAAGATACTTAAAAGCATGTTGCCCTGTTTTACAATTTAACATACACGACTCCTCATTAAGCCACGAGTTGTCCACATTTACTCCAACAAGCAAACTTTTGTAAAAATTAACTTTGAGTCCTAAAACAAGTTGAAAGTAATAAATTAGTCTTTATAGCTCTAACATTAGCCTAATTTTTTTCATCCAAGATCAACGTGTCAAATGCAAACTGCAAGTGAGAGATTTGGAATTCCTGTTTTGAACCAACCTAAAAACCGTAGAAAAACGCCGCATTTACCAAAGAGGACAACATTGCATTCAATCCTTCTATAACTATCAGAAGAAAAAAAAAAGTGACAATGGATCCCCTTAACGCAGACCCCTCTCTAGACTGAATTCATTTGTCGGGATTCCATTAACTAACACAAAAACTCGTGGTGAGCACACACATTCCATCATCCATTTCCTCCAGTTATCTGGAAAATTTATTTTAGTCATAATCGACTCAATATATTTCTACTCCACTGAATCATAAGCCTTTTTGAAGTCCACCTTAAATATAATTAATTCTTTTTTCTTTCTTTTAGCCTCATCCACAACCTCACTAGCAATTAACATACCATCTAGGATTTATCTTCCTTTTACAATAGTAGATTGTGTCTCACTAATGACTTTATCTATAACCTGTTTCAGTCTATTGACGAGAACCTTTGACAACACTTTATACGTACAACCAACCAAATAGATTGGTCTAAAATCATATAGCTTTTGAGATTTTTCCACTTTAGGAATCAAAATGATGAACGCAAAATTTTCTTCTTTTACCAATTTTCCATTTGCGTGGAATTCAAGCAAAAACCGCATAAAGTCGATTTTAACCACATCCCAAAACTCTTTCAAAAATTCAAAAGTAACACCGTCAGATCCAAAACTTTTGTAGCTACCACAATCCTAAACCACTTCTTTAACTTCCTCTTCTATGAATTGTATTTCTAACACCACCTCTTCTTGATCGGTGAGTGTCTTAAAATGAAGATTTTCCTTAGGCATGGTTTGTTTTTCTTTTTTACAAGATGATTTATTTTGTTTTGAACTTTGTTTTTTTTTTCAAAAAAGAAATAAAGTATTGCTTTTGATTTGGTCCCAGCTTGTGATAAAGTAACTGGAGTTCCTCCCCAAGAAAAAATGAGACATATGCTTTTCCGATTTGACTAGGAATTTGAAGAAAAATTTTATTAGAAAGATTTCATTGTATTTAATTTTAGTATTTAGTCCCAAGTGGTTTTAAAGGGTATTTTTTATAAACTTAAGTACTACTAATTGAACATGTTATGAGTGTATATTTGTCATTTATGATGAAAAAAATTGATTTTTGTATAAAATTTATTTTGTTAAATTAATTTTATTTAAAAATAAGTTGAATGTAAAGTGATTTATATTTAAATATATTTACGTAAAAGTAAGTTGAATAATAAATTTTAATATAAAAATCACATTTAAAATAAAAAACTACATAATTTAACTTTAAGTTAAAATCAATTTTTAATAATAAAATAAGTCCTATTTAATAATATTTCAATATGTCAAAATCATTTTACACAAGTGACATCAATTTTTATCCATTCAAAAGTAAATACAGATGTTGCTGGAGTTTGGAGATAAATTACTTATGCCATGTTTTTGGGTGACCGATGAATTAATGATGGAGAGAAAATAAGTTGTGGAACCATACAATGATCCAATAATTCTTCAATAAACAAAGTGATCTATTGCTTTTAATTTCCCTCTCTTCTTTTGTTTTCTTAAAAGGGATCCTTTATCTAATTATCTTTCTAAGTATGGTGGACTTTTTATTTAATAATAAAGTCTAAAAAAATATTTAATAAAAAGACCTTATGTTATAATATTTTCAAAAACTAAAACTAATAAAATTAATATTATTTTAATAATTATTAAATCAATTGATTTTATTATCGATTGAAAAAGACAAATATTATATGAAATTAATTATATTGATTTAATAAAAAAAAATTATATTCTATGTACAAAGTCTAAAAAATAATTTTTGATAATTTTTTTTTTAACAATTTTACAAAAATACTATAATAAATTTTAGGCATAATTGCTCCTGCGGTCCCTTTACTTAATTTCAGGTAACACTTCAGTCATTTATATTTTTTTTTCCTGATTTGATCTTTTTTTTTTTTTACAAAATTCAAAAAATCTATCAAAATTTTTAAACAAAACCCATAAAATTAATTATCATCTTCGATATAATGCAATTTTCATCAAATTCATAACTCAAATTTTCAAATAAACTCATATTTTCATTTTTTTATTTGATGAATCTGATGTTGTTGGATCTGGAAATATGAATTTATTTGAATATTTGAGTTATGCATTTGATGGATATATGAATTTTCTTGAAATTGGTATTGAATTTTATGGGTTTTGTTTAAAGATTTTGATGAATTTTTTAAGTTTCTGTAAAGAAATAATAATATTGGTAATATTTTAAAATATAAAGAATCAAATTGTTATTTAAAATTAAATAAAAGACTAAATCGAGAAGAAAAAAAAAGATAAAAGACTAAAGTGTTACATGAAATTAAGTTAAGAGACAACAGGAACAATTATTCTTAAATTTTAAAATATCTCATATTAATATTCACATTAGAACTCTGTATGTCTTAGGTCGGTGCTAGCTGTTTCTAAGTGTGTACTACATAATAATAATAATAATAATAATAATAATAATAATAATAATAATTACTATTATTTTATAAAAAAAATAAATATGCAATGTTAGTGTAAATTAATGTTCAATAAAATTGATATATTTATCAATTATTTAAAAAAAATAATTAAAATAAAAATTTAAATAAGAATATAAAATAGTCTTATTGAATAACAGTTCAAATCTATAATATTATAACAAATAAACAAACAAAACTTTTGAATCTTTTCACAACCGGGCGACAAATGAACCATATTACTTCTTTATGGTCATTTGTTCAATTTACATTGTCTCGTGTCTCAAAGTAGTAACAACGTACAACGCATATAAAAAGCATGAATGATTCACAAGCACTTCTTTATGGTGCCATTTGTTGAATTCACATTTAGATTTTATTTATAATTAAGGGGGAAAATAGTTAGGTCCATATATGTCTTGTCCTCAATTTTATTTTCTCGAAAAAAAAAAGTGCATGCCATGAAATTATTGAGAAAAAAGAACAAAAGCATGAAAGTATTAAATCAAAATCTATACCAAATGAATTTATGATCATTCACGAATTTTATAAGGTGGAAGCAAACTTAGATATCAAAATCTATACCAAATGAATTTATGATCATTCATGAATTTTATAAGGTGGAAGCAAACTTAGATAGTCTTTGTATTATCAACATATCAAAATGATTTATAAATTTACAAAATATTAATCAAATTCGTCACTCCATTGAGATTTATTATCAAATGTATCTCTAACATTCAAATCCTTACAAATATCAATAGAGAGATGAAGTTGATTAAAATTTTACAAATTTCAAATATCACTTTAGAATATCTATATGTGATGGATTAGATTGATATAGTTCTACAATTTTAATGACCAAATGAAATATTTATTTAAAGTGATGAGTGTATCAGCATGACATGACACACATATTATAAAAGATTATTTTTTTAATTAAATTTCAATTATCTCGAGAGATTAATTTTTCTGATTGCGTATCATGATATCTTCCTTTAAAAAAAAGAAGAAAAAAAGATATAGTGTTTAAGTGTAACACTTATACTTGTTGTGATCTAGCTCACGTTCAAAGTGGTCCTTTTTCCTTTTCCAAATCTAAAAAATGGCACATCATCACATGTCACCATAAACTCGCACTTGCTTTGCTTTAAGCCCAAGAAGAGCACCTAATAAAGAATCTTATATGCTCATAAAGATATAATAAAAAAGAGATTAAAGATATTATGATATATGAAGATTTGGATTTTGGCTAAGCATTATGTGATTCTCCTTCATGCTTTTTTCATAATATATACTTAATTAAACCACTCTATTTCACCTACTATTGCTCTCATTTCTTGCTTAATTTTTTTCCATCATTCTCAAAATTAAGACACTGAAAAACATAATCTTAGTGTACCCTTTTCATAATTTTTAAATATTTTTAGGCTCCAATCCTAAAGAAAAAAAAAAGGGATTAGGGGTGACCCTTTGGTTGATTCTCTACTTATATGGCTACTAGATGCAAAATGAAGTGAGATTTTCAATGTGGTGTTGAATTGAAAAGAAGATGAGTTTGTGGTGGTGATTTTCAATAATGGAACCTCCTAAGGAGTTTTGGGCTTCATTATGGAGTTTTATATGCTTTCTACCATATTTCATCGGCCTTTGGCTTCTAGGCAGCATCAAAGGTGAGTTTAAGGCTCAATTCTTCTTTATTGTTTGGAATTCTCTGTTGTATGCTTTGATTTTTAATACAAGCTGATTTCAAGAGAAATAATTTCTTAAAATGAAATAATGTAATGAAATGTCTATGCATTATTATTTTCCTTGTTTACTAGTTGTTTTAAATAGTGATTCATATTTTTAATGAATTTTTTCATGTTTTATTTTCATTCAGAAATGGTAGAGAGAATAATATTGGTTTTTCTTACCTATGTTACATTTTGAAATATATATTTGAAGATTTAACTATTTTTCTTATTAATATGCTGACACGTGTCGGAGTGGTGTTTTTGATACGTGTCGGTGTTCTACACTAATATATGACTGATGCATGTGATTTGATTCAATCACTTTTATTTTTTTATAATTAGTGTTTATATGTGAGTAAGAAAACCATATGAATGACAAGCAATGATTTAATATTTTAAACCAAAGAATTAAACAGGTGGTATACTTGTTTATAGAATATATGTCATAGCGATTCTATTTAATATGCTAATTAGGATATGTTTGAGTGATTTATTTAAGTTTATCTATTGATATAAACGTTTGTGAAAGTGGTTGAGAGAGCTTATAGATAGGGGTGGAAATAAGTCAGATTAGTTCGAACTTTGCTTAAATAGTTCAAATTTACTTAAAAAAAATTAAAGCTTGACCTATTAGCTATCACGGATTTTATTTGAAGCCTTGATATGATCTTTTTAAAAGTTTGACATAACCTATTAATCTATTAAAGAACCTATTTTGTGTTAAGACATTTAAAAATGTCATTTCGGCTATTTCTAAAAGGGCTAATAGGTCATTAATAAAAAATGTGAATTTTAATGAGTCGTACAATCCTAACATCCAATTTTTTTTTTTTTACTTTATGCAACAAATTTGATGTATTATGAACAACAATTATAAACAAAAATAAAAGAACAAAACACAATTGTCGAATTTATAGCGCAAAGGGTTTTGGGATAAAAGAATAGAAATGGATGTCAGAAAGTAGAAACAAAAAATAAAGATTTAAATTTCTAATAAAAAGTCTTTTATTATATAAATATAAAGACTTTTTTTAAAGAGAGAAAATAGAGTTTTTATGACAAAAATACAATGAGTCTTTTAGTTTATTATTACTACATTTATAAATATTATATTTTAATTACATATATACGAACTGACTCAAAAGGTTTTTTAGATAGCACAATCCTGACTCATTAATTTAAATAAATAAGCTTTTTAAAAAACTTGAGCCTAGGCTTTTTACTTAACGGGCTAGACCGAGCTATAGGCCACTGTCAAACGGTTTGACCTATTCCTACCCCTATTTATGAAAACGACTTATATCAAATTCATAAGTTGTTTTTAGCTTATTTACACATGCTCTTCAGGATAGTCTATAAAAACAACATATAACTTATTTAAAAAATGTTTTTTTTTTTAAATTTTTTTTTCGATATAGAAATATACTATACATAAGTACTTATATAATAAGTGCTTATATAATAGATGCTTAATTATAATATTTATTCAAATAAATTTTAATAAAAAACAATTTATTAATGAAGTAATTAAGCTCAAGTAGTTAAGAAACTTCAGTCAACAATGAATCGAATTAAGATTTTCAAACTTACTCTCTCAATTTATTTTCAGGTATCATTTTGTGTCCATTGATATGCTTAATAATCACAATTGGTAACTCAACTATCATAATTTCTCTTTGGAGCATACACACTATTTGGACATATTACTGTCTTATTAGGTACTTTTCTTAGCTTCAACAAATGTACCAAATGTAATTGTTTCCTCATATTGATTAATTTCCCTAACTTAATAATTACTACAGATGTAAACAATTAGGACCTTTATTGAAGCTTGTGATGTGCACAATTCTACTACCAATGATGTTGATTTTATGGCCAATTGTTGGAATTATTGGAAGTATTATAGGTGGAGCAGCCTATGGATTTATTTCACCATTATTTGCTACTTTTGAAGCTATTAATGAAGAAGGAGGAAAAAAGAACAAAGTTTTCCACTGTTTTATTGTATGTTTTCTTTTTAAAAGTTTTTTATGGTCAGTTTATTTTATGAAAATATTTTTTTCAATTTTTATTTTGTACGTGATTAATAGTTGGAATCACATATGATAATGAATTTTCTTTTATAATTGTGACGGTGAGAAAATGGAAAATATAAACTAATTCTAAAGAAAATGTAACTCTGAAAACACGGAAAATCAATGTTTTGAAATTTCTCAAAAAGATTCAATCTATTTTTAAAATGTATTTTAAAAAATTTCGTTATTACATTCTATAATGTTAATTTTATCACAGGATGGAACATGGAGCACTATTTTAAAGAGCTTTGATATTGTGAAGGATGTGATAAATGCATGTTTTTATACTTATTTCTCTATTATGGATGACTTGAGACAAGAGGGACCACCTAATGGAAAATATCATGAGATGAGGTTTGATTTCATTATATTTCTTTAGGCTTAAATATATATGCTTGATCCACGTAATTTAACATATTTTTTATTCTTTCAAATTTAATAATGTAAGTTTAATTTTGTTTTAAAATTGTTTCTAGTGTTAGTAATTGTTAAAAATAGTTGACGTGACAAACGGAGAAGAGACGAATTAGGTCTATATAAGTTCGCGCTTTTATATATTTATTTTCGTCCATGCTTTTTAATTTTTCTCATTTTTTTATTTACCATCTCAGCTTTTTTTAATGATCACTGACATCAGAGATAATTTTAAAACAAATTTAAACTTACAGGATTAAATTCGAAAAGAAAAAAATTACACGAACAAATATCAAAATAACGCTAATTTATAGGGATCAAACATATATTTAAACTTATTTATTTACTTTGATTGTCGCTGTGTTATTATGACTCTAATAAATAAATAACTATTTTAGTCATTAAATGTGTAAAGTATTTGAATATATTTAATATACAAAAATATTTTTTAATATATATATTATTTGTCAGACATCAAATGTGTCTTTCGTCAATGAAGATAATTTTCTGTGAAATTTTATTGATATTTCTTTTATGCAGACCATATTATCTTCCCGGTGCTATTGTAGCTGCAATTTTAGGAATCACAGTTGATGTGCCAATTATATCATTTGTTGCTATATGTAAAGTTCCATTCATGCTTTTTAAAGGGTGGAACCGTTTGTTTCATGACCTAATAGGTCGTGAAGGACCTTTCTTGGAGACAATTTGTGTTCCTTTTGCAGGCCTTGCTATCCTTCTATGGCCATTGGCTGTTGTTGGCGCGTTTCTGGCGTCCGTCATAGCAAGTATCTTTCTCGGTGTTCGAGCCGGCGTTGTTGCCTATCAGGTTAGAGATAGATGATTTTGTGTAAGTTTGGTTCTATTTTTGGAGGAGGTAAATTTTATTTTAGAAGTGTAGAATTGATTTTGACATATTTGAATGTTTTCGAGTATAATTGAATTTTGTTTCATTAATTGAATTTAATTTGAAGTTAAAATTTGGAGATTCTGCATCCAAATTAATTTTTAGTTTAATATTTATTGTTTAACTCACTTTTAAATAAATATCTAAACATAAATTACCTTAACTTCAACTCACTTTTAGAGAGACAATTTTACAGAATCAATTCATTGAAAATCAATTTTCGTCATTGCAGATAATGTGATCATATGACATATGAGCTAGAGGCTCATCAATGAATCCTAAAACTTACCAAATTAATAGTGTTGCTCTTTAATCTTTATTAATTGATTTTCACTTCAAGTACTATTTTCAACTCCTTGAAAGTATACTAAAATATATATTGATACATGTATTTTTATTTGTTCTTTGGAATGCAGGAGTCTTCTTTATTGTTTGGCCTTAGGCACATTGTTGCCTCTTTGTCACTTTATGATGAATATAGTAATGATGTTCTTGACATGCCAGAAAGATCATGCTTCCCAAGGTTTTTTGTTGTTGTTTTCTTCCTATAATACATGTTGTTTTGAGACTTGCAGTTAATGATGCTATTGACTTGTGTTTGGTAGGCCTAAATATCGACGAGTCGAAATATCACGGACAAATTCGGATACAAATTCCTTCCCAAAATCTAAGTCGTTAACAAAGACTATTTCTCGCACAATTTCTATAACAGATAACATCGCTGAGTTGAAACCATTTGAGGTAGTGTTTTACGAATCTAGGTTTAATGCAATCGTGTTTTCTCACATTTGTTACAGTCGCAAATCAAGATTGTCTGGTCAAAATCAGACAAATGACATTTCAACCGTGTGGTTTGAGACAAATATACATTTCAAAATGAATGAGTTGCAATTTGTGACTATGTATGACAAATACAAGGCTCTCAAGTTTTACCATTTTGTTCATACATGTATTATACTAAATAAATGTTTCATATGAATTCTGTAGTTATTGAATGGCTTGTGCAAGGAATGTCTTCAATTAGGAGAAACATTGGTTTCTCAAGGACTAATTACACATGATGACATACAAGAAGCCATGTTTGGTAAAGAAAGTAGAGTCATTAGTATTGGTTTGCCAGCATATTGTCTTCTTCAAGCGCTTTTACGCTCTATTAAAGCCCATTCTCCGGGTATATTAATAAGTAAGTGAACCACTTGTTATCAGGGTTTTAAATAAATGTTCGCAATCGCAATCTAGACTGCGACATAATAATTTTTGATGTTGAAGAAACCACAACGTGGCTACAATTTAAGCTACATTGATAATATTTGATCGCAATTCTCTACAACATCAAAGATCGCAACATGACCTTAACCGTTAGCACGACCACTATTTATAACATGAAATAAGTCATTTTTGCTTTTAATTTCAAATGTTAAAAATCATTTGCTTTTAATCATATACAAGTCATTTTTGCTTACTTGATTCCTTAATGTAGCTGATGATACTGAACTAACTACAACAAATAGACCAAAGGAGAAGTTTTTTGAATGGTTCCTTAATCCACTTTTGATCATTAAAGATCAAATCAAAGCTGAAAATCTCTCTGTATCGGAAGAAGATTACCTATGCAAATTAGTCCTCTTCAATGGTGATCCTAATAGGGTTAAAAATTTAACTATTGGTCCTCCACCCGAATCCGACCGCAAACTTGCCGAGCTTGATGCATTGGCTAGAAGGTACATATCAAGTTATTTTCAACATCGGAATTAAAGAATATATAATGTTGATGTAAATTAATTTTATACTGATATTTAATAAAAAATTAATATTTTGTAAGTGCATTTTAAAAATTATGTGACGTGATGTGAATTTGATTTATTTTATATTGATATGTATGTTCGTTAAATTCGGTTTTTGTTGATTTACAATGTAGGCTTCAAGGTATCACTAAATTTATCACAAGGTTCCCGACATACAAACGGCGATTCGATGTTCTTGTGAAAACATTGTCTGAAGAGCTAGCTGATAAATATGGATCTTCATCAATAATAAGATCAAAGAGTGCTTTTCCTAGGATTTTTAGTTTGAAATCCTTCAAAGTCAACAAAACTGTTGGTTCTGATCAAGAATCTGAACTTGGAAGAGATTCAGAAACTTCATTTTAAGAATATTTTGTTATGTAAGTTTTTTTATCCAGTCTTGTTTATGTATAGTCTAAGCATGATAGAAAATAAAATTGACACGTGTGATTATATTTAACTACTTCTACTTGTTCAAATATTACGTGTCAATGTCACATTATGTGACTCGTGAGTTTTACATTATTTTATCAAATTGTGTTTAAAGTGTTTGTATCTTGTAGCATAACACTTTAATAAAATATAAATACATTCTATGTTTAATGTGTGTCACCGTTTCATAGAACATATTTGTATTTTATCAAAAAATTATATTGGATAGTACATACACTTTAGACACAAATTTACAAAGTTAGGTAAAATAATTTTAGTATGTGACTCAACCATGAAAATTGTTGTATATATATCTATTGTTGTTATGAATATTGGACTAAGTCCATTAGAAAATGTCTCTTTCTTTGTGTCTATAAATAGAACTAACATTGTAACATAACCGATAGATATTATAATAACTCTCCTTTCTTTTATTTTCTCATTCATCTCTACACTCTTATATTATGTTTCAATTATATATCTATGATTTTAACGAAGATGCATTGAAAGTTAAAATCATTTTATATTATCATCTAATAATCATTCATTCTACTGAAAAGCTTAGGTCTAATTGATTGTCGGTGTACAATTAGTTTAGATTAACATGCATGCCTATTTTCTCTATATCTATTGTTTTCCCACCAAATTTCATATATAAAAATTTCAATTAAGTTGGTTTAATTGCAGATTAGACCCTATTGACTAAGTCAAATTAATTGCCAAATATTTTTTTTCAGCAAAATTAATTACGTACCAAATATAATGCTCAAAACTACTTGACTCGTGTACATGTAAATGTAAACCACCCACTACTTCCATTTCCCATCCAACTTATGCAAAACCAACTTCACACTCTCCCTATATATATCAACATCTATAAATTAAATTAAAGAACCCAATAGTGTTCAACTTTCACCACAAATAAAAAAACTCTTGCACCACTCACATTACTATTCGCACCTCCAACACACAATTAAAAAATAATGGCTTCTTCTTTCTCTTTGAATTCCACTACCCTACTTGTGCTTCTCTTGGCTCTTTTCTGTTGTTTACAATGTTCTATTGTTGATTCTCATGATTTACTAGTGGGTGGCCCAAAAGGGTGGGTTGTTCCTCCTTCAAATGACACTGACCTCTACAATAATTGGGCTTCAAACAATAGGTTCCATGTTGGTGATTCCATCCGTAAGAACCATACACTCTTTAATTTAATTTCTCTTCATGCATTCAACTATAAGAGGAAAAATGTGAAATAAAATTTCTTTAGTTTCCTCACTAAATTTCTTCCCTAAATTTTGTGACAAGAATTAGTGGTAAACTTTATTTGTTTTCACTTTAATTTTTGTCAATATGCACTATACTTCATTCTCATTCTTCATGCATTCAACAATAATTAAGGATTCAAATTGAGTTCACACATGTACTACTAGAATAAAAAATAGTCTTATAAAAAAAAAAGAAAAAATTAGTAATATATAAATTTAAAGAGGAAAAATGTGTAATTTTCTTTAATTCTCTCACTAAATTTTGTGACTGAGGGAATTAATTATGAACTTTATTATTTCTCACTCTTATTTTTGTCAATAATTTTGATTTTTCTAGTAGTTATATATTATGTTGCGACCTTGATTCCATTCTCACACTTTGGTCCAAAATCAATTGTATGTAGAGTTTAATTTGCATCCCAGACTGTTTAAAAAATATTTTATATTGTCAATACATCACAATTACTCATATTCATTACTTTAAAGATGATTATGATAAATTATTATATAAGTCAAATATTTTTTAATATCGGATAACTGTGATTCACTATTTGTATATATACACACAAAAATTTCAGGAAAAAATTCCAAATGGGGTATAAAAAAATGAATTTTTTTTTTTGTGTGTGCATAGATTTCAAGTACAAGAAGGATTCAGTGATGGAGGTTGGTAAGGAAAATTACAATGACTGCAATGCAACACAACCAACATTTTTTTCCAACAATGGAAACACTGAGTTCAAGTTAAACCACTCAGGAACATTCTACTTCATTAGTGGTGCATCAGGGCATTGTGAGAAAGGACAAAAGATGATTGTGAGAGTGATGATTCAAGATCTTCATTCCAAATCTAATGGATACCATGTTCCTGTTTTTCCAATTGGTGTCTTTGAAATTGTCTTTGTTTTTGCATTTGTTGCTTCCTATGTTATTTGAGTACTTAGGAAATTAAATTGGTTTGCTACTAGGAATAGTGCAATTTCTTTATTTTTATTTTCTTCTTGTATTTTAGTTTTGTTTCGCTTTAATTCTAGCTTTGGTGTTTGATCGATGATTGAGGTCATAGGATTTTATTTGGGTTGTTTCATGGTAGCATACATTCTATTATGGTATATTATACGTTCCTAAATTTTAATGTCTTTTTTACTGAACCATATGTCTCATAACAAAACAAATTTATCATAGAGAGGAAGGAAAAATAAAAGGAGACTAAAATTTAATAAAATGGAAAGTGTTAACAAATACAAAGCAATAGTTAAATATGTATATATTATTGCTTTTGAAAAAAAAAGAAGTTATATATATTAGAACTTTAAAAGTTTAAACTATACTCAATATAATATATATAATCTCATATATGCCTAATTAACATGTAAAAAAAATAATAATATAAAGAGTGCAATGGGTCTGTTTTTGACCATAACCCAATATATAATTTGGGCTGCACGTTATTATGGAGAGAAATGGGAATAGTGGCTAGTTTTAATTTCTTTTTGCAATAATAGTGGAGGTTAGTTATTTGGAGTGAAGGATCATCAAATCATGGAATCAAATAACGTGTGACATAGAAAATCAATTTCATCTCATATATGGTAACGTTTTTAAAAAGACAAACATATATGGTACTTGGAATTGGTGCTAATTAAATCTTTGAGGCTTAGTACTTTAGATTCTGATTAAGGCCCTCTAAAATAGGTTAGGGTAGTGGAGTAATTGATATATTAGCTTTGAAGGGAGAATTGTACTAATCAATTATGTACTTATCATTTCCAAATCTTCTTGTATTGGAAGATGTGAGTGAAAGTTTGGAAGCTGATTTCCCGAACTTCTTATTGGGTGGATCATTGGGAGGAAATAAAATGAAGTGTCTGGAATTTTATTATTAATTATTAAATTCAAAATAAATTTATTAATATGTACAAATTGATTAATATATTAAGAAACGTAATTAAATTCATATAACTTATTAAAAGAATAATGAACTTGTATAAACAAAATAGGATATCAACTTTAACTGATGTGTGTAAGCTGCAGAAGGATGAGGCCTAGGTATAAAATATTTTATAAAAAAAAATTAATAATTAATTAATAAGTTATAAATTATTAAAGTAAAAATAATAACGCCTTGTGTCACTTGTATGCAAGCCTAAAGTGTCCACTGTCCACCTATCGTGTCTCATAACCGGTGATCTTATTTTCTGTTTCTATATTTTCTAGAATTTAATTTATGAGATAATTTTAATACGTACACTTGATAAAAATTTAAATCTAAAAAAATAATATTGAAAATTGTGTAATTCGTATTTTAAAATTATAAAAAGTGAATTTTTATTTTTTTGGTTTTAATAAGTGTCATAAAAATATTTATTAGAATAATCATAAATTTATGTATACCATTAATATAAAAAAAAAAATATATTATCAATTAATAATATTTCTATCATAATTACTAATAAAATCACTTGTATAGTTAATCATAATTTGTGACACTGTATAAAACTTTTTATACTTCGAATACATACAAATTCAATTTTTGCATTTTCCATTAGGCTTGTCTTCTATATAAGAATTAGAGCAATTATAAGATATCTCATATTATTATAAGATGGAGACAACATGGAACTCTGAAGCCTTTAAAGTAGCATACACCGTGTTTGGATGGATTGCATTTGTAGTTTGGTCGAGCAGTTTCTATCCTCAATTAATCTTGAACTTCTCAAGGAAAAGGTAATTAATCACTTTTTTTTTGTCATCTCATTATTTTGGTTTAATTTTCTCTTGAAAGCAAGATTTTTTATTTGTAAAATTTGAAAATTGTAGTGTGGTTGGTTTGAACTTCAACTATTTGCTATTGAACAACACCAAACACACCTTGTACCTCATTTATAATGCCTCTTTGTACTTTAGCTCTACTGTTCGGTTTCAATATCATCAAAAATATGGATTTGATCAGGTATTTATTTTTTTCATCAATTCACACCTTTTTCTGCTTGAGTTACTATATTTGTTGTTTTTGTTGGTGTTTTGTTATTTGAGCTCCGTTTGTTTTGTTTGTTCGGTGGAAATTTGTAACTAAAGTTGTCAAACTTGAGGTTTAAGTAAATTTGATATATATATTTTTATAATATTATAAATTTATCAATAATTCAAACTTTTAATTTAATACAAAAATATATAAAATCACCAAATAGTTGTATACTCATAAACTAATATTAAATTAAATAAATTATATCATAGTTAGAGATTCACATCATGACTTGTTGAACATTCACAATGATGGTGAAGATGAAGTTGCGCGCAAGTTCAGAAGAAGAAGATAATAGTTCGTTTGAGTTTGAGAAGAGTAAACATTAGTCTGAAGCGTATTGGAGAAGAGTGAAAAAAAAAGATTTTTTAAATTGAACTTAAAAAATTGAATCTCTTTAAAAATTAAAGTAAAATCGACGTATTCGCATAATTTACTCGAATTTACTGTAAATTTACAAACTCACCCGTGTTAATTCGATCTTCAAATAAAATTTGTTAATTTTCAAATCTATCAACGACTTAATACATTTTTTTACACTTAAATATATAAATTGATACAAATTTAAGTGTTAATACTCGATTTAAATAACTTTGTCCGTAACTCTTTTGTTATTCTTGGCACAATTGTGCTGATAGTTTTTTTTATTATTTTATTAGTATATTATTTGATTGCTTAACAAAAAATTCATACTTTTTCTCTTCAATTTTCCTTTTATCTTCAAGTGTGTATTTATGTTTTGATAAAATTAATTGAAGTCTAAAACACATTTTAGAACAAAGTGAGTTTGGGAGCTTCCCAAAAATTACTTAAATATTGCACTTAGGCCATGTTTAGATTTAATTATAGTTTATGAGAACTCATTAACCTAAGATAAGTATTATTTATTTTAATTTAGCTAAAGGCCATATAACTTGTTAGATTTTTAGTAATTAGGTGTTTCTAAAAAATGAAGTATAGAAAGTATTCTAATTTATGGAGAAAAAAAAAGGATTCAATTACTACTTACATTAACATAATATAATTTTGGCTTAATTGCAGTTTTAGTCCCCTTATTTATACTGATTCACGAAATTGGTCCCCCTATTTTAAAAGTCGACAGTTTTGGTCCCTCCCTCAGATTTTTAAATTAAAAAATGACGATTTGATATATTTTAAATGACGTGACATACAATTATACGATATAAAACCATCTAGATCCATTAATTATTCATATGTCAATAATGAAATTAAAAATACGAAAAAATTTCGAACTTGAAAGTTAAGTTTTTACGACATGTTATTCCAATTTCATAGGTGTTAATCACTCTACATCATCGTATCATATGTCATGTTATTTAAAACATCTCACGTCATCATTTTTTAGCTAAAAAAATCAAGGGGAGAGACCAAAACTGTCGACTTTTAAAATAGGGGGACCAATTTCGTGAATCAGTATAAATAGGGGGACTAAAATTGCAATTAAGCCTATAATTTTTTAAAAATATATAATTATATTTTATTTATAAGATATTTTAAGACATTATAGAAAAATGTTAAAGTCTTATCTAAAAAAATTAAAATAAAAACATATTATATATATTAGAAGTATGGATCATCTGGGTCCACCATCGACAAGCCCATATTCATCATGACTTTTGGCCCATTCTTTTGACGTATGTGATAGATACATTTCCATACCCCAAATATATTATTTGAAAATTAAAATTGGGTAGTGTATTTTATATCGAAATTAAAATTCAATAAAAAAAAAAATAAAAAAAAAAGAGCAAATTTAGAATTTGAGGAGCATTCTGCAGTCACCTTTTCTTTTCCTTAAGCAATATCCAAAACTAGTTTCCTTGTCTGTACAATTTTCAAATGTATATGCATTAATGTATACATTATTATATTTTTGTCAATAAAAATTTATACATTATATTTAGAGAAGTTCAACAGCTATCCAGAATTCGTAAAATAAAAAAAAGAAATTTCCTAGAAAATTAAACTCTTCAAATAATTTGTCATAACATGATTTAGTAATATTTACTTCAAAAAATTGCACTAAAATATATCAAATTTAAATGTAGGAAAATATATCTTAAGTATATTGGTGATTAAATCTTATTTTAAGGAAGTAAGTAATATTTTGGTTTAATTGTAACTATTGCAGATGATACCTGTAGCTGCAAATGATGTTGCCTTTTCAATACATGCTGTTCTTCTGACTGTAGTGTTATTGTTCCAAGTTGCAATATACGAGGTATTGTTCCACCATCAATATCAATTGTTTGGATATATATTATTATTATTATTATTATTATTATTATTATTATTATTATTATTATTATTATTATTATTATTATTATTATTATTATTATTGGGTTAAATATGTTTTATAAAATTTTGAAATCTTGTTTTGAGATAGTATAAATTTGTCTTTCACTTTTAATCTCTATAATATTTTTCGTCAATAGTTTTTTTTTATTAATCAAAATAATACTAATCCGCAATTTATAATTGATGAAATTTAAACTTGATACTTTGATGTTACAAGGCTAAATTGCAACAGTTTTAATGTCCACTGTTAATTTAATTAACATATGTGCATTTTTTAAATTTTTGAATGAATTTTTAGAAACATGTTTAAAACATTATAAACATCTCATCCACAAAATGTCATAAATTTTTAATAAATGATAAATTAAATATGAATTTTAAGTTTCAAAAGTTCAATAAACTAAAATAATAGAATCTTGGACCTTGAAATTAAATTTTGAAATATTTTTTTCCAAGATATGTAGAGTTTGGTAGCATGCCGATAAGTCTCAATTTATTTTGATTAAAATTACCGATAGATAATACTGTAGAGATTAAAAAGAAAAACATATTATAAAAACTTAAAACAAAAATTTGAAATTTTATAAGAACTAGAAACATCTTTTAAGAGTTCTACATTGGATAAGATAAAATTTGACAATGTGTTTATAAGTGGTTGTTGGGAAAAATCAGAGATAATTAGAAATAACTATCTCAATAATGCGGAATATTTTTCCCCCATCTGTGCAGATAAATGGCAAAACAGAAAATAATAATTGGCAGAAAATTAAATAAGACAAACACAATTTTTAACGTGGAAAACTTCCCTCAAATTGAGAGAATAAAAACCACGGGATCTAGTCCAGTAAAAACTTCTACTATAATAATTAATGGGTACACCAGAGTTTTTCTAATAACAATAGAGAATATCAATCACTCTTCCTAATAGCAATAGGGAATATCAATCAACAACAATAACCTTATAACAATCTTCCACTAAAGTGCGTATGCCAAAATAACTCTCAGAGAAAATAAAACTACGGTTACCACCACCGGAACTGAATTCCTTTCCTTTTCTCTGGCTGCCGTGCGTGCGTGCGGTTACTGTTGTTGTTTTTGGTTGTTTGCCTTTGCCTTTGCCTTCGGGATTTGAGATCCCTTTCCTTTTTTTTATTTTCCTTTACATGGGTCAAGCCCAATAAACCATATATTCCTTTTTTTTCAATAATAATAATAATAATACTAATAAAATTGGTGGGTTCCACTTGGGGAGTGAGCCCACCCAACAAATCTCCCCCTCACGACTCAAGTGGGAAGGTACTGCTCAACCATGTCTGCCTTCTTTCTACAGTATATTATCTTTGACACAGGCAAGGTCTTCGTCATCATATCTGAACCATTCTCATCAGTATGAATCTTCTCAATTAAAAATGATTTCATTTCCAGTGCATCTCGTATCCAATGATACCGCACCTCAATATGCTTCGACTTTGCATGAAAAGTCGGATTCTTGCTAAGATGGATTGCACTCTGACTGTCGTAGAATAACACAAACTTGTCTTGCTTGAGGTCTAACTCATGTAGGAATTTCTTCATCCACAAGAGTTCTTTGGCAGCTTCAGTTGTTGCATTGTACTCAGCTTCAGTAGTGGATAAAGCAACACACTTTTGTAATCTTGATTGCCAAGACACAGCTCCCCTTGCAAACGTCATCATATAACCAGAAGTAGATTTTCTAGAATCAAGATCACCTGCCATATCTGCATCTGTGTAGCCATCCAACACAGGTTAACCACCTCCATAACATAAACACACTTTGGAAGTGCCTCTGAGGTATTTGAGAATCCACTTTACGGCTTGCCAATGATCTTTACCAGGATTAGAGAGAAACCGACTAACAACTCCAACTGCATGAGCAATATTTGGCCTTGTGCATACCATAGCATACATCAAACTACCAACTACGGATGCATAAGGAACCTTCTTCATCTCTTCTTTGTCTTTCTCACTTGTAGGGCATTGATCAGAATTCAATTTAAAATGAGTAGCAAGTGGAGTAGTAACAAGTTTACAATTGCTCATGTTAAACCTCTCTAACACTTTCTCAATGTAATTGTGTTGAGACAACCACAATTTTTTATTCTTCCTATCACGAGTAACTCTCATGCCCAGAATTTGCTTTGCAGGACCCAAGTCTTTCATTGCAAAAGACTTGTTCAAATCTTTCTTTAAAGATTGAATCTTTTTAGTGTCATGACCAACAATCAACATGTCATCCACATATAACAAGAGAATAATATAATCACCATCAGAAAACTTCTTGACAAACATACAATGGTTAGAAGTAGTTTTATCGTACCCATGTTTCTCCATGAAAGAATCAAATTTCTTGTACCATTGTCGGGGTGCTTGCTTGAGCCCATACAAGCTTTTCTTCAATTTACACACAAGCTGCTCTTTACCTTTGACTTCGAAACCCTCTGGTTGCTCCATATAGATCTCTTCCTCCAAATCACCATGAAGGAACGCAGTTTTCACATCAAGTTGTTCAACTTCTAGGTTTAAGCTAGCTGCTAACCCAAGCACAACTCGGATACAGGACATCTTCACCGCAGGTGAAAAAATTTCATCAAAGTCAATACCTTTTCTCTGATTAAAACCTTTCACAACCAATCTTGCTTTGTATCTTGGTTGAGAACTATTCTTTTCTGCCTTTATCTTGTATACCCATTTGTTCTTGAGTGCTTTTCTGCCATTAGGCAACTTAACCAAATCAAATGTGTGATTCTCATGCAAGGAATTCATCTCTTCTTGCATGGCCTTCAACCACTTTGCTTTATCAACATTTGTAATAGCTTCTTGATAGTACTCTGGCTCTCCACTATCAGTGATCATCACATACTCGTGTGGAGGATATCTTTGAGAAGGTTGACGTTCTCTAGTAGATTTCTCAACTCAAACTCGTCTTGTGGCTCAGCTGGTACCAGCTCATCTTGGTGAGGCACATGATCATCAGTTACATTCTCATCATCTACTTGTATATCTCCCCCATCAACAAAAGTTTCTGTAGGGGGCATAGGCGCAACATCAATATAACTTCTGAAATTTGGTTTCTGTTTCTCAACTTTTTCAAAATCTTCAATTGTCTGGTCTTCAAGAAATATCACATCTCGACTTCTGATAATTTTCTTGTCAACCGGATCCCATAATCTATAACCAAATTCTTCATCACCATAACCGACGAATATACATTGTTTGGATTTACTATCAAGTTTGGACCTCTCATCTCTTGGGACGTGAACAAAACATCTGCAGCCAAACACTTTCAAATGACGGTAAGAGACATTTTTCCCCGTCCACACTCTATTTGGAACATCACCATCAAGTGGAATAGAGGGAGAAAGATTGATCAAATCCACTGCAGTTTTCATTGCTTCACCCCAAAAAGATTTCGATAATTTTGCATGAGAGAGCATACATCTGATTCTGTCATTAATTGTACAATTCATTCTCTCTGCAACATCGTTATGCTGAGGTGTCTTTGGAACTATTTTCTAAAACCTGATTCCATGTTCTCTACAATACTCTTCAAACGGACCTCTGTATTCACCACCGTTATCTAATCGAATACATTTCAATTTTCTTCCCTTTTCTCTTTCAACACTTGCATGAAAATGCTTGAAGACTCCAAGTACCTGGTCTTTAGATTTCAAAGGAAAGGCCCACACTTTTCTAGAGTGGTCGTCAATAAAAGTAACAAAATACGATGCACCACAAAGAGATTTACTATCCATCATACAAACATCAGTATGAACTAAATCAAGAATATTTTGCCTCCTATGAGGACCAGTATTATGAAAAGAAACCCTATGTTGTTTTCCAGCAAAACAATGAGTGCAAGTTTTTAGAGACGTACCTTTCACAGGAAGAAAATTTTTCTTCGCAAGTATATTGAGTCCTTTCTCACTCAAGTGACCAAGGCGCATATGCCATAAATCAGAAGAGGCGTCTTCAATTGCATTCACTTCTTCCTTGCATAGCTTCGTAGGCATCCTATAGAGAGAAGTGGAACTTTGCTCCTTTGCAACTACTAGGGACCCTTTGGTGATTTTACATATACCACCACCACCAAAGTAAGTGTGATAACCCTCAATATCCAAGGCTTTCACCGAAATCAAATTGAGACGAATATCAGGAACATGTTTAACATTCTTCAACTGAAGCTTGCAACCAATCCCAGTTTCAACCCAAACATCTCCCATACCAATAATTTTACATACTCCTTCATCTCCCATTTTTACCATGCCAAAATCGCCAACATTGTAAGATGAGAAGAAATCACGCCTAGGAGTAGCATGATATGAGGCACCCGAATCAATAATCCAAGTTGAATCCTGACATGCAAGGTTTATGGAATTATCATCACAAACAATGTAGACATTACTAACAGATGCAACTGCTGTTGTATCTTTATCATTTTTCTTCTCTTTGTCTTCATCTCTTTCCCTTGATTGGTCTCTCTTAAGGAACCTGCAATTTCTTTTTATGTGACCTGCTTTGCCACAATGATAGCATATCACTTCTTTTCTAGTCATCGACTTGCTACGACTTTCAGAGTTGTCGCGTCTATGGAAGTTTCTAGATTGACTTCTCCCCCGTGATTCTGTAACTAGTGCTTCTGACTTTGAGGAAGAACCAATCAAACCACATTCCTTTCTTCGAGCTTCTTCATTCAACATGCTCTCTTTAACTGTTGACATTTTCAACTTTCCACTTGGAGCTGAATTGGTCAATGTCACAACAAGGACTTCCCAATTATCAGGCAAGGAACCTAACAATAACAACGCTTGCAACTCATCATCTAATTTAATTTCAGCGGTTGTCAACTGATTTACTGTATTCTGAAAAAATACTCATATGCTCTGCCATTGAAACCCCATCTTTGTATTTCATATTCACCAGCTTCCGAATCAAGAATGCTTTATTTTGCACATTCTTTCGTTCATACAACTCTTTTAATTTTTTCCACATCTTGTTAGCATCTATTTCAGTTTCAACATGTGGATATACACTCAAATCCAACCACTGTCTGATCAACGCCATTGTCTTTCTATTCATCTTCTTCCAGTCAGCATCAGATTTATCAGTGGGTTTAGCAGTGTCACCCTCAATAGGATCATACAAATCTTTACTGTATAGCATGTCTTCCATGAGAGTCTTCCAAAGTGTGTAATTAGAAGAGTTGAGTTTAATCATATTCGGACATTTATTTTCCTCCTCCATTTAAATGCACAAATCAAATCAACCGAGCTCTGATACCACTTTGTTGGGAAAAACCAGAGATAATTAGAAATAACTATCTCAATAATGCGGAATATTTTTCCCCTACCTGTGCAAATAAATGGCCAAACAGAAAATAATAATTGGCAGAAAATTAAATAAGACAAACACACTTTTTAACATGGAAAACTTCCCTCAAATTGAGAGAATAAAAACCACGGGACCTAGTCCAGTAAAAACTTCCACTATAATAATTAATGGGTACACCAGAGTCTTCCTAATAACAATAGGGAATATCAATCACTCTTCCTAATAGCAATAGGGAATATCAATCAACAACAATAACCTTATAACAATCTTCCACTAAAGTGGGTATGCCAAAATAACTCTCAGAGAAAGTAAAACTACTCAACGGTTACCACCACTGGAACTGAATTCCTTTCCTTTTCTCTGGCTGCCGTGCGTGCGTGCGGTTACTGTTGTTGTTTTTGGTTGTTTGTCTTTGCCTTTGCCTTCAGGATTTGAGATCCCTTTCCTTCCTTTTATTTTCCTTTACATGGGTCAAGCCCAATAAACCACATATTCCTTTTTTTTTTCTTTTATTTCAATAATAATAATAATAATAATACTAATAAAATTGGTGGGTTCCACTTGGGGAGTGAGCCCACCCAACAGTGGTGGGTAGTCATCACCTTACAAGTCGGTTTTGTAGGAATGTGTAAGGTTCAATCCAAATTCTAGGATGACATCAGAGCTTATTACAAGATCTATTGGACCACCACTTTCTATCATGTCACCGCTATGGGACCTCTCGGGTCACGTCTAGATGTTTAGTCTTGGTCGTGAGAAGAGTATCTTAAGAGTCATCACAATGTATTTATAAGTGGTAGATAATTTTCACCTACAAATCATTTTTATGAGATTGTGTTAGGCCTAATCTAAATTCTAACAGAATATTCGTTTAAATTGTTTATTAAAAACTTTTTTCGAAAAAAAAATTGTTTATGTATCCTGGGGTTAATGAGTTTACATTTTGTCAATTGTTTTTTTTTTTTTTTTTTTCAGCGTGGAAATCAATCAATATCAAAAATCACAATGGGAATTATCACTATGGTGTGGATCACTATTGGAGTTTGTTCCTTCATAGCATTCCCTTCCAAATCTTGGCTTTGGCTAATTTCCATCTTTAAGTGAGACATTTTTACTTCCATTCCATCAACTTCTATTAAGAAATAAATAAAATGTCAATTGGTAAAATTAAAACTAGAACATCAAAATTTGAAATCACGATGAAGATTTAATTTTCTATGTCATCATCTATCCCTATATGTCATTAAAAATCAAATTTGGTTATATTTCAATTCATATCTATGTAACTATGGAAAATTGAAATTGTTTTTTTCACCAAAAAGTAATATCTAAGTATTGAAATTAATATTTTGTGCAGCACAATGCAAGTAATTCTGGCAACTATCAAATATATTCCACAGGTTAGAATATATCTTTATTTTTTACAAAAAAAAAATCTTTATTTCATTCTGACATTCTAATGAGTGAAAACCTACCATTAGACATGCCCTTTTTAGGTCTCTTCTTCAAAATCATGCTACAATTGAAGTAATTAACTTCCATTGCTTTTTATGTTGGAGGAAATTAACTTCAATTACTTAAATCTAAAATGGTATTGCAAATCTTGTAGTAATGAATATGAAATTCCAGTTTAAGTTCGTATCATTTAATGTTGTAAAATAACGGTCATAATAACATTATATCATAATAGAATTTGAACAAATTTCTATTGTTCTGTAATATACTTTTTAAAATTTTAACTCTTTTCGATACCTTGATCAATCAGATTGCAATGGACTAAAAAGATTTCATTGTTTTTGAAGTTACATGACCCAAAAGTTATTTGCTCCTTTTATGTGATACAAAAACATTAACAAATTAAAAAAAGCATTATACTTATGCTACAAACATCATATTACAAACATTTTTGTTAAGATACTTATGCTACACAAATTAGACTAATAATTGTGTTGTGAAATTAATACAGGCAGTTATGAACTTCATGATCAAGAGCACAGATGGATTTAGCATTGGAAATGTGTTCCTTGATTTTTGTGGAGGAATGGCAAACTATGCTCAGATGGTTACACAATCAATTGATCAAAGTATGTCTTTGTTCTCAATTTCACATTAATTATAGTAACATGACAAGTGACTTGATGCATCAATGTATGTAATTAAATTAATCAAAGTTCTTAATTTTTTGTCATTCTAGATTCTTGGGTGAATTTCTCTGGGAATATTGGCAAAGTATTATTATCCCTGGTATGCATTAGTCATTTTTTTACATTCACTTCAATATTAATGATTCAGTGTTTTGTGAACCAAATTAACCGACTGATTTAATTAGTTGAATTGAGGATTGGTTAGTCTGTCAATTAGTTTAGTCGCACTTGATTCTCAATCTCTTAGAATTGAACTAAATTGAACCATTTGAAACGGATTTAACCACATTTGATTCAAACGGTGTGATTTTTTGAAAAAAAAATTGTTTTAATATTTACCTATTTATTAGTTATGTGGTTCAACCGACTCAACCATGACCTAGAGACTGAACCAATTAGATTACTAGCCCGATTTTTAAAACACTCTGGTGATTTGATGTCTTCTTTTTTTTTTTTCCCATGATATTATAAGTTCTTGTATTGATGATGATCATAAAATTAAATTAAATTAAATAAGGAGAATAATTCAAGCATGATATATAGGAAAATTCATTACTCTAGTGCAACTGTAAGTTAAGAAGCAGACACATATGTAGCTTAGAAATTCTGTTTTACTTTCATTGTTGCTTGAGCCTTGAGATTTCTCCTGGAAAGTTGATTTGGAAGAAGACTTGCATCAAATACTTTGGATTCAAAAAGCAAACATGTTTGGTTTAAGGTTGAGTTCTATCGTAAATCACATTTTTAAACGGTTTACTGTGAATCAATATTTAAAAATTATTAAAAAAATTAACGACGATTGAACATACTCTTCAAAAGCAATAACTTATGATTGTCTTCGTCTTTATATATATATTTCATATTTTTATCAAACCGATATTATTTTTATTCAATCATAAAAATAAAGATATCACTTAATATCTATTTCTAAGAAACGAAGTCGGTAGTCTTTAGAATTTTAAACATTATATAAAAACTGGTCTATGATGGACCACCATGATCTATGTTAGAATTACAAAATAGATCTACTTGAGTCTATCTCTATCACAATTGTTTACTTCTTAGTCTTACATCTGCTTGTTATTCATTTTTTATAACATAAATTTTAGAAAATAAAAATAGAAAATAATTTAAAAAAATAAAAATGGCCTTAAAGTTTTTAGTCATGAAATAGTTAGTTACTCATGTATATTGGACACATTTTCAGGTGTGCATGTTCTTTGATCTTCTTTTCATGTGTCAACATTATGTGTTGTATCCTTCAAAGAAATCATCGTCAATCTCTACTTCTAAACTCAATGACAAAGTCACAGAGCCTCTCATGAAAGTAGCAACAAATATGCAATGAAGATAACAAATAAGATTGGTCACACTACATACGAAGATAATCAACTTAAGTGGTTAATGAGCTTTTATTTTTTACTAGAATAATTATCGATTAGATTTTACTTATCTTCCGACTAAACTTTGGATTATCATAACTCCATTTTTTTTATTTGATTAGCACTTACTTGGTTAGTTTGGAAAATAAACAATCAAGTTATTTTTCGTTAACAAGCATTTAATGGTGATCAAATATTGGACAATATTACATTTGTTTCGTGCTATTGGCTCAAACACAGACAAAAGTTTTTGTTATGATTTTGTTTGATCTTTTAGGAGCCGTTGTTGCGATGAAATTCTCTTGACATATACGAGAGTGCAACGTTTTTAATCGATTTGTACTTTTTTTTATATTCTTGACACATCTTTAAACGTTTTTAATATATATCTCTTGGTCAAAATCATTTATTCTAACCATAGACATGTGTTGTTCTCACTTTTATTTAGAAGATTTAAGACACACACTAATAATTCAAACATACATATATGATGGGCAACGTTTTAATAAGTGATAAGTATTTGTCTCGTCTATGATTTATATATTAAATTATAATTAATATGTTGATTTTTTTTCAAAATTTTATCTAAAAGATATTCAAGAGACACACTATTAATAAAGTACATATTTATCTTTTAATAATTGATTCGAGAAATATCATCTTTTAACCAATTGACCTCTAAAAAATATTTATTTCGTGTATTATTTATATAATAAAATAATATTAGTGTTTTATAACTTTCTTCAAATTTTTATCAAGATGATATGTTTAAGAGACACAACTAATAAAATATATATTTATCTTATAAATAATTCATTTATAAAAGACCATCTTTTAACTAATTGGTTAGAAGTTAAATATTTATCTCGTGTATGATTTATACAGTAAATTATAATTAGTTTATTACAAACTTTTTCAAATTTTTGTTTAAAAGATATTCAAGAGAAATACTACATATGCGATATATATTTCTATTTTAATTAATTATATGTGAAAAATCATCTTTTAACTAATTGACATGCATATAATATTTGTTACGTGTATCGTTCAAACAAAACCAATAAAATTAATTATCATCATCAATATAATGGAAATTTAATCAAATTTATAACTTAAATCTTTAAATAAACTCATATTTTCATCTCTAACAACATCAAATAAAGAATAAAGAACTAAATCGGGAAAAAAAATATAAAAGACCAAAACGTTAACTAAAATTAAGTTAAGGGACCACGGATGCAATTTAGTTTTTTTTTTTTTTTTCCTTTATAATTTTTTGTTTATTTACTTTCAATCCTCTCACTTTCTCTCTATACATCCGAACGAATCAAAAAGATGCAGAATACCATTTTGAATAGCCGAGATAGGTTCCAAAATTAATTCTACGATTTGTTTGCTAAAGAAAATTCCAAGGTCATAAAGTCAAGAGAAAAATGTGGTAATATAATAATATTAGAACACATGATACTAATTACTAGGACAATAGGAGTACACATACTTTATAATAAAATGAAAATGTGACACAACTCATGCCTCAACTTCCTAATTTTGTGATCGCGTTTAACTATAATTATAACACAACACGTATAAGAGAGTCACTTCAAATACATAACATGATTTTTGTTCACACTAACAATATTCAATGGTGACATTTTTTTTAATAATGTGTATAGTATGTAAAATATTCAAGATGAATTGTTTGATTGAGATCAAACCATCGATATATATTTAAATTCAGTATTTTTATTTAATTGTAATGTAAAAATTAAATAATATTTTTTTTTAAACAATATGATCACAATCTAATGGTATATGAAGTCTTAACTCCTAAATATGTAAATATAGGATGACTTCATGGAATTCTAATTGATGAAAAAAAATGGAACATTACATGTATGCAATTATTTTTTTTAAAATTATTTATTTAAAATATAATAGATACATAATATTCATTCTTATATGATATACATGACTCAAAAAATTATATTTGATTTAATGCATGAAGAATGATAAATAACATATTCTACATATCAAATTAACGTGGTTGTAAAAGACCATCTTATTTTTAAATTTTTTTTAACACATGTATTAAGAATATTTAAAGTTGATTTATTTAATATTAAAAATAGCGCAAACAGGATTGGTAAAAAAAATAGCGCAACCATAAGTTGCTACAAATATGGCAACGTGATAAATAATAAAAATGAGTAGGCAAAGGGGAAGCAAGGTCAAAATCTAATAAAAATATAATATTTACTAATATAAAATATATATATATATATAATATTTACTTTTGAATTACTCAACAAAATGTCTAGCATTAATTTGAATCTAATTAATTACATAATGGTAGTAATAGTTATAACAGAACACATGAGACTAGGACAATGAGTTACAAACCTTGCGCTTCACTATAGTCTACTCATTCTTCTTAACAAAAAAAAAAAAAAGAAACTCTCATTCATTACACTCTCCCCTCGTCTGGCCGCCGCGTCGTCGCCGCATTCAGCCGTATCCTCGGGTACATTTCTTCATTCTTTCACGTCTACCACTTTCAATGTGTGTTGTACGTGTGGTGTTTATTCTATTGATTTCAATTTTTCTTGAATTATTTAAGTATATGGATCTTGATTTCTAAGTGTAGTTATTTTATGAATGTATAATTCGTCCAGGACATTAAAAATCTCAAGACCCTAACCACATATTGTGATTAGAGTTTTCTTCCATGGCTTCTTGGCATTCGGTTCCAATTCATTTGTCATATGAAATTTTGGGTTGGTCTGCATTCATTTCTTGGTCTATTAGCTTCTACCCACAAGTCATTTTGAACTATCAAAGGAAAAGGTATGTATTGGAGATCATATGATGAAACAATTAAAAATAGAAAGTGGTTAACAAATATATCATCTATACATCCATTGTGATGTTCTCTCTCTATATATATAGATAGATGATACGACAAACATGTTATTAACTAGTAGTTCAAATTGTATATTGTTAGGTTGAATATCATATTTTAGGCAAGACTTTTTATTTTTGTGTGTGAGTTTCTAATGATATTTATCATTTTGACAAATACTACTAATAAACTCACACACGTAAAGTGAATATTTTGAGTTTGAATTTGAGTTACTACAGAAAATGTCCGGCCTAACAATATTGCAATTGTCAGTTGAACTGACTAATAACAATGGGAGGACCTATAATTATTAATATAATTTTTTCATTATTATTATTATTATTTGATTTGAATTGAGTTGAGTTTTGTTTTTTAATTGCCTAGTGTTGTTGGGTTGAACTTTGATTATGCGGTGCTAAACATGGTGAAGCAAATTTTCTATTTGGTCTATAATGTGTCTATGTTCTTCAGCTCTTCTGTTCAGAAGCAATATGCAAATAAATACGGCCACAAACAGGTAATTAATTTGGTCTATTTACTAGTTTAATTAATTACTACTAAATGTGATGTTATTTTTTAATTGAGAGTTTTTGAGTGTCTTATTTACACCTCATACGGTAGTTGGAGACTATGAAACACATATATTAACATATGGACACCAAACATGACACTGACACATCAACATCAGTAATAATTTCAAAAAATGAGCTGATTAAACATAATCAATGTGTTAGTATCATGTAGATATCAGACACAAGAACACACATTCGATCAAAAGTGTCAATACTATAGAGATTCCAAAGACATTTAATATGTTAAGATGCAAGTTAAAACTCAAACTCGAAATACTCTTGTTTGAATGGGCTTAATTACAAAAAAAATAAGTTTGTACACAATCAAAGAGAAAATTATATCGTAAACTTTGCATAAACTGAAAACAGCTTAAAACAATAAACTATTTACATGAAATGTCTTTTTCTATAGTAATGACTTATGAAAATAAGTTAAAAATAATTTATTCACATTTTATAAGTTATTTTTTTATAAGTTCTTCTAAAATCTTAGACATGTGTTAATGTTATTACAAAATAAAAATTTGAATAAGCTCCTCCAAATACACATGTGTATGTCCTTTCATCTACCTACATTTTTTTATTATTATTATTTGCTAAATCCATTTCCAATTAATTTTAATATAACGTGTAGAGAACTAATTACACTTTTTATTTGTTTCTTCAGATGAATCCTGTGGCATCAAATGATGTTGCATTCTCAGCCCATGCTATTCTACTTTCAGTAGTTACCTTATACCAAATTGCAGTTTATGAAGTACTATTTTTTTTTTCAACACACTCACTATTATTAATTTTTATATTTTGTCACAATTTTCATGTTTTATGATTGTCCTAAAAGTTGCAAATTTCTTGTGTAGCGTGGAAGTCAAAAACTCTCTAAAGTGACTACAGGAATCGTACTTGTTGTCTTGTTAGCTTCAGGAGTTTGTGTCATCATTGCTTTGCCCCATCAACATTGGCTTTGGCTAATTTCCATCTTCAAGTATGTATATATTCTTTTTTTTTTTAATAGATGAATGATATAATTATTATTAAAAAAAAAATCATTCATATTTCTAATTGCTCTACACTCTATAAATCAGTTATATTAAAAATTAATAATAAATATGCTGCTAGGTTCTCTAATTGTTTAATTTCTATTTCTGTTAAATTTTATTAGAGCCTATTATCATCACTAGAGTTGTTACTTTACCATTGTTACTTCTGTTCTAATTTATGTTGAAATTTGATCATGTTACAGTGGCATCCAAGTTGGTTTGACAATTATAAAATACATTCCCCAGGTGAAGGATTTATCCTAATTTGGATTATTTTATCAATTTATTTTATTGTTTTGCATTAAAAAGGTTTAAATCAATTTACAAAAATATATTAAATTATTATTACTTAAGGTAAATGAATGTTTATTTAAAAATATTAAAGTAAACTTAAAAAAATATGTATAACATTCAGCAAAAAAAATGTATAACAATTTTATGAGAGAATATGTATTTAACAAATTAACAATTATATAAATTGATTTTAACATCATTTTAGAATAAGAAATATATTTTTTATTGGCCCAAGTATAAAAAAGTTGTATAAAAACTGTTTTTTTTTTTTTTTTTTTTTTTTTTTTTTTTTTT
>JBBPBQ010000004.1:4426446-4440992 GCA_037974755.1 Cicer yamashitae
AAAAAAAAAAAAAAAAAAAGTAGGACAAAGTGAAAATCAAAAGGATGCTTAATTTTTTTTTATTATCAATAAAAAGATGTTTAATTTGTTAAAAGGTCTTATATTTTAACTAAAAAATTGATATTTTTGGCTTCAGAATTTTTTTTTATTCATATACATTATCTAGTTTTGCTCTATTATTTTTTTTTTAATTGCAGATGATTCCTGTAGCTGCTAATGATGTTGCTTTCTCCACTCATGCACTTATAATCAAATTAATTCTTTTGTATCAATTTGCAACCTATGGAGTAAGTATAATCAATTTCTTGTTGAACTCTCTTGATAATTCAAATAAGAGGTCGTTTATTTTCTTGTTTGAGTACACTTTTCTTTAGATTAAACGTTTGTTTCGAAGTGTATTCAAACACAAAAACAAACCCATCGACAATGTTTATTTTTAAGTTTGAATATACTGTGCTTCAAACTAAATATTATTTTTTGACGTGTAACATGAATAAGATTTTCTAAAAGTTTGTTTGATTTGAGAAAACATCACATTATTTTTTATTTGATTTAATTTTTTTAAAAGTTAAGAAATATAATGAAACAACTTAATAATTTTCTAGAGAATAAAAACAATGACGAGACATTGTTTTAATAGTAAGATGTTTAAATTTCTTCAAAAACGATTGTAAAATGGTTATTAATGACACTTTGTTTATTAATAATTTTCCTTTTCCCTAATTTTTTTTTTAAAAAGAAACTTAAAACAAAAAAACATTTTGTCAAACCAAACATTCCCTTATATATAGTAAATAATTTGCTTATTTTTATAAATGGCTTATGCAGCATGGAAATCAGAAGCTATCAAAATATGTGATTGCAATAGTTGGTGTTGTGTGGTTCATTGCTGCTGTTTGTTTTTTCATAGCATTACCTAATCACTCTTGGCTTTGGCTAATCTCCATCTTCAAGCAAGTATTTATTTATTTTACACATCTATCTTTATTCCTTCATTGTCATTTTTTAAAATTGTGATGTTGTGGTCATAGAAATTGCAGCCATGGACATAGTTTCTGATTAATTAAAATTGAAGTTGTCAATCATTAATAAGTGAATCCTAAAGATTAAGACAACTTCCCTTCAATCTAAAATTTTATCATAAAAAAAAAAAAATCTTATATCGTATTACATTATTGCTTCTTTGATAATTAAAGTAAGATGGAAAGTGTACTTAGAAAATTGATTCAAGGCTCGAGCTTGATGGCTAATTAAAAGTTTGAACATTCAATTAATAGATTTTAATGTTTCAACTCATATGCATGTAGATATAAGATTGTGTCATGTGTGGTAATATTGCAAAATGTGAGTCTCTTATGTTGATATTCCTCTGTTCTTCATTTTTAGTTATTTTTCAATGTATTAGTCAAGCCTTGATTGATGGTTTTCTTTTATTTTATTTTTTTGAAAAATTGATTGATGAAATTAATTGAATTTTATCACTTTGTAGCAGTACTTTATTTTTTATATAATTGTTAATATTATTATAGCTATATTTTGTACTATGCTATGATTAATTATATTTTCTTCTAATAATTTGTGGAAATCAATAACACTGCAGCTTAATTCAAGTATTTATGACTCTCATCAAGTATTGTCCCCAGGTTTCAATGCCTTACCCTCTATTTTATGTTTTATATCATCATCTTCAATTTTTGCTATAGATTCTTCACAATTTTGTAGGATAAATATTCAATTTCATCCCTAAAATTATAGCATTGTATTAACCAAATCTTTCATGTTATAAAATGTTACTCAAAATCGTCTATTTATTTGGATCTATTATCATATATATATATATATATAGATGATATTATTTACTTAGTTTCAAATGCATTTCTAGCATTACTAGTTTAATATCATTAATTATAATATCCGCAAATATCAATATAAAAATATATCTAATTAATAATTTATAATTTCCGAAATCATTTTGAAATATCATTAATGTAGGATATTAGGTTGATAGAGTCCTACAACTTGAAGGACTAATTAAAAAAATTGAGGATTTACTCCAATTTCATATTTGCTTCATTAATAATAGAGAAATGAATTTATTGTGTTTTCCTTTTATTCATCTTATTAAGGAAAAGTATATTCACTTAATTAGACCCAACAATAATTTGTTGCTAATTTGTGACTATTTTGTAATGAAATTAATATAGGCATTCATGAACTTCTTGAGAAAGAGTACAGATGGATTTAGCATTGGTAGTGTTCTCCTTGATTTTTCTGGAGGAATCTTTAATTATTCACAAATGGCCATACAATCTATAGATCAAGGTTTGTGATTTTTTCTACCAATTTTGAATTAGATCATGCAATAAAATTATTTGACCATTAATGTTGATAATTATGACTTATGAATTTTTACTTTATTTTTATCTAGGTTCTTGGGTGAATTTCTATGGGAACATTGGAAAAGTATTTATATCCTTGGTAATTTAATCTTCCTTAACTTATATTCTAGCATTTTTTATATAGTAAGAAAACTGTTATTTTATTATTAATGAGTGTTTGGTTGAGCAATGTAAAAAAAAACCATTATTTTATTATTAAAGTGTTTGAAACTCTCAACTTAATTTTTAGAAGCTTCAATGTATAATTTTTGATCCACCGTAATTTTAGTGGTTTCCAAACACTAAAGTTTTTTTTTTCTCTCAGCACTCAAACAATACATTGAGTTTAATAGTTTTACAAGCATTGCACTGAGTTTTATATAATAATTTTGGTTAAATACACAATCATCATTTTATTTACGATTACGTCGATGATTGGTGTCATTTTGACAAAAAATATGTATAAAATGAGTTTTGAAATAGATATATTTGTTTTTACTTTTTTTTTTATCAAATTAACACTGATCAAGTCATCATTTTAGTTGTAAGAAGGATGAGAAGCATAAATTAATTTTTACTTGGTACACTGAAAATAGTCATAATAGTCCTCCCATTTTATTTATTCCCGGTTTTGGTCTCCACACAGAATTTTGGTTCAAAACTTGATGAAGTGTCATTATTTTGCGTTTATTTAAATCACACTATGCTTCAAGATTTCGTGGCACAACAATTGTACCTGAAATATATGATCATAGATGTGTGTGGCATGGCTTAAAAAAATAATACTTCATCAAATTTTGGACCATAATTATGTTTTGGGGACCAAAACTGGGAGAAATAAAATGGAGGACTACTTTCGTGATTAAGCTAAAATAGGAGGATCAAAACTGCAATCAAGCCTTTTTACTTTTATAAGGTCTTATTTGTCGTCAGAATTTCGAAGTGATCCGTGATAAAATTTATCCCTTCACTAAATGAAGGCTCTTTATTGAAAATATCTCTTTAATTTCTTGTAGGACTTTATATCTAGCTTATTAATAATTAATAATTTTTTATTTTTGAACACAATTGCAGGTCTCTATATTCTATGATTCTATTTTAATGTGTCAACATTATGTACTATATCCTCATAAGGAAGTGCTTAATTCTAAAAATACTGAAGAAATCCAGAAACCACTGATCAGCTCAAGTTCATTAGATCAACAAAATAATAGTTTAGTATAAATCTTATCATCTTCTATTACAAGTTGGAGGTTCTTTGAGCATGTAATATACAAAACAGAAATCAACCAACATGTATGAATACTATTATCAAATAAAACCATTATTTATATATTATTTTAATAGTTTTTGTTCTAATTTAACTTTTTATGTGATAAACTTTTTATATATTATTATCAAATGACTTGTGCTAAAATTATATATCATGCACTTCACCCATCATATCATTCAAGATATGTCCAAATGACATAGAAATTATGCTTTTGAACATTTGAAATTACAAATAGACAAAAGGGTCAGGAGGCTGCCAATGTTGCTAAAACTTTGGTGCCTAGTTAATGTGGTACACTGAAGCTACATTTACAACATCTTTCTGCTTTCAGCATTGGTTACTTATTTGTAACTTCTGACATTTTGCTTCCAATGCTGAATATTTGGTGATGTATTCTCATGAGTTGTAATAATCTTCATGGAATTTGAAGTCAGAGGATGACCACACTTTCCCATGAAACTCTTGGTGCCAATGTTTCTCAATGAAGGTCTGTTAGGAGGTAAAGAAGTTTTGCACTCTGCCATACTAAGAGTGGGAGGATGTCTTCCCTCATTAGTTGATTCATAATGTATCGGAGGGACCTGCAAGATAACATAAGACGAACTTTTACCAGATTCTTACTAAAGTAATTATCTTAGTTCAGATATAATAAATAAGAGTATATTAGTAGAAGATAATGTTTCATTGGTATTTTAAAATGTGACGCGAGAGTATTACTTTCAACTAGGTCATGTTGTCTCATCACTCATAGATATGGACTTAAAAGATACCTTTCTTGTCTCCATGTTTGATGCTTTCCTTTCTTTGTAAAAATCAGGTAGTGGTCTTGCTTGGAAGCAAAAGCTTTGGCGTAGTTTTCTAATCTCACTCCCTGCTTTCTCCTGAAAATCGGAGGATTAAATATATAATTATTGATTTTTTATTCTCACAATACAATATTTTCGAATCAAGTTTAGTTTCTACAAAAAGTTTCATCAACGATTACTCTTAGAAATCACCAAAACGTCGATGAAAATATTTGTAAGACAAAACTTGACAAGAAGATATTTTGTAGAGACTAATATTATATTTAACTCTATTTGTTACATACCTTGAGTTTTGTATGCAGCTGAACTTTTTGTGTTTCATTAGCATTGAACTTTTCTTCAAGTTTCTAAATTTGATGAAGATCAATAGACAAACAAAAAGACAAGTACTTTAGTTAGTGACCATATGAAGTAAAACTCATAATCAACTAAATTTAAGAGAAATATATAAAGATATTAGATTTGCCTTCTTTCTTCTTGCAGCTCTTTCTTCTGTCCTCAAGCTGAAAGGTGATGATATAATTGGTGATCTCATTTTATTTCTGCATGCAAATACAACATTAGAAAACAATGATAACAAAGAAAGGTAAAGCAGCACCTTCAAGACCAATAGACCATATACTACTTAATGAGATAGTAATGTGCTGGTTGATAATGCTTGTAGATAAAACATGTACCAGAGTGTTGTCAACTGCGGATCATGAAAAAATAGCAGTTTGTTCACATTTCGCTACTTTATAATCACTATTTTAACAATATTGTGTATTAAATAGCGTATGCAAAACAATAGCAAATTTGTTCAAATTCTGCTATGCAATATTGCTATAGCTTTACTATTTAACAATAAATTTATCTTCTAGCTCAGATATTTATCAAAAGGTGTGTGTTTGGTTTCTTTAACAGTGAGTTTAAAGTAAAATGATTTATGTTCAGATTTCATCCACTTCAACATTGAATATGTGTCCAAACAAGCTATCAATCATACACGAATGAAACACCTATATTTGTGCACTTGGTGCCTAATGAGTTTCAATTCATTCCAATAGTTTGATGATCAAAGTGAAAATGACTTACTCTCCGGAGAGCAAGCGCCATTTAGGACCGGCTGTATGGTTGCGCGAGGCTGACGAATCACTAGGTGTTTTGTTCCTATGAATTTACAAAGATTATAATCACAATGTCAATATTAGAACACCTAGAGAAAACTTGACACTTTAAAGAAAACAAATTCTACATTATAACTAATAACTTTGTAGAAATCAGGTACCTACCTTTTCTTTTCTGTTAATGGAGTCAATGAAGAATGCTTTTGCATCTCTTTGGAAGCCTGCAATTGTTAAAATGACTCACTTTAGCATTGTTGACATCAATTTAAAACTTGGAAGATCACAGCAAAATTGAAATTGAAAAACATGTAGTTAGGAGTTGTAAATAGTGTATTTGTAATTATGTGTAATATTTTGGCCTCGGCACGTTAATCAGGCCTATTAGATTTAGAGTAGTCTATATAAACGTATTAGTGTTTGTATTCTTTTACAACTTTGAAATATATCAGAAGTATTTTCTAGACGAATCGAAAAGACAAAGCAAAAGAATATGGAATACTACTACCATAGTTGGTGTTTTTAGAGGAGTCACACTATCCTTTGAAGCCTTGGAAGAAGCAGCACCAACTTTTGAACTTTCAAATCTCCTCATCACTGATGCAGTCAATCTATTGAATTCTCTAATTGGTGTAAAGTTAACTGACTTTGGAGTTTGTTTCTTTTTATCTGCATTGCTTAATTCAGCTTGGTTTTTGTTCATTGGAGTGACAAAGTTATCTATATTGGAAGAAAAAATAGGAGCAGTGGATTTAACAGGTGTAGTAGTAGTAGTGAACTTGGAAGTTCCATTAGCTTTTAAGAATTTAAAGGTAGAAGAAATTTGTGGTTTCTTCTTGCTAGTTGATGCCAAAACTTCTTGATCATAGCTAGAGACCTGTTGCAAAAACTACCACTATGTTAGTGCTATGACTATGACCTCAAAAAGAGAGAAAAAAACAAAATCCTATCTTTTTTAAGTGTTGTGTAAGGTTATTTTCTATGAAGTACAAACTTCGGACACGACACTTGTACTGACACATTGGTACAATAATAATTTAAAAATAAAATAAAATTAAATGTAACTATATGTGTCAGTGTCAAATACTGACATATGTCGGACATGGCTATACTTTTAATCTGAAGTGTTTGTGCTACATAGGATATTCTACACAAACCAAGAAAGGGTCTTATTTTTTTATGATACCAATGTCTTGTCTATTATCTTTGTACAATTATTTTTCTGTCTACCTCAAATAGTTAAAGATATAATTGGTAAAACTTTGAACCCACAGTTAAAAAGAAACATAAGGAGTAACATAATAACCTTCAATATTGGTGTCATGATTGGAGGTGTTGCACTTAACTTTTCACTTTGCTCTTGAAGTGTATCAACATTTTCAATCTTTTTTTGCAATTCAACCTTCATTGAATTCCTTAAAACTTCTTGTTCCATTTGTGTCTCAGATTCTTCTAACTTGTTCATTTCAGATACAACACATGTCTTTATACTCGAATCTAAATCACGACTAGTTTCATCTGACTCAGAACTCAAACTCAAAACTTTCGCATCTAGTTCGTCTTTGACAATAACTTCATAGTTTGGACTTTTCGGCGAAGAATTGTTGCTTCCAACAATATCTTGATTTCCTATGACATTGTTTTGTGCAGCATTGTTGTTTGCTTGTTGTGCAAGTAATGCAGCTGCTTTTTGAGCTGCAAGTTTTTTGTAGTGAGCTTCAAAGAAAGCTTTCTTCTGTGCAACTGAACCAGGTCTTGAAAACCTTTCAGCTTCTTCGACATAGCGGTTTTGAGAGAAACTAGACCATTTATCCCATGCTAGAGATTCTGACATAAACCTCCCAAATGAGATTGATTGTCCAAGTGCATGCATTGTGTTGTTCTGAAATTCACAAGTTTCATAGTTTTTTCAAGGTGAAACCTTCACAAAACATAGGCAAAAAAATGTTTTTTCTTAATCAATTTCACCTAACAATAGACCCCAAAATTTAAGGATTCGGCTTAAGTGTTGTATGATTATGCCTGCATGCAGTCACATGCATTTCGGCTGTTCGATCAAGATCAAAAAATTCAAATTTTGATTCTTTTGTTAATGTATAATACCGAATTTGAAATTTAAATTGTCCAATTTTGATCAGTTGAAATATGTGTAAATGAGGGCAATCACATGACCGTGACTATATACAACCCGAATTCAATAATTAAACCTTGTGTAACTCAATCAATCATCAAAGAATAACAAGCATAAATTAAATAAAATTATTAAGTCCATGAAAAATCAGTTACAAGGGGTCCCCAATAATAGATCCCATAAAACATAGGAAAATATAATAAGTTTTTTTTTTAATTAATAGCACCTGAACAATATATACCCCAAAAAACAAAACTTCAATGTTTCATGTTATGGTGAAACCCATTGGAAAAAAATGTCATTTGTTTTTTCAATTTCACCCATCAAAGATTAACAAGCAGAAATAAGCAAACTCACTTGAAAGATCAGTTAAAAAATATAAGCAATTTTTTTTAAAAAAAAACGACTTTTTATTATTTCCACCCTAAAAATAGAACCCCCACCCCCAAAAAAACACTTCAATGTATCATGAATCCATGATATGGTGTTAACCCAATTCATTATCAAAGATTCACAAGCAAAAATAAGCAAACTCAGTTAAAAGGGGACCCCAAGTTGAAAAAAATGTATTGCAATTCAATTAATGAACTCATTAATGAACCCCAAATTAAAAAAAAAAAAGTTTTTTTTAATATTTGCACTCCAAAAAACTTCAATGTACCATGTTATGGTGTAACCCAATTCATCAATTATCAAAGATTCACAAAGCAAAAATAAGCAAATTCTCAAGTTGAAGAAAAATCAGTTAAAAAAATTATTGCAATTCAATTAGTAAAATATCATTAATGAACACCAAATTAAAATCTCATGCTATCATAAGCTACATGCATAACCAAGGAAAACATGAAGTAAAACAGAATAATAAAAATAAATAAAATAAAATAAAAACATAAAGAAAGAGAGTTATTTCATGGTATTTAAGAATGCAATAATACAAAATTTGGAAGATAGAAGTGATTGCTGAATGAACTAACCTCGTTGGCTTCATTGTTAATTCCAGAAGCATAACAAAATGGTTGCATGAGACAAGTTGAGTCACCCATGTTTCACTCCAACGTTGAAACCTCAAAAGATCCAAACTTTGCTACAATTATTATGACCCTCTTTGTTTATTAACATTATTTTATTATATTATATTATATTATTTTATATGGCCGTTAGTATTAGTATTGTAGTACACATTCAAATTTGAAATTCAAAATCTAAGGCCATGTGTGTGTGTGAATGATGTGGAGAAACAGACAACTTTAACAGAACGTTGAAAAAGTGAGGTGTGTGCTGTGTGGTATGCAACCTTTTCTAGTTTCCAAAGTGTGGGGTCCATCGTCAAAACAAAATGTAATTCTTCGGTCGATGTTGTTAATTGGTTAGATTTTATGTATAGTTTTTATCAATATTTTAAAATAACGATAGATTATTCAATATTTTATCAAAAGATTAAATATGTTTCTAGTTTTTATAATATTTTTATTTTTTTAAAATAAAAATATATTTTTTAGTCTCTACAAAATTATTCAATAAACAATTTTAATCTTTATTAAAATGAAATATATTTAATTGTTTTCAATTTTGAAAAATTTGAATGATTTTTTTAAACATTTTTAAAATATTTTAAAAAAATTTTCAAAAAAATTTAATTTTTTTAAATTTAAATAAATTAAATATAAATTTTTTAAATGTAAAAAAATCAGAATAAAAATAACAAAATATAGACATAAAAATTAAATTTCAAACTTATTTTCTAGAGAAGATGGACCTAGAAAATATGTACAAGTGTAGATGGATCCTAATCAAATTTTAAATTCTCAACAATATACAAGTGTAGATGGACCCTGATAAATTAAAACTAAATTGGTCTCATGACATATGTTATTCCACAAATAAATTTAGAGTAAAGCTAAACAAGTTTTTTTTTTACTTAGACTAAACAAGTTAATGTAAATCATATTACTCTCCAAACCATAGACAAATATAAAAATTATCCCATCATCCTAAATTTTTATTATAACAAAAATGACAAATAAAAAAATTTAGTTTTTTTTCATAAAAGGATAAAAATTGAAAACATAATAAACTAAATTCTTTTGTAACATTATATCATCTCCACACCCAAAGAATTACAAAACGTCCTGTGGCATCATATAAATAATCAACAAAATTGGAATAACGTATGGCACATGTCAAAATGCATGCAAGAGAGAGCATGGATTTGTGCTAGAAAAGTGTACGTGATGATCACTTGGAGTCTAATTGTGAGGTAGATTTTGAAAAAAATTTAATGAAAATGTTTTAATAATTTACAATTTACAATTTATAAATTTAAAAGAATTTTATGATAAATAGATATATAATATCATATTGTTCTTTTAATTTTTTTTAATTTATTAAATAGATATCAAAATATTAATTTAACTATCCAAAATCCTCCCCTCTAAAACTCTCTAAAAACTAACCTTCAAATAGATCCTTAGGTAATAAACAATTTCTTCAAGTTCATCCTTTCTCTCATCCACATTTTTTCACATGGTTAAATTTATTACTTGTTTCTACACTAGGTTGCACTTCTTCATCCTAATTTCTTCTAGTCAGAGTTCAAATACACATGTTGTCAGCCTGCCACTAGCTATATTTCTTGTTACTTTCGTCCTTTATTATAAACATTCATTGTTTTTTCCACTCTTATTAAGAAAAGTTGATATGATAATTAATGTATTTATTTTATGTGTTAATGTTTTTAAAATAACCTAAATATATTAACTTTATCTTTACATATTTCAAGACAAATTAGTAATATGAATAAGAGGTATGCTTGAAAAAAATAATAACTGCACCTAATAAATTGAAAGAGTTTGTATTTAGAGACAAATATTTATTTCTTCCAAATGGTGCTAATAATTAGTATTTTTTAAGACATGGATTCAAATGAAAAAAAAGGACAAAACCTAAATGAATTTTCTATTTTAGATGTTTTAAGGAAATTAAGGTGATTGTAAACTTTATAAAATGAAACATGATTTTTTTGAATTGATTTGACAAAGTTGGATACGACAAATAAAACAAAATCAAGCTCCACTTACTTCCACCGTCTTGTTTTCATTTCTAAAATAATTAATAGTTTAAAACATGTTAAAAAGTCATTGTAATTTTCAAAAGAGAAAGTATTTTTCAAAAGAGCATATAGTGAATAGTGAATTAGCAGTCATGAGATGAAAATGAAAATGAAACCATTTTGAGAAAATAAACAAACCCTAAATTTATGAAATTACAAATTATATTACACTTTCAAGATCAACATCCAAAACATCACTTTTATCTTTGTGAACCATATTGTATAATGATATTGATGGCTTTAGTCCCAAATTTACCATATCTTGTAAAACAAGCTCAGCTTCCTTTAATTTTCCATCCCTACAAAGAATCCCTATGGTTGAACAAAAACTAGCCACATTTGGAACCATTCCTTTCCTAATCATTTCTTTGAGTAACCTAAGAGCCCTATAAGAGCTTCCTTCTTTGCAATAACCATGAATCATTATATCATATATGACACTATTAGGTTCGATGTGTATCTCACCCAATGTTTTGAAGACTTTGAATGCTTCTTTCATGCTACCATTCATACATAACCCATGTATTAATGCACCATATGTGTAAACATCTGAAACCAAACCAGATTTCTCCATTAAAGAATGTATCTCAAATGCTTTATCCATATAATTTAACCTTACAAACCCACCAAGTAGAATTGTATATGTCACTTTGGAAGGAGCAATGTGTCTTTCTTCCATTTCCTTGACCAAGTTAAGAGCACCGGCTAAATTTCCGATCTTTGAATATCCTGTAATCAGAGTATTATATGTCACGACTGTCGGCGATAGTCCATTTGACTTCAATTCATTATATAATCTAACCGCAGTTTCGATCTTTCCAACATCACAGTACCCTTTGATCAATGTGTTATATGTAAATATATTAGGCCTTATGCCAACCCTGTTTACACGATAAACCAACTTTACTGCTTCACCAAGCTTCTTCGTTCGACACAACCCATTTATCAAAAGGTTGTATGTCATAACACCACACGCTATACCTTTCTCACGCATTTCATCGAATACATTAAAAGCTTTATCGATGTTCCCGTCATTGCAATATTCACCAATCACACAACTGTATGCATAAACGTTAGGAACAATTCCACTATGCTTCATGTTTTCGTACAAATGAAATCCTTCCTTTTGAAGGCCTTGTTTGAAAAACCCGTTTATTAATACGCTGTAAGTATGCTGATTCGCAACTAAATCCAATTTTTCCATCTTGGAAAACAACTTCTTCGCCAGATGCACATCGCCATTCTTGCAACAACCATCAATCAGTGTAGTGTATATGACAACATTAGGAGACAAACCCGTCTCACCCATCATAGCCAGAAGCTGAAAACTTTTCATCAAATCGCCGGCTTCACAACAACCCTTGATCATGATCCCAAAACTGTAAACATCCAGAACAACCTTGCTCTTTAACTCGTTGAAAACTAACCATGCTTTGCAAAAACAATTTGATCTAATAAGTAAGTTCAAAAGATTATTGAATGTGTTTGATGTAGGAGCATGGCCCTTGTGAATCATCTGTTGTAAGAAATAGAGGGCTTGATCATGTGACTGAGAATGAACATAAGCATTAACAATTGTATCATACAGAAGAAGACAGGTTGAATTAGAGATGAAATGGATTTGTGTTAGTTGGTCCATAAGTGAAGAGGGGGAGAACATACATGATGAGATTTTACCCGAGATTACGCGCACAAGTACAGATTGAGCCTTGGATAGCATGCCAGAGGAGAGGAGACGATTTAAGATAAACGATACAGATTGGGAGGTGTGTTGAAGGCCTTCAAATGTTGAGGAAATGAAGATTGAGAATGCTTTTTCTGGAGGAACTTTCATCATCTTCTGAATCAAAATCAGAGCTTCATGAGAAGGAGACATAATTCTCTTTCAAGCCCAACACTGTCACCTCCGGCATATAAATAAGCTTATGTTGCGTTTTGCACGATACACAGTCAAAGAAACCACAAATGTTGTTGGAGTTTCAGATGGTAAACCGTAAACCAAATCCATAATTCAGTTGAAGGTTATTGATAAACAAAGTTTCACACAAAGGACTAAATACCATCCCAGAATCCCAGATCAGTTTTTCATGAAGCAGGTCACAACTCTCAGCCATCCATTAAAATAACAGCATATTCTTCGATTAAATCACGGTAATCCACTGGAGGACCATTTTCAATCCAGTAGACATTATAATGAGCATACAAACTTGTTTAATTTCCCTGAAGTTTGATTGAAAATATTTTTGTAGTATTTGAGTACCTCTATGCCGTTTTTTTTTGGCGGGTGCTTTCTTCTAATCTGCACAAAAGGTTAAGATAACATTTTAATAAAGGAATCAGAGAAAACACTCAAACTAATTAACTAATCATTAACTACCATTGCAAACTTGAGCACATGTTATTATATACAAATCTAAATGCATGCTTTTTTTTTTTTTTGCAATAACCAATGTTAATAATTAGTATTGTTAATATTGTTAGTTTTTTGCTGAGGGTAAAGATCGAATCCACGACCTCCTTATCCCTCCACTTCCTAACTCCCCCACCCCAGCCACCAAATCGAACTTTTAACCCCTACAAATCTAAATGAATCTTTGAAGCACCTTGAATGAAAGCTTGTTCATGTGAACTTTAACTCAACCAAACAATAAATCACGCATTCTCAAAAACCAATATCTACTCCCAAATATGTTACAACAATTGGAAACATGTTAGGCTCAATATCAACATAAGCAAACTCATTGTTACATTTCAACAAACACCTTGTCTGCAATAACCCATGATAAAGGGTCTGGAGAAAACACTCAAACTAACTAACTAATCATTAACTAACGTTGCAAACTTGAACACATGTTAATATGTTATTATATTTTAAAATCTTAATGCATATTTTTTTTTGTTGCAATAGTTGGTGTTTTTTTTTACAATTACAACCGTCAAATGTTAGTGATTAGTATTGTTAGTATTTTGCTGAGGGAGGAGATCGAACTTGCTACCTTCTTATCACTCAACTCCCTAACTCCCCTACCCCAGTCACCAAACCAACCTTATATCCCCTACAAATATAAATGTAAAATAAATCATTCCTTGAAGCACCTTGAATGAAAGCTTGTCCATTTGAACTTTTACTCAACCACACAAGGATCATGCATTCACAACCAAAAATATCTACTTGTAAGCACACTACAACAATTGGAAACATGTTAGGCTCAAAATCAAAATAAGCAAATTCATGGCTACATTTCAACAAACACCTTATCTGCAAAATACAAATCTGTCCTAAAACAGTAACTCTACACCAATCAACACAATCAAAAGGAACAATTCAAGCATAGCAATCAATTTGGCATAAAAAAATATACTCCACAAGCAAAACCAAAATGAATGGAATGGGCATGAAAATCAAAAAATGAAGGAATGTGTGTGTGAGTTACCTACGCATAGGAATGTAAAGGAAGAGAGAGATAAATTTGGAGAAGTGCAGTGGCGCTGCGCTTCTGACGGAGCTCCACGGTGGCGCTCTTGCGTCGGAGCTGGACGGCGGTGAGTTGGCGGTCGTTGAACGATATATGAAGTTTAACTATCACTCCCATATATAATTAGCGTTTTTTTTTTTATCAACATATAATTAGTTTCTAAATTATTATAAAAATATAATAAATAATGTATAAACTATTTTCAAAACATTCAATCATTCATTTTCACAATAAAATATGATGATAGAAAAAAACTTACTTGATTCATAA
>JBBPBQ010000004.1:4448870-4482532 GCA_037974755.1 Cicer yamashitae
TTAAAAAATTATAAATTTTTGTGGAAGACTTTTTTTATAATGTACTTAATATGAATGCATAAAATTATTTAAAAATTTAAAGATAATTAAACATATTTAATTCTAATAAAAATTAAAACTGTTTGTAAGATAATTTTGTAAAAATTAAAATATGTGATTTTATTTACATAAACTAAAAACATTTTGAATTTTATATAAGTTAAAAATTTATTTAAATATTTTTTTATGAACTTCTCGATATAGTTTTTTTTAACCTTCTAATAACGAGAGAATGAGATTGTCGTAATCAGAGTTTGACAAAAAAAAGTAAACAAATTCCCAGTTAATTAAAATCAATTACTACTTTAACTCAATCAATTGATTTCTTCCATATAATCTCTAAAATATGATTCATTCTCTTATATTCATTCTCTAAAATATAGGAGGGTAAGAAAACTTCAGGTTTCACACTCAAAATTACAAGTTTCACCTCTATTAGATTTTGAGAGCTCAAATTAGCCTTCATATATGAAGGGTGTTTTGACTCAAAAAGAAATGGTGTGTTTGTTGAGTCCTTAAAATACTATTATCTGGATTATTATTCTCATCAATATATTTCATAAGTAATTTTATAGGAGCTTCATTACCAGTCAATTACACCACTAACTTATTGCTCATGTTTGCAAAGAGAATATCTCCAGAAAACTTGGTCATGAGATAAATTTGTGTTCATTCTTTTTCATTTTTTATTTACATATCTATAACTATAATAAATATAATAAAAAGTTTAATTTTCATGCACCATCGGTGTAAAAATTTTACACAGTCGATAAATCATGATCAGTTATGTTTATAAGTAGTTACAATAAAAATTAAATATTATTAACGATCGAATGAGTGATTATTTGACGGTGTGAAAAATATTTACACTTAAATATTTGACGGTGTGATTATTTGACGGTGTGATTATTTTATACTAAAATGGATACTTTTTTTATTTGGTGTAGTCTATTTTTAATTTTAATTTTTTTAATTTCCCTTAACAGTTTTTTCACTTAATGCAATACTTAATTAATTAACTACTAACTACTTACAATCAAATTTATCCACAAATAATAATGAGTTGTTTTAAAAATTATTTATAATCAATTTGCTTACATTTTAATTTTTATGTGTATATATTTGTGTATACCACAAATTCTACTGCAATATTGGTAAGTGTATGAAAAGATATAAACTAAATAAATAAGTTATAAATTGTAATCAAAACTACACAAAAATATTGTAAAATATATACACACATCAACGCAATAATAAAGCGGACAGACGAGGCCGCCTACACACTACTTAGGTATAAAATTAAATGATCTTGTAAAATTTTCACAAAGAAAATTAGTCAAATAATTTTAAATTTGTGTAAAAGTTTATATGAATGATTTATAGAATACAAACTTTCAATCAACCAGTGAATTTTGTAAAATTTATATCGGTTAAAATGTTATTGAATTAACATTTATGTAACATTATATTGGTAACATTATATTGGTGTAATTTGATCCCTCCAATTAAATGGTTTTTATTAAATGGATGATGGTGAATTGGATTTTTTTTTTACCCACTCCAATTGATTATAAATGGATTGCTTTGATTGATCCATTAAAGGTTGTATGGGATAAAAATATAACTGTTGCTGAAATGTTCAATGCTATATAGCAACTATTTGGGAAAGCTCTGCTATATTTTAAAAAGTAATTTTAAAATAAAAAATGCAGAATAGACACATAAATATACCTTTTTTTTTCTTAATGTATCAAAAAAATTGTGAAAAGAGCAATAAGAGATAGAGGTAGCATCTCTATTTAAATTTAAGTTGGACTTAATACATTTCACAAAATAAATTTATAGAGTGAAAAATATTCACCATTTATAAAAGTTTTGTGAGAACTTAACAATCTTTTAAGATTAATTAATGCCAATAAATAAATGGAATGTTAATGTTATCCTTAAGAAGAAATCTATTGATAAAATTAGTTTGAAGATGCTGCCACTGTGGGGAGACATCACTTGCTATATTTTACTACATGATCCATGAAGTAAACATTATTCCAAATATTTATTTAAAATAATATATAAACCAAAATATAGAAGCTTGAAGACAAGAGTGTTATGTTGTGTGGACCAATATTATCCTCATTTAATAGAGGAAAAATTATTCCAAAAAACTACTTAACTAAATGCTTGATCTTGAAGATAGAAGTGTTATTTCTTTAGATGTATGCCAAAAAATTCCTTGAAGCTCAATTAACTGAGGCCATGTGTCGGATCAAGTCAACCACACGTGAGCTGCATTGAGAAGAAAAAGAAAACATCAAAAGCCAAATTAAAGATTCAAAGTGTACATTTTCTATTTATAAATATGAGTTGTTAATATATATATTAAAGGAAGAAAAAAAATGCTTAGAAATTTGTCATACCTATAGCCCCATTCATTGTCATACCAAGAGACAAGTTTCACAAAATTGTTACTCAAAGAAATTCCAGCCTTGGCATCAAATATGCTTGACCTACAAGCAAAAGGTGGATCATTTGGTAAGCTTCATCAAACTAATTAATTCACTTGAGAAACTTTAAAGTCTAAACAAAGTGAGACAATCATTTTTTTTTCCTCTTTCATTAGTATATTCCTTCACACATTGCAATTAAGAAGCTCTAAGGCCCAACTTTGGTTCTCCCCTTAGGGATGAAGCTCATTTGTGAACTTCATTTAATCCTCTATAACAGTCTAGGATTATGGGAATAAATTTATAGGCAATTTTTAAAGTAGAGAAGTATCTCAGGTAGTATACAATGGTCTGATATTTAATAATTATTTAAAATTTTGACGATGACCATGTCACCACCTTTAACTAGAAGTTCAGGGTCTTCCATATTTTTAAAGTTGAGAGACTAATCTAATTTGTGTTGACTTGACAAAACCAAGGAAAAACAAACATAAGTCGAATTTTGAGATACTAATATTTGTTTTTATTGTTTTTGTCAAATTGTCATCGAATGGATCATCATTTTTCATTTGTAAGAATTTACAATTGAATAATCCTGAGTTTCTACTTACAACAAACAACGTCAATTTTTGTAACAATTTCAAGTCATTTTCAAATGTTCTTCGACCGTGAACCATATGAAACACTTCCACACCACCACAAGTCCAAAACAATAGTAACAAAATCTAAATAAACTAAAACTATTGACTATATTATTTTCACAATTAATGCATGATGATAGCATACTAATTTAGTAACAATTAGACTAATCACCTGCTATCACCAACAAAATCAGTAGACACAACATCATCCTCTGTGTAACCAAGAATCCCTTTCAATTCTCCCTCAGATGCTTCCCTAAGAAAAAATTTATAGACAAATGAAAATTAGCATTCACTACATTAGGAAAAAAAAACATTGTCTCATAAAGGAAAAAAAAAAAGTTTAATCTTACTTCACAGCAGCTTTAATTTCATCATAACTAGCTCCTTTCTCAAGTCTAACAGTTAGATCAACAACTGAAACATCTACAGTTGGAACTCTGAATGACATTCCTGTTAACTTATTGTTAAGGGATGGCAATACCTTACCAACAGCCTACAACATTAGTCACACAATATGTCAGCTAAAAATTACATATATTTAAATATGTAATTAGACACTGAAACATGATACAAACATTAGATACTAATAGTTCGCAGGTAATAATTTAAAAAAATAGAAATGATGGAATGTAATTTACAAAAATAAAAATAGAGATTTCTGCAATATCATCGCAATTATATCGTCTATATTTATCTACATTTTACTGTAATATCAAGATTTATAGATAACCGCAATACAATTTAGAAGATTTGTGGCATATATGCAATATCCAAGTTTACAGCGTACCTTAGCAGCACCAGTACTACTAGGAATGATGTTACAAGAAGCAGCTCTACCACCTCTCCAATCCTTCATTGATGGTCCATCCACAGTTTTTTGAGTGGCTGTGTGACAGAAATATCAATTAAACTATAAATTCTTTGCATCTAAGAAGAATGCATATCATAATGGGAGATTAATTTTGATACATCTTTAATGTAAAAAAATTTAGTGTCAATTAATCATAAATCAATTTTTATATAATTTTTATAGTAAAATATTTTTAATAATTCAATAGATATAATTACCTGACAGATTGATTTGTTTTTTTAAACTATCAATGCATATGAATTAATTCTACATAGTGTTACATACTTACCAGTAATAGAGTGAATAGTGCTCATGAGACCTTCAACAATACCAAATTTGTCATGAATAACCTAAGTATATATTTCAACAAAATAAGTTAATTGAGATTTTTTATTTTGAAAAAGAATATTTATTTCCAACTTTAAGAAGCATTATTATTAAGACAAAATTACCTTTGCAAGTGGTGCAAGACAATTGGTTGTGCAGCTAGCGTTAGAAACAATATCAATATCTGACTTATACTCTTTCTCATTCACACCAACTACATACATTGGTGCATCCTTGCTAGGGGCAGAAATAATTACTTTCTTTGCACCACCCTAATATCAAACGACATAACCACAATTTAAGAGAAAAATATTAAACATAAAATTAAATAAGGCTTTAATTTTATTTTATTTTTTTCCCGCTTTTAACCCTTCAGTTCTTAGAGGGAGAATGAAATTATAGTAATCTAAAATTCAATTATAAGATAATTAAAATTCGACTAAGAATTATTTAAATTCGAATTCTTTCGAATGATTTTTCTTTAACTAAAATTCAATAATCATTTTATCCTAATCTCTTAATTACACAGTGATGACTTTAATCACATTAACAATTAAATTCCTAGAATATATATATATATATATATATAATTAAGATACTTTTTTAATAGTGACCTTTTTTTTTCATATTATTTTAGTTTTATTTCAAAAAAAGTTGAGACAAACCTTCAAATGGGCAGCAGCCTTGTCTTTATCGGTGAAAACTCCAGTTGACTCGACAACATATTCAGCTCCAACTTCACCCCATGGAATTTCCTCAGGATTCCTAGTAAATTAAGAAAAAAAATTATGTATGAGAATTTGCTTCATAATGTGAATCATAAAATTTTATCCACATTCAAATAATTTAGTATTGAATTATAATTTTATTCATATTCAAATAATCTACGTGATTTGTGAAATATTTTTTTGCATTTCTTTATTTTTTATTTACTTGTTTATGTTTTTCAATTTTTTTTAAAATAAATTTTTAGCTTAAAAAAATTATAATTTTATCCATATTCAAATAACTTAATATCAAATTATTTAGAACTACAATTTAAATTGAACTTAATTCAATTCTACAAATTTATGAGATGTCAACCCGGTGATAAAATTTGTTTGGTAACTTTGATGTATAAAATTTAAATTTTTTCAAGAAACAATTGTCAAATATCCAATTGGTGTAATAATAAATTCTCCATAGAAGGTGTGAAACTATATATTCCACCTATTAACACATTTTTAAGAGCATATTTTATATGAAACTCTCAAGTCTCAAAACACTTTCATCACCTCACACTCAAGACAATCATTAGAGTCTAACTCAAGTGTCTCGATGACACATAATCAAACAAATTTTAAACAGATTTTGATAACATTTTAAAATTTTAAATTAAATCTAACTCAATTTTACAAAATTAATTTGTAAAATAAATAATATTATACCTGGCACCAAATACACTGACATGACTAGCACCAAAAAGAAGAGTTTTGCTGTCCTTAACCGTAATTTCATGGTTTTTCCAAATCCCATGAACAGTGTCATACTTGAACATGTAAGTCTGCAAGGGAAATATTTACAAATTATTATTAATTAATATGGATAAAGTCACATGTGAGTGTGACTCAATGCATGAACATAAGGTGAATAAACATAACAAATATGAAACAAACGAATCTTTCTTGAAACTAAAGAATGATTTGAATTAGATGATAAACTCTTGTATTTACACCCATACACTTCTTTTTAAAATTGATCCAAATTCACTCATACTCTAAAGTAATTAAATATTAAGATCAACTTAACGGTTTATATATATGAAATTTGACAAAAGAATAGATATTAGTAGGAGAGGAAATAGATCATGTTGATTGATAGAGGGTCTATGGCCCAGCATATCACAAGTTTATGTCAATTCAAGTTTTTTATTTATTATAAGTCAGACTAATATTTTTTTTTTAAAGTCTATTTAGCTAAAAAGATTAGGTTAAGACTATTGAAAAAATATTTTAAGCCTACTATTTAATTAAATATAAATAAATTTATTATTACTATGATATTAAGTTTTGTTTTTTTTTTTTTATGTTAAATTATAAATTTGTTAACATTTTTTATAATTTAAACGTATTACTTTGCATAAATGTTTAAAATATTTAACGGGATTATTTTAAAATAGAATTGAAATATGATGTAATATAATGGTAGATACTCAAAAAAATCATGTTACATATCAAAATAAAACGTAAATTCGTTGTTATGTTAACTTGTAAAAGATCATATCAGACCTTTAAATTGGGTCTTTGATAGATAATAAGTCAGGTTTGAGCATAACATTTTTAATATAGGTCAAACTCAAACCTTATAGTCTAAATCAGCCTAACTTATTTTCACCCTTAAACATGAGTAACATTTCATAAAGCTATAAACATATTTAAAATATTTATAATCTCAATGACCTATTAAATATATTACAAAATCAAATTAAGTGTTTTACTCAAAATCATTAATAAGAATCACTATTAACTTTTATATCCTTTTATATCCTTTTACTCAAATTTGATTTACTATAATATGCAATGCAAAATTAATCATTATATCTACTTAACTACAAAAAAATTCAGATAAACACAAATTTGGGAGGGTAACTAGTTTTTTTTACCATGTAATCAGTTGTAATGAAAGGATCGTTAACAGCAACAAGCTCCACGTCATCTCTCTCTAATGCCACCCTGGCCACCAAACGGCCAATCCTTCCAAATCCTTCATTCACAAACAAGCAACATTATTTTGTGAGTGATTTTCAAAATAATAGAATCATATGTTACTGTTACACATTGGATGATCCAAAATCAAGAACATGTTACTAAACACAAGTAAATAAAAGAGCACATAGCGCTCACATTTTACTGAGAATTATAATCTTCTTTATTATCTTTTTTTTTTTTTTTTACTTTAGTTTCTGACACATTTATATACATAAGTTAATAGCATATAGCGCACACTGATACACATGTAAAAAATCTGTTTATGTTTAATTTTACTTTGTCGAGTGATTATATATATAGATATTCATTTTATCATAAGAATAAGAAGTTAAAACAAGTTGAAAATCTAAATAAAGTTGTGAGACATAAACAAAAAAGAAAAAGGCATTATTGGAGTACCATTGATGCCAATCTTGATCTTCCCACCCATGATATGAGTCTTTCACACTATGATTTACTAGACAAGAAACAAAGAGGTGTAATAGAGAATAGTGATTGTGATCAAAATGAAGTGATGGTGTTCATGTATATATATTGGACATAACATAGGAGAAAGTTAGTTTGTTGTGTAATATGATCCTCAAAAGTTTGTGGTTAATGCTTGAATCCTTTGATCTCGAGAGAATTAAGGTTAATGCGAACAAAACATATAACTGTCCCAAAATAAGTGGTTTTTAGGAAGAATTAGTCAAACCACAAACATATATGTTACAATTGTTAGCTCAAATGATTAGAAGGTACAAATTAAAAAAAAAAATGTTAAACTTGTTTTGTCTATAATAAATTTTGTGAAAAATAAAAAAATTACATATTCCAACTTGTTACCTCAAAATATTAACACGTATAATATAGGATCTATCAAATATCAATCCACATTCATCTATACCTATCTTCATCCAAACTACTTACTATAGAAAAAATAATTAATAGATTGTTTTCTTATAGAAGAAATTATATGGATTGTTAGTGTTCTCCATTTTTTTCCCCTAAATTTAATGGTTCACGAAAAAAGTTAAATACAAAATGGTGATCCAACGTGGCACTTCAGCAACTAGTGGTGGTTTGGCATTCAGTGATCGATGGTGGTGCATCAATAGGGCAATTTATTAAAAAAATATTTCTAAAAATAATACAAACTCATAATTTTAAATTTTAAACTTTTAAAATTAATACTTTTTCAATAATTTTAAGAATAGATTGGATATTCATCTATTAGAATTTGTTAAATGTGTGATGGATTGATTAACTTTGTTTTTGTAAATAGATTGTTTTAATCAATCCATTTAATTCAATTTAAATTTTACCCAATCATATATTTGCCATCCTTTTTTTTGTCCTATTTGCCATCCCTTTATACATACAATTTTTCTACTAAATTTTAAGTGTTGCCGTACTAAATTATTGAAATGAATTTCTCTCGAATGAATTTGTGTGAAGATTCAAATGCACAACTTTATCATAAATGAATTGTTGAATGATTAAATAAAAATTGAAGACAAAACACATAAAACATATAAAATTCATAGATTGTTAAGATGCCTTCAATTTTTGAGTATATAATTGTGTAATTTGCTTAATGATAATAATGTCATAATTTTATGTCTTATACACTTGTCGAAGTCGAATTTTTTGGATTACTTCTTAAGCACGCTGCAAATGATCCATACATACACCCAAAAAATAGTGATCTATAAGGGTGTATCATAATCTTATTTTACTAAAATTTAAGAATGAATGCCTTTATTTTATTTACTTTAAAAATACTATCGCTGTAGTATAAGCTTTTTCCAGGTAAAACAATAAAATAAAAATTAAACCACACAACATTTTTTTCCCATTATCCAATAAGTAATAAGGAAGTAACATTTCTCTTTTTTGATTGCTTCATAATATTGATATAAGTTTGAAAGTACCATAGTAACTTTCCACAACCACCTTTTTCTGGTCAAACATAACCATTTTGAAAGTAACCCAATAACTTTCCACAACCATAGTAGTCCACAAACTGATGGTTACTTGAAAGTAAACAGAGATGCCACCAATGCAAGTACACCCAAATGGTTGACCAGACTTATCACAAGATAAAGACATTATACAGTCATGAAATCACTCATTTGACCAAGTCTTGTTGTCGTCTGGAATCAAGATCATAGCACACATTCCAACACGAGTAACTCAAATCCAAAATACAAAGTCAAAACTCGAGAATTCTAATCTTAATCCAACTGTTCAAATTAATGATGGGTGCATGATTGCATGAAAGCAGAAAATTGAAATCCATTTATCACTCTATCTGACAATACAAACTGGGTCAGAGTGGCTCTCATTCCCTCAAAGTGCTTCCAATATTGAGACCAACAAGCCATATTGAATTGACTTGGGTAATGAAGATTGTTTTGAATCACCATAAAGCTCACATCTCTTTGCTTCATGAGAACTGAGAAGTCATTGTCTATATACAACCTCCACTTGGATCCCCTCTCCCAGAAATAAAGGGGAGGGAATCAGGGTCGGCAATTACCTCATGATTTGTGATTATAGCCGAGTCAATCATGTGAAGACCATGACATTATATAATGGCAGTACACATCAATAAACAAGAAGATAATGATGAAACACTTGTCTGTAATGGAAACAAACATTGTTCCCAACAAAGCATACTAAGCAAAACATTGGCTTTAACATTTGCTTAATATTATATAAAGAAACTTCATATCATTATCACATCCTAGATAGTCACTAAATGGTATCCTATGAGCAATTGTCTTTTGTAATCTATAATCTGAATCTTATCAAGAAATCAAGAACTCATATCTGGTACATATTGTAACAATGGATGGGAGAAAAGGTTAAACAGGTTGGAGAATGCAAATTTAAAAGAATAACGCACTAAAATTTTATATATTTTTCATGAGAAATAGTACATCATAATACACAGCAAAAAATGGAACAGGGGTTACCAAATGTGGTGTGCATGAGGTGCATCCATATCACAGGATCGACTAATCCCACTTTCAAATAACTGTATCTTGAACCAGTCATCAACATTGGCGGCAGGGCCTTATCAAGCATCAAAATAAATCAAATATCCCCAAGTTAGATGGCAGCAGAAGAGCAGCCTGGAGAGAAATTTTTTCCTCACAGATCATCATTATATCTAGTCCAGTGGCAGCAGAAGAGCGAGCCGAAGCTAATTTCAAGGATGGGGAAAAGATTTTCGCACCAATAATTGCCATAATCTTGTATATCCTACTCAATATGAGAATTCATGACCTCGAAGTGAAATATATTTCTTGACCCAGATGGCAATGTCCTCAGCACAAACCTGAGCCTGAGGGCTTTTGAGAAGTATGTCAAGTGTTGCGAATTCATGGACTGCATCTTTATACTCGAGAACAGGTGCATCAACCTTCACCTTCCTAAGCTCCTCCGAGTAAGCTATGGCACGGTCTCTCATCCAGTCATGTTCCGCCACCACTGTTAATGTTGGAGGCATCAGCTTTAAAGGAGGACCGTGGCCTGGGATGAGGGGATTGGCAGCCGAATGGTCTGGACTAAATTCTTCCTCGGGTAGAAATAGTTTCCATGCCAGCATACACATAGCCTTGTCATAAAAATAAGAGTTTGCCAACTTTATTTCAGAATGCGTGGGCACACTTCCAACAAAAAACGGATACATCAGGATCTGTGCCACCACCTTGACAGGGTCCAGATGTTTGCCTGATTCTACAGCTTTTCGAGCTACATAGTTGGCAATATTTGCTCCACAACTCACACCAAGAAGAACACACCTGATTCAATATCAAAGAAAAAGTCAAGCCCTGAAAGAGTGCGAGACTTAACTCCACGATGAGATCGAAAAATGTGTTTCTTTGACCGAAAACAAGTGGCAAAGCAGCAATTGACAAGTTAAAACATAAATAATTTAACCAACAGGGAGGGACAAAGGTAATACACCATGACTAATTTTGAGATCCAAATCAATTAGAACACCATATCATAATTCTCTACACAATAACTAATGAATTTCATCATGCATAAAAGAATTATCTCCCTTATCTCTACAACAACTGAAAATCTCATACCAAATATATCAACCTGATCAGTTTTTCCGAAACAGGAAGATGCAATAAGATGTGATTTCACTTGAGAACACTCTAAGGAGAAAGAGAAACTAGTTAATCAGCAAAAAGAGGTTTTCTGTAGATTTGATTGCTCTAAATATGAAACCTCCTTAAAAGATGACCAATCAAACATATAAAACAATGTTCAAGAATCAAGACAGAAAGCTAGCTGTTTACCAGACCAAACTAAGTCACTCCTTAGAACATTGCAATTGATATCAGCTTGAAAATCCCAATTCAAACCTGTTGCCATTAAATTCAAAAACCCTACTACTGCACTACACTACCCATTAGCCCCTACCCTACCTAACTCACGATCCCATGCCCAACTTCTCATCTTACTCTACATACTCTAATCTCTATGTACATTTAAATCACACAATGAAAACCAAATAATGATAGTAAAACAACCAAAGCATTCAGTTCAATCACAAGTCACAACTAGGTCTATCATTTCATATTCAAAGCAATCCCAACCAATCATTGTTGTTAAATGGAGGCCATGGCAGAATGGCATGGTAGATTTTTGGACAACCGCCATAGGCGATTTGTGATGGGATGTCTACCACGGCGGTGCCATAGGCTGCAATGGCATGTTTATGTAGTTTTCAGAACTAAAAACTCCTTCAGTGATCCTCAGTTCCCAATTAATCTAGTTACAATATAAACAAATCAATCTACAAGAACAAGATCACAATTCACAAAATAAAATAATATGGAATGTATTGCAACCTTGATAAATTTCCATGTGCTGCCAACCAAGGCTCAACCATAGAAGCACCAAAAGAATCAACAATATGCCTATGACCACCATCCATTTTCTTAATCCCCATCGACTTACTACACTCCGCCAAATTCACTTGTTTCGCCAACCAATTCAAAACCTTAAATCCATCCTCAAAAGCAGCCGGATACCTACTCTCCGGCGCAAGCCGATAACCAACCGCAACAACCACTGCATCACACAGCTTCGCAATCCTCCTACAAAAATAATCATTCGCCACCGAATCATGACTCCCACTCACCCAACCACCTCCATGAAACTGCACCATCACCGGTAACTTTCTCCGACGATCATCCAACGTCGGCAAATAACCACCATAACCACCACCAGAGCCGTCCGAATCACCGCCGACACTATTCCTCCTCGGCTCCTCCTTCACCGGAACACCAGACGGACCGTAACTGTTTCTCCTTGTATTCAACTGCTGAAATGACGTCGTTTCCCGTTTCGCGTCATTAGGTTCGGAATTAGGTTTTCGTTTAGGTTTGGAATTAGGTTCGGGAGACGATAATGCGGATTCGGGGAGAAAGATTCGAATCGAAAGAGAAGTGAAGGAATCGATGTGAATGTCTTTGGTGGCAACGCCGTCGGTGAAAGAAGGGTTAGGCGAAGCGATAGATTCGTCGGGTCGAGAAGTTATGCCAAACGGGTCGGGTTCTTCAGATGGAGTTTGGATCCGATTTTGTAGACGGTGTTTTAACAGAAATTTGAAGAATACGCTGTAGAGTTTCACGGCTACCGTCGGCATTTCGGAGAAAAATAGGTTGCTGGAGAAACGGTTACGATAATGAAAATTTAATCATGGTTTGGTTTTTTATTTTTTATTTTTTGAAATTGGAATGGGATTAAGGTGTGTTTTGATTTGGTAAATAGGTGGGATTAGGGATATTTTTGGGATAATTTGATGGTAAATGGTTTTTGATTTTGAAGGTTGTGTTTCAATGGCGTTTGTATGATATAGCTGAAAACAGCAAAGGTAGAAAGAGAAGAGAAAGGCTTTGATTTTTATTTTTTATTTTTTATTTTTACTTTTGAGAATTTTTGAATAAATTTTGTGAGTTTTTTTATTTTGTTTTTCGGGGTTTTTTTCGGTCAATTTTTTGCTTTGCGGCTTTGGAAATCTTTACAATTTTTTGTAGACGTAAATTTTCTTCAGGAGTTTAATAATCATCCACTGCATAAATTATTTTACATTAACAATATAAATAATAAATTATATAAGTATTTTATAATAACAGTTATAATGAGATAATTTACACTAAATACATCTTCTATTTGTAGAGTGTAATGGTGGTAGAGATTAAAACAATTTTATAATGACATCGAAAAACTGTATATATATATATATATATATATATATATATATATATATATATATTTGTCTTTAATATCAAAGTAGTTAATTTCCATTGAATATAAGTATAAAATTTGTAGGAGATTTATGTATCTCTCCCGCATGCGAATAATTTATAGATAGGATGGATTCATCAAACATTTTATATATATACATTCATGTACCCTCCTTATTAGATAAAAATGTTACCGTCTCGCACTCGCTTGCACTTTTTTGCATATATCATTTCTTCACGGGTAATCATGGATATCTAAAATGTGTAGTAAATTAATAAAATATTTTTTTATAAAATAAAAAAATTAAATCCTATACAAAAATAATTTTTTGAACATCGTTTTTTATTTATTTAAGAAAAATATGCATTTTGTAATTAATTTATCTTACTATTTATTTGTTAGCTTTTGAAAATAGGTGTCGGAGAAACGGTTTATGTTAGTGAGTTTGAGATTGAGGGACAACTTTAGCATTTTGTATTTAAACTAAATATAAATATGAGAGTAATTATGTATATTTATTGCGGATATGGGCAATCGAATCACCCATTCATTTTAACCATGGATACCGTTAATGTTGCAATTTTATTCACAGAGGTGCGGGTTTTTTTTGCCATATTTACATTAATTGACATGACTTTAAAAGTAGTTACGACAAAAGTTAAAAATTTCTAAAGATTTAAAGGTTATAATTAACGGACAATGTAAAAGTTTTTTACACTACCACTATATATTAATTAAATCCTTAAGAAAATGCAATTATATTTACCATTGCTCTCGGTGGTCTCTCCCAAATATTAAACTTAGGTTCTCTTCTTTTTCCTCCATCGTAGTTTATGACTATTTTATGGTCTAAAATTGATGGAGCTAAATATCACTAGAAGGGGGGTTGAATAGGGATTTTGGCGTTTAAAAATAGTTTCAAGTGTTTATGAGTTTCTGTCCTCTCAGTGAGGATGCGAACTGGAAAATGGTTTTTTAAACTTTTCAAATGAAAGCAGAATAAATGCAAGGAAAATGTAAAGAGATAGACACACAACTTTTATCCTAGTTCACCCAATGATGGCTACGTCTAGTCCTCACAACCTTGTGAGATTTCACTAAAGATCAAACAGATCAGCCTCTTGCAGAGGATGATTACACTTTGTGTATTCTCAAGCTTCACCAAGCTTACAATCAAGTTTCAAATATTTTCAAGTACAACTTACTTGAAAATTACAAAGTGATATGAGTATGATTTCTTTTCTCTCAACTTAAACACTTTCTTAAAAAGATATTTCAAAGATCTAGTGTATGGATGTAGAAAGTATGATGAGAGGATGAATATTGCTTATGATAAACTTTAAGATTCTTGATCTTTTTCTGCAATATTTGTTGTTTTTTTTAAATGATGGATAGCTTGCTGCCTTTTATAGAGGTCTTGAGATGTTCTTTCCATGAAACAAGCTTTTGTGACCGTTTGGAATCAATTCAAATCAATCCATGGTCTTTCATCATATTTACGAAAATGCCATTAGCTGTTCTTGGACCTATGCAGTCCATCCTCAGCCTAGCATTGGACTTTGGTCTTGTGTAGCCTTTTTCTTTTCTCATTCTTCAAGACCTGTGACTTCTATTTTGAGTTTGTTTGCAGTTGCCTTTCTATATATTGACTTTGCTTTATTTTTCCAATCATCCAAGAATGAAATATAGGGCTGCCTTTAGCCTTTGCACATGGGATGGTTGTTTGCAAACATGTGACTTCTTGAAAACCCAAGCTATAAGCCATCCTCGGACCTTGTACAGCTAGCCTTGTGATTTCTTTTGATCAAATGCTTTATATAATTGTTTATTCATGCTGGTTTGACCTCTTTTGATGAATTAAAAACGTTATTCCCGCGAGGATGGAAAATTTCAACTTGAAGACTCATCCTCTCAAGGTTCTGTCCTATCCTCCAGCTTGAAACCTTAATGTATTAACCCATATTTTTCTCCCTTTTGATCTAATTGATGATTAACCTGTTTTCTTATAATAATTCACTAAAAAGCACAGATTAGTCATAAAACACAATCATAATCTTTAAACAATTTTGTTATCATTAAAATCATTTGAGAGATTTTGTCTCAACAATCTCTCCCTTTTTTATGATGACAAAATTCTTTAGATTATGATTTTTAAATATGATGATGTTAAATGTTTATGCTCCCCCTGAATCAAGTGAGTAATTTATTTTTAAAATTTTAAGTGTAAAAAAAATATGACTCCTCCTGAATGTATGCTAGCAATGTTAATCTTAGATAATAAAGAAAGACTAATGGCATAAACATAGTTTAAAGACTAGAATTTTATGATGTAAGATAAAACCAATAGTATTATAATGACATAAACATAGTCTTATCAAAACAGCAAAACATTACTAAAACATCAACTTAAACAACAACTTAATCAAAACATCATAACATGGCAGCAATAGCATCAAAATATCATAATCATTCTCCCCCTGAATTGTGGCAGCAGCAAAAAAATAGGAGTGAAAATGCTATTCTGAAGAGGACAACTCATCAGAGGAGGACGAAGGGGAGGAAGCAGGGACAGCAAATGAAGGCATGGCAGGGAGCTCAGGAAGAGGAACATCAGGAGCAGCCGTAGTAACCATATGTTTGGTAACCCATTCAAGAATGAGTTCAAACTGTGCAAATGAATTCTGGAAGAGATCAAAACATCGAATTAGTTTCTGTTGATCCTTCATGATGGTCTTTAGGAGCCTCATATGCTTAGTGAGTTTCCGTTCCTTAGTCCGTTGGTCAGGGCAAGAGTTCTTGGGCTGATTGTTGACGCTTGAGCTCTTATTCTGCGAACTCCCAACATTGTCCTTAGAAGGTTGATCCTTTGTTGGAGCTAAAAATGAATCAATAGAACAGAAACCAACAGGAACCTCAGGTAGAGGTTGGGGTTGTTCAGGAGCAATGGCATCAACGTGAGTTGAAGGAGGAGCAGAAGTAGGAGATATCAGGATATTTTCTTGCAAATCAGGAGGAAATTCCTCAGGAAAAGTCTCAGAAGGGCACAAAAGAGAAAATTGATGATAGGTTAGATTGAGATCAAAATAGAGCTCTTCTCCATCCTCCATTAGTTGAAGGGGAGCTTCTGGAACAGTATCCTCAAGAGGAGGTGCCTCGTCTAGTGGTAAGGAGAGGTCTGGCAACAGTGGGGAGTGAGGTGGTGAAGGAATGACAAATTCATTTGCTGGAGATGGAGGAGGATCAATCGTCAAGACAGGTTCTTGAGTGGTTTTGGAGGGAGTATCCTTTGAAAGAGGTTGAGCAGTGATGGATTCATGAGGTGGAAACATAATTTGTCATTTAGAAACATAATTTGTTTCTAGGATGGGTGAATCAAACAGTTTGACAGAGATTTTGGATGAGGAGGCTCGAGGTTTTTTTAAGAGAGGTTTCTTAGGCTTTTTAGGAGTGGAAACAGTGGTGGTGTTTTTGGCAGGTGGAGGTGGTTGAATCGGCTCAGCAGAGATGGTTTGCTCAGAGTCATCTGAATTGATCACGTGTATAGTGTTGTCTTGAGACACTGACCTCTTGGATGAAACAACTCCAGACATGATCTTGGAGGATCGTCTTTTAGGTGTAGAGGATGTCGTAGAGGATGAAGGTTTGGTGGAGCGTTTTTTAGGATTAATGGAATGAGAGGGAATGGTTGAACAAGGTTCAGGAGGATGAGACACGAATGGGGGTAGTTGAGGCGTAGTTGCATCAGAGTTGCCTTCTTCGTGATGATCAGACTCCGTGCTAGAGTAATGATCTTGGACAGATTCATTTTCTTGAGTGGAAGCTTTGCGTTTAGCTGATACTTTGGTGCGAACCATTTGAGTTTGGATTTTGGAACAGAAATGCAAAAGGAAGATGGGTTCTGATTTTTGAATGAGGGTTGAAGGATGAAGAGGAGAGAAGATTGAGGGATTAAGTAGAGGAGGATGGAAGTTGAAGTGACTATTCACAGGAGGAGGCGTAAGATGTTTCCCTAGGCTGTCATGATGATGGAGGCGCTAGGCTAGGGGCGTGGGAGAACGGACAGGTGTGGCCGTCTGTGCATTTAATGCAGCAGCCAAGGAGACCACGCCACGCAAACGGACCAATAGGGAGGGAGGCGCGTGCATGCGTGATACGAGGAGTTTCACAAAAGAGGAAACTGTATCCTCTGGGTTGTTTACCGTCCTCTCAGCCTTTTAACTTAAAAATAATGCTTAATCACACATCCAGTTTTGACAATAATAAAAATTAAACAATTAAAATAAGAGAATCACAGCCATGATACAATGGATAAAACACTAAATCATTTAATTTTAGAAAAATTAATGATGGAAAGTTTTTCCAAAATATTTTTGAAACGATCCTCCTGGAGAGGTTTCGTAAAAATGTCTGCCAATTGATTTTCAGTGTCAATGAAAATTAATTCAATGTCACCTTTTTGAACATGATCTCTTATAAAATGGTGTTTAATTTCAATGTGTTTGGATCTAGAATGCTGAATTGGATTTTTTGAATGATTTATAGCACTTGTATTATCACAGAAGATGGGAATTTTTGCGTACCTTAAAGAATAATCCTCTAGTTGATTCTTTATCCACAGCAATTGTGAGCAGCATTGTGCAGCTGATACATATTCAGCCTCTGTAGTTGATAAAGCAATGGTGCATTGTTTCTTGCATGACCAGCTGATTAGGGATTTACCAAGAAATTGGCAAGCTCCACTTGTGCTCTTCCTTTCAACTTTATCTCCCGCATAGTCAGCATCACAGTAGGCTATGAGGTCAAGATCTGAGCTTTTCTCATACCAGATTCCAAAGTTTATTGTTCCAACAAGGTATCTCAGAATCCTCTTAACAGCTTTAAGATGAGATTCTTTGGGAGAGGATTGAAACCTTGCACAAAGACCTACAGCAAAGACTATATTCGGTCTACTTGTTGTTAAGTATAATAAGGATCCAATCATCCCTCTATACTCTTTCTCAGAAATTGGAGTTCCTTCATCATCTTTGTGAAGCATGGAGGATGGGTGCATAGGGGTTCCCATACTCTTGGCTGAACTCATGTTGTATTTGTTGAGAAGATCTTTAGTGTATTTTTCTTGTGAGATGAAAATACCATCTTTGAGTTGTTTGATTTGTAAACCAAGAAAAAATTTCAATTCACCCATCATACTCATCTCGAATTCACTTTGCATTTGATTTGAGAATTCTTCACACATCTTTTCATTAGTGGATCCAAAAATTATGTCATCCATATAAATTTGGACAATTAACAAATCTTCTTTAGATGATTTCTTGAAAAGAGAAGTCAATCTGTCCTCTGACGAATCCATTTTCCTTAAGAAAAGAGCTTAACCTCTCATACCAAGCTCGAGGAGCTTGTTTTAATCCGTAAAGGGCTTTTGAGAGTTTGAATACGTGGTTGGGCTTCTTTTCATCCACAAATCCAGGAGGTTGTTTAACATAAACCTCCTCATTTAGAAATCCATTCAAAAAAGCACTTTTGACATCCATTTGGTATAGTTTGATACCTTTATGGGTGGCATATGCTAGGAGGATGCGTATAGCTTCAAGTCTTGCAACCGGTGCAAATGTTTCATCGTAGTCAATTCCCTCTTGTTGATTGTAGCCTTGAGCAACAAGCCTTGCTTTGTTTCTTATTACCTCTCCATCCTCATTCAGTTTGTTTCTGAAAATCCATTTTGTTCAAATGATGGATTTTTCAAGTGGAAGCGGTACAAGGTTCCATACCTTGTTTCTTTCAAACTGTGAGAGCTCTTCCATCATGGCTTCAACCCATGATTTGTCACAAATAGCTTGATCAATATTTTTGGGTTCAATTTGTGAAATCATGGTCATGGTAGCTGCATTTCCTCGTAGAGATTGTCTGGTTCTTACTCCATCAGCCGTGTCTCCAATAATCAGATATGGAGGATGATAAGTGACTATCTTACATCCTCGTGGAGGTTGCTGAGAGGATGGATCAGATTCATCCTCTTTGTTTGGACTGGGTGCGTTGGAGGATGAAGGTTCATCTTCCTCAGATTTATCAATTTTTTCTAAGCACAAGTCGTCAAACTCATCAAAAATAACATGCATGGATTTCTCCACAATTTGAGTCCTAAGATTATATATTCTATAACCTTTAGACGAAGTGGAGTATCCCAAAAACAATCCTTTGTTAGACTTTGAATCAAACTTTCCCAAATTTTCTTTATTATTTAGGATGTAACAATAACACCCAAATATATGAAAATATGAGATGTTTGGTTTTCTTCCTTTCCATAGTTCATATGGAGTTTTATTTAAAATCTTTCTAATGGATACACGATTTAAAACATAACAAGCGGTATTAATTGCTTCAGCCCAAAAATATTTTTCAATGTTGGCTTCATTCAAAATAGTTATAGCCATTTCTTGCAAAGTTCTATTTTTCCTCTCAACAACTCCATTTTGTTGAGGAGTTCTTGGGCAAGAAAAATTGTGAGAAATACCATTTTCATCAAAAAGATTTTTGAAAGATTCATTTTCAAATTCACCTCCATGGTCACTTCTTACGGAGATAATTTTTTATCCCTTTTCATTTTGGATCTTTTTACAAAAATAATGAAAAGCCTCAAAGGCATCATTTTTATGTTTTAAAAATAAGACCCAAGTAAAACGTGAAAAGTCATCAACAATTACAAATCCGTACCTTTTTCCACTAAGGCTAGGAGTTTTAATAGGACCAAGAAGATCAATATGAAGTAGCTCAAGAGGATGGTTTGTGGAAACAACATTTTTAGAATGAAAGCTACTTTTTACTTGTTTTCCTTTGGCACAAGCTTCACAAATTTTGTCCTTTTCAAAATCAATTTTTGGAAGGCCTTTAACTAATTCTAATTTAGACAATTTAGAAATAGTGTTTAAACTTGTATGACCAGCTCGTTTATGCCATACCCATTTATCCTTTTCAATGGATACAAAACAAGATTCAGTAGGCAAATCATCAAGATATAGCTCATATAAATTCTTTTTTCTAAAACCAGAGAAGAAAACTCTACCCGAGGATGAGTGTTTAACCTCGCATAGATTGGGTTTAAAAATAACTTCAAAACCACTATCACAAAGTTGACTAATGCTAAGCAAGTTATGTTTTAAACCATCCACATATTGAACATTTTCAATTTTGGCAGAATTTTTATTACCAATGATACCGGTACCTTTTATTTGAGCTTTATCGTTATTTCCGAATGTGACCGATCCTCCATCCTTTATTTCCAATGAAATAAAGCAATGCCTATCCCCTGTCATATGCCTTGAGCAACCACTGTCCAAGAACCAAGGCTTTCTTTTGTTGATCAGAGGATGTACCTGTGTTTGAGTTTAGTAGTGACTTAGGTACCCATATAGAGTTGGGTCCTTGTTGGTTAGTTCTTCCTCTTGAGAGGAATTTTCTTTTATGATAACAAACTGAATCATGATGCCCATGTTTACCACAGAACGAACATCCTTTCTTAATGTTTTCAGTCCTTTTCTTGGCATAACATCTCTTGAAAGTATGTCCAAGTTTTTTGCAAAAAGTACATCTTGGCATATCCTCTTGTTTCTTTGGAACAAAAAAGTTTTCATAAAGTTTCTGTTTTTGAGAACTTTTAAATCCAATACCAGCTTTGTCAAAAATTCCAGATTGTGATCCCATAATTTTTTGAAAAGTATCAGTGGATTTAACAAAGTTGGTAAGATCATTTTTGAGTTCTTTAACCTCTATTTTCAAAATTTCCTTTTCTGCATCCTCTTCTGGAGGAGTGGTTTTGACGATCTTGTTGTTCAAAATAGAGTATTGTTGAGACAACTTTTCATGAGATAACTGCAAGTCTTGAATGGTTTGTTCATGATTTTTATTCTTAGCTTGTAGTTCCTCAATTAACTTCTTTATTTCAAAAAGTTGGTTTTTAAGAGATCCACATTTTTGAGATAAAGTGTTTGAGTCATTTAAAAGATTATCAAACTCTATTTCTAATTGTTCACAATTAGGACAAAGTTCAGATATGCTTACCTTTTCAGGTTCTGCATTTGTCATGAGACAGAGGTTGGCTTCTTCTTCCTTTTCTTGCTCAGAGGAGGAATCATCACTATCATCCCACGTGATCATCATGGATTTTTTTTTGGAAGGAAATCTTCTTGATCCCTTTTTGTTTAGAGGACACTCAGTTTTGTAGTGACTCAACTTGTTGCATCCAAAACAAGTAATTTGACTTTTGTCAGTTTTTTCTTTTTGAGGAGATCTTTTGTCATGTCCTCTACCGTTTATCATCCTCTGGATTCTTCTGTAAATGAGAGCAAGTTCATCTTCTTCCTCAGATAGAGGATAGTCTGCACTTTCTTTCTTTGTGGCTTCTTCAGCTCTTTTGGAAAATGAGCTTTCTGTTTGGCTTGATTTTAGAGCTATCATTTTTCCTTTTTTGCTTGGTTTGTCAGCCAGTAATAGAGGTTCATGAGCTCTTAGAGTTCCAACCAGGTCCTCTAATTTCATGTTGGCCAAGTCTCTTGCTTCTGTGATGGCAGTCACCATTGGTCTCCATTCTTTTGGTAAACTCCTCAAGATTTTTCTTATCCTCTCTTGAACGGAATATACCTTTCCAAGAGATCTCAGATTGTTGAGTATGATTGTCAATCTTGAGAACATTTCATCAATCGTTTCTTCCTCCTTCATTTCAAATAACTCGAACTCTCTTACTCCCATGTCAATCCTTGCTTCCTTTACATGGCTTGATCCTTCATGATGAATCCTTAGAGTATCCCAGAGTTCCTTGGCGTTTTTTCATTCTTCAACTCTATCATATTCTTCCCTGCTCAAAGCACACGTTAGAAATAAATGAGCTTTAGAGTTTAGGAGTACCTTAGCATTTTCATCAGCCGTCCATTGTGCTTGAGGTTTCTCGTCGGAGGTTGCATCTGTGTTGTTGATTCTGATTACATGATCCCCGTTTTCAACAACAGACCACATGTTGTTATCTTGTGATATGAGAAACAATCTCGTCTTACTTTTCCAGTGGTAGTAATCTGTACCATCAAAGTAGGGAGGTCTAGTGGAGGATCCTCCTTCAGGAACATACTTAGCTTTTGACATTTTTCGTTTGGATCTTTTTCTCTTACACTGTTAGATGTAATATTTCTAGAGAACCTTGCTCTGATACCAATTGATGGAGCTAAATATCACTAGAAAGGGGGGTTGAATAGGGATTTTGGCGTTTAAAAATAGTTTCAAGTGTTTATGAGTTTCTGTCCTCTCAGTGAGGATGCGAACTGGAAAATGGTTTTTTAAACTTTTCAAATGAAAGCAGAATAAATGCAAGGAAAATGTAAAGAGATAGACACACAACTTTTATCCTGGTTCACCCAATGATGGCTACGTCCAGTCCTCACAACCTTGTGAGATTTCACTAGAGATCAAACAGATCAGCCTCTTGCAGAGGATGATTACACTTTGTGTATTCTCAAGCTTCACCAAGCTTACAATCAAGTTTCAAATATTTTCAAGTACAACTTACTTGAAAATTACAAAGTGATATGAGTATGATTTCTTTTCTCTCAACTTAAACACTTTCTTAAAAAGATATTTCAAAGATCTAGTGTATGGATGTAGAAAGTATGATGAGAGGATGAATATTGCTTATGATAAACTTTAAGATTATTGATCTTTTTCTGCAATATTTGTTGTTTTTTTTAAATGATGGATAGCTTGCTGCCTTTTATAGAGGTCTTGAGATGTTCTTTCCATGAAACAAGCTTTTGTGACCGTTTGGAATCAATTCAAATCAATCCATGGTCTTTCATCATATTTACGAAAATGCCATTAGCTGTTCTTGGACCTATGCAGTCCATCCTCAGCCTAGCATTGGACTTTGGTCTTGTGTAGCCTTTTTCTTTTCTCATTCTTCAAGACCTGTGACTTCTATTTTGAGTTTGTTTGCAGTTGCCTTTCTATATATTGACTTTGCTTTATTTTTCCAATCATCCAAGAATGAAATATAGGGCTGCCTTTAGCCTTTGCACATGGGATGGTTGTTTGCAAACATGTGACTTCTTGAAAACCCAAGCTATAAGCCATCCTCGGACCTTGTACAGCTAGCCTTGTGATTTCTTTTGATCAAATGCTTTATATAATTGTTTATTCATGCTGGTTTGACCTCTTTTGATGAATTAAAAACGTTATTCCCGCGAGGATGGAAAATTTCAACTTGAAGACCCATCCTCTCAAGGTTCTATCCTATCCTCCAGCTTGAAACCTTAATGTATTAACCCAGATTTTTCTCCCTTTTGATCTAATTGATGATTAACCTGTTTTTTTATAATAATTCACTCAAAAGCACAGATTAGTCATAAAACACAATCATAATCTTTAAACAATTTTGTTATCATTAAAATCATTTGAGAGATTTTGTCTCAACAAAAATTACCCCTCTAAATCATTTATTTTAAATAAGTGGTTTCCATACAAATTTAATTTTTATTTCGTAATTTGTGTTGTGATTTATTCGTCTGAGTGTAACGCTTTTTGATTTTCTCGTCTTGGTGCAACGGTTTTTCTCATTTTGTGCAATGTTTGTTTTGGTTCAGATTGATAGAGTAGCTTTGATCGACTACATATTTCAATCAATGACTTTGGCATCGTCAATGTTACAGATTTAGGGGTATAAGTATTCTGGACACTTGAATTTTATCATATTGGTAGGCTTTTTGTATTATGTTGCCATTTTACGTTAATAACTCGAGTGTTCTGAGTATGTTCCCATATTCATCCTTTATATTTTTAGCAAATTTGAATTTGTATTGTATCGATGATTCTACAATTTGAATCAATTAATATTGTTTCTTTTAGTAAAAACATAAAATATATGTACTTTGTTATTGCTTATTGATACATGTATATTTGTGTATTTGTAATTTATGGATGTGTGACTTTTGTTGTTGATTTATATGGGCTATACGCGACCCCTTAGCTGTGGAAGATACTGAAGTCTCTTGAAGTGAATCGTAAATAAGCACAAATGTGTGGGTAGTTATTAGTTGACCAAAATGCTCTTTTAGATGTTGTGATCAGCTTAGGGTTGTATTTTATTGTCCTTGCATCATCTCTTATTTGTTTTAACCTATGATGTGTAAAAATATTATTAAAGAATTAGTATTTAGTTGGAGATGTATTCTCATGACTTATATCTATTTTAAACTTAGTGTGTCATTCTTTTATTGTTACTTGTGCATCATGTTTTGAAAAGCTTTATGAACTAACGTGATTATTTGTTTTACAAAGAAAAATGGTTTTGAAAAAGAAAAATAATTACATTTTTTTATAAATGAAAATGGAGTAGTCACTTTCTAAACTATCTTGCATTTAGAGGTTATTTTTCACAAATAACGCTCCAAAAATTGAGATGTTATAGGGCATGAATATCAATATGGATTTGGAGAGATAACAAGGACCACCCCAAATTTGATTTGTCCTATTCACAATGTGATGAATTTACACTCCTAGGTCTAAATTAATCATATTGCGTGAAAGCTTGATTGACTAACAAACTTTAGTTTGTCCCATGATTATTAGGAGGTTCTTATTTTTTATAATTCCATTAGAGAGCTTCAAAAGCTCATGTTAGATGATTTATCTAGGACTTGCATGTCTAAGAACTTTTGTTTCATTTCTTAATTTATTTTCTTCTTTTTTGGGCTCTGTCTATTTTTGTATAAAGGGTTAAATAAATTTTTTATTTTTTATAAAAAAATTGTTTCAATTTTTGGCATTTAAATAATTCATATTTATTTATTCCACGTCAAAAAATCTAAATTTTCATGGAATAACTTTTTAATTTTTATAATGTTATAACTATACATGTAAAAAATAATTCAAAAATTTAAAATTTGAAGGACAACAAAATATATTTCTTTATAGCATGAACTAAAATTGTTAACTGAATAATTTTAAAGGGACAAATAATGTAATTTTTGCTATAGATACTAAAAACAAAAATAATTTTTTTTATAGAGACTAAAAACTTATTAATAGATTATTAAAATAATTTGTAATTTATAATACATATAAATAATTAAAATTTTAAGTGATAATTCTTTAATAACAAATATAATAGTTATTTCTCTTTTTAGTGTGAAATTTACTTTACAGTAATCAATTAAATATAATTTTTATTTGACTATTTTATTAAAGAATTTATATTTTATTTTACATTTATAACATTGTAAATTTAGAGAACGTAAAAACTTAACCTAACACAAACAATGTCTCTATTATAAATATGGAATCGTGTTCTTTTACCATATTAACAATAAGCAGCGACACTTCTCCAAAATAAAACGATGTCAATTGTACTATTAATAAAATATATATTTCTCTTTTAAATAATATTTTTTTAATTAATTGATTTGTTAAAAGACATATTTTAACTAATCGACTAATTTCTCTCGTGTGTTGTCTATATAGTAAAGTATCTTTCCATTCTAGCCTGCATAGATTTATGATCTAATTTTCCTAGATTGATGTTTTGTTAACGTGCAATCATATAGGATATATCTTTTCATTTTTAACTTTTGCATTTTCTCATTTTTATCCAATTTTTGTAAAGATCAAACTCGGTTCGAAAAACTCAATGATAAAATTATATTTTTTAAATTTTAAAAATTAAATAAAATATTTAAATGTTATTAAAATAAAATTAATAATTAATAATTAATGATAAAAAATTCCATATAGAATGTTTGTTGAAAAATATTACTTTGATAAAAAAAATTATTTCATAAATAAAGAAAAATTAAAAAAAAATTGGTGTTTGTTGAGAAAATTTTGTGTTATAAATTTTTTAAAAAAATACTAAATGTAGGATTAAAGCGACACGTCACATAATGTGTGTATATATATATATATACACAGTAATATTAGAAAATAGTTAAAAAAAATCAAATAGATGGATATAGGACGAATTCAAAAAACTCAAAAATCAAATAGCCTTTTTACACTAACGGTGTTGGACGTCCTTTTCTGCATTGATCCAATAAGTTTTCTTTATGTTTTTTGTCTACCTCATAAGCACCTCTTTGTATTAAGTTTTCTTTATGAAATAACTTGTTTGGTACTTTATAGTGGAGAGGCAAAATTTTGGAGCAATCAAGAGTTTGAAACAAGCTTGTCATCATTTTACATGTAACATATGTTTGCACATATATTTTTGTATGATTGATTTAATAATGTGTGATGTGTTAGGGCATAGTACATCAATTGTGCCGTCGTTATACACTTCTACTCAAACCACCACTATATCAATGAAAAATCTCAAATCATTCGATTTGTTATATGATTGATTTAATCTTATAATATGGTTTTAATTCTTCAAAAATTATGTTTTAAAATTATATCTCTCAATTTTTGGATTCCTCCGTTTTAGCCCTTGATGTCATTTACTCATTAACAAAAATTATGATATGGAAATCAAAATGAGCATCTTTTTAGTGATGTGGCTTTTTTATGCATCTAAGTAAGATTTTTTTGATAAAATAATTGACTTAAGTAAATTAAAAATTTAAGGATTATGTCTCGTTCCCCAACCCTCTTCTACTCCATCTTCCTCTTTCAAACCTTAAAACTTCATCTTGTGCCATAGTCTAACAGACACAAAAAACAGCAAGAGAAAAGAAAAATATATTTGAAGAAACTGAAATGGGCAAAGCAATAAATCAAACAAAAGGAGTTGAACAAAAATTTCATGTTTATGTGACTTATCTCAAATTAGGTGACAATTTTTTTATATAGGAGACTCGTTCACACAACATTTACGTTTAGATAAAATTCTGATAAATTTCAAATTTATTTCAAATGAAGTTATAAAATCCTACATAAAGCAAAAACCTCCTAAATTTACATGACTACAAGTGGAACCACTCTCTAGGCTCCTTTACATCATACTCCCTCCCTTATATGTGCATCAAATCATTTGAGAAAAATTTAATTTTTACATTAAATTTCGGTAACAAAATTTCTCTAAAATGAATTCCTTTCACATTTACCACCATTTCATATCTTCATTCTTACCCAACCTCTGCTGAAATTGTTTCAATAACTCTTGAGGATATCTGGATTCAAATATAATTCATCCAACCCTCATCCAATTCATAAAGTTTCATTACCATTGAAAAAATTATGTTAAAAAAATTTCGGCGCTATTTAAGGTTTTGGTTCCATAGCCTTTTACTCTAATTTCTATCACTCTAAGTACCTTAATCTTATTGTCCTTATGTTTTCCTATTGATTTAACCTAGATGGTTGATTTAATCAATGAATGTGAACACAAATATTCATTGTCCTTATGTTAAATCAACCATCTTCAAATTTTCTGCATATATATTACTAACTATCTTCAAAATAAAAGCAATTAATATAATTTTCCTATTTAAAAATTCAAATGTTACAATTAATATCATAAGAATCCCTTCTAGTTTCTTTTGGCACCCTCAATATTCTTGTTATTCTACCCTTAAAATTCAAGGCAAAAATATAAGGCCTAAAATAAAGACAACTTTTTCTCAAGTAAGGAAAATAATCTGAGATGTAATTTACAACTTCATTGTAAAACAGTGACATGTCAAATTTCAAGCTCCTATAGCCATTGAAAAAAAACATCATTCCTTTTCCTTTCAAACACCTTCACTTGATACATGAACTTTACAATCCAAATATGAATACCAAAACTAATATGAGTTATCATCAAAAAAGAAACACAATGCAATTATCTTGGACCTCACATTCAAGAACAACTTTGAGACATGCATCAACACTCATATAAAATTGATGATGGATTAAAACTGGCAATCAAATTTGTGTCTTTGGATTGCTAATAAGCAGTTGAAGTTCATTGTTCTTAGTTGTAGAACAAAATCTTAGCTGATTTTTCCGAGAGTTTCAAACATCTTTTGAAACACTTGATGAATGGTTATCTCTATATAAGACACCATAGACATAGTTATGTACCCGCTGATAAGGTAAAAAAAATTATTGTAGAGAGATAAAAGAAAATGAAGGGAAACAACACTTAAATTCATCCATTTAACAAACACCAAAAATATATTCAAACCAAATATCTATTTATCCCTTTTGGTACTTAAAGAAAAAGAAGATTCCTTTAACTCTTTTGTTAATAATAACACATGTGCTAAATAAATTGCTTTCAAAATATATATAAAACAACCACAATTCATTACAAAATAAGCTCTAATTCCCCATTTACCTTAAACAACAAACTCAACTACACAAGAAAACCAAAATCAACACTACAAATTGGAAACATAAATGGAACATGTTTCCATCAAAGTGAAGTATGAAAGCAGATTAAACTTGTGGAACTCAAGCCATTATGAGATTCTTTGGTAGCAAATTCACAAATAAACATTGGCTTGATCCATCCATTTATATCCCATGCAATCAAATATATATACATTCTCATGCCTTTTCGAAATTCAAGGATCACTCTGATTGAACCCTACTTGTCTTACCAGAAGTTGCATGGGACGATGCGGTTCTCGGAGACACCAAAACCGGTTCGTTGGATGCAGCTTTCATGCCTCCCATTTCTTCCAAGCGCTTCCATCTGGCTTCACGCTTTGACTTTATATCATTTTCTTGCGCTTCTTCTTCTCTGAACTTGATCATGCATTCTTCGTAGAATGCAGGATCAGTGTCAGAGAAGATCTTGCAGATGTTTATTGTCAAGCTTCGGACGGCTTGGTTCCAGTGGTTCCTTGCATTTTGCTCCAATGCGGGTAAGACTATTGGAAGTATAATTTTGTGATTTTGCTTGATCAAGTTCTCAATATGATCATTGTTCCATAAGAACAAAGCCCTTTCTGCTACCTGCAAATTCGGACGCAATCAAATCATTTGAGAGCGTACAAGAATAAAATTGTGGTAGTCTTTGCATTTCTTAGAAAGCCCTCCAAAAATAAGAATATATATATATATAGCTAGCATATCATGTTGCCAACAAGCTTACTCCAAATTTATACTTGAATAGATAAATGCATTAGAAAAATTACAAATCATAGTTTTACTCTTGAAAAGAACAAAGGGTTTACATAGTATCCAAATTATTAAGGTTTTGAACAGCATGATCATTTGAATTTGTTTCAACACTATAGTTACCAAATCATACACTTCTATAAGATAATAAAGGTCAACATATGTGTGTAAATCATAGGGAATCTGTGGCAATACAGCTTAATTAAAGACTTAAAGTTTAAGGACTGCTGACACGTTGACAGAGCGTAAATCTTTAGTCATAACTGTTGGATCACTAAAAATATTTGACTTCAATTATATCTAATTTAAAAGTCATACAATAATAATTTCAGAAAATGAAAGTAATTGAACATAATCACATGCCTCAGACACCGGACACGCCTACAATCTAAAGTATCAGCTATTTTGCAATTATAAAGTTACTAATTCTGCACTAGATAATCAATGAGAGGTTGAGAACAGATACAAGAAGTTCATGAGTAGAAAGAAAAAGTTGAGGAAATGAAACTTCACAAGGATTGTGTTACAAGATGACATCACAAAATAAATGAGTAATAGCAGGAAGCTCCAGAAGCATGATACGCAATAAGCACAGTGGTTACATTTCCAATAAAAGTATTGAAGAGAGGATGCCAATTTTTTTTACTCCACAAAGTACACAGTCAAACAGATTAGGAGTTGTGAGTTTGTCATCTCAGTAAGGTATTGAAAGTAATCATATCCTTATTTTGTTCTGCATTAATCCTATTGTATACTTTTACAAAACATCTCATTATTATCTCCTATTGGGTTGAACTTAACTCAACCCTACAAAAGCAACTTATAAGGTGAGGGATGCATATCTGGACTGAGTCAATGTGAGACTTTCAACACCCCCCTCATACCCATGACTGAACATCTAGAGTGCAACCCAAGTGTCATGATATTGGGTAGCCCAACAGATCCTAAACAGGCTCTGGTACCAACTTAAAATTTGGATTAGGTCTGATTCAAGCCTACAAAACTGGCTTGTAAGGTAAGATATGTCTCTCACTTTGAACACATTTTAGGCCATATCTCATCTAGTGCTGTCACATTTCCGCCATCGGCCACAACACCTATAACATCCACCAAAGGCCGTAACACAATGTTTATATGGTGGAATTTTGGCTTTCCGCCATCTGCCATTGACCACATCCAATACAGCTTTTATGAATTTGATGATCCACAGGCACATACAGTCACTAATCCAAGAGGAACAATTCTGCCAATCATATCTTCAAAAGGAATGCCTGCCTAAACTTTGAGGAAGTTTGAATACATGATGAAAGCTTAAATTGAAGAAAGAAAAAGATAGAGAAGACTCTCTTTCTCATTGAGTATCCCCACATGGAGAAGTGTGTGCAAAATCTTCTCCCCAGCCCAAACCACATCATTTACATGAGAGTTTTGTTTTCAAAAGTCAAGTCAACTGCTAAGTTGAGTTTCCAATAAAATCTCTATGTAAATCCCCGAAAACCCCCACACAAAAATTAACATAATTACACGCAAATAGCGGTCGTTCTGCTATACGCTATCCCAATTTTGGAGTCGGTCGCTCTGCACTACTATCTAGGATTGAATAACTAGCCACGCATATGGCATCATATGTACAATAAATCATCAAAGCAATGACAGATCACAAACGCCGAAACCAATGTTCATTCACTCCAAAAATCTACCGGAAAAGCAAAAAGAGAGTGATATGGAAGACCACAAAACATTGGAAACAGCATAATAAAAGAATATCATGCTTAAAAGAAATCTTCCATCGATTTTCAAACATAAATTTCATAGAAAAGTTAAAATCAAAGTTCATGTTATGAATACAGAGTGAAAGGATGCATAAACAAACACAAATACAAGAAAACTATGAAAATATCTTTGCAACTGCTTCTTATAAATCAAAATATCAAATAATCTTCTATGACATTATGGCTTATTTACTGAGGCCTATATCTCATGTCTAATGAAACAAAACAAAACAAAAAACAATATCATTTAATATTTTGAAAACGGTTTTTTTATCGAAATCTACTGCCCTAAGGAACAATCAGGCACCAAATACAAACTTTCAATTTCCTCTTTTTATGAGGAATTCAGAAAGCATCATAGAAAAAATACAAAATGTGCAAGCTGATGAAAAGCACTGGATTTATCAAACCTGAAAATGTGAACTGCTCAAGCAACGTCTTATTTGGTGGAACATGAGTACCATACATTTCTGAAACTCTGCAGGTTGAGTTGCTTCCAAAACTTCCTCCAACTCCCCTAAGAACATAACCTCCTTTGAACTATTTGTTATCGGCCAGTATTTTAATAATCCGCGTATAACAGTATCGGCAAGCTTGCAATCTTTTTCAACAAACTGTGTGATGCAGTAAGATAACTGCTGGTGATACATCGGTATGCATTTCGGTTTATGAAGAGGAATAAGAGCTCGCACAAGAAACAGCTTGTGCTCTTCTTTCAATGGCAGAGCAAATCCATTGATTATACTTCCCAAAATTTCCAAGAGTTCTGCGATCCCGTTGTGTTTCTCGGTTTCAAAAACGAAACGGTAGAATATATTGTTGATTGATTTTCTGATGAACGGCCGATGCACCATAAATTTCCCGTATATTCGATGAAGAACTGTCTTCAAGTAATCACGCTCTCGAGGATCCTCTGAATCAAAAAGGTCTAAAAGTCTCAGAACGAATGAATGATCAACATATCTTTTTGCTAACTTTGCATCAGTCTCAGGTGATGTGACAAACCTAAGAAGAAGTTCATACACAATTTGCAAGTAAGGCCATGCAGGGTCCATCGAAGGCTCTTCCTCGTCCATATCAAAGGCTTCGAGAATTTTGTTCTCACGGGGTGGAGTAGTCAACGTTCGGAACAAATTTATAGACACCATCTTTACGATTTCTTGCATCATAACATCGGTAAACTTGCCATTAGCCGAAGAAACATAATCCACAAGTTCTACTAATGTTTGTTGCTTAATCTCCTTTTCTCGGACGTTTTTCGAAGGGTCAGTATAATCAAATACAACACAGCACATTTGCATCTTTCGTATAAACAAATTCTGCTTCTCCGAAATCGGAACATCACGAAAACTCGGCAAAGCTTCATAAGAAGCTGGTAAACCCCCATTTAGATTCAGTTTTGAATTCAATGCTTGCACAAGCATTTCGCCGTGATTTTGTCCAAGATTCGAATTCGAATCAACACCTGAAATGGATGAAGCATTTGAATTTCCAAAATTGTAGCCTGCTATATGACTGCTTCTTACACTGTTTGAAGCAGTTGAAGAAGAAGTTGATGTTCCTCCTCCTCCTTCGTTATTTTCCGCCGATTTCGACGGTTTCCTAGGGAGTCTATTCAATATCTGCTTGATCATAACTCAAATTTCTTCAATAAAAATGTTTACCATGCACTTTAAAACACACTCCTTAGTCCTTATTGTTGCTCCTTCAAATCAAACAAAATCAGCAACCTCAATCTGCAAGATAGAGAAGCAAGTGCACAAACTGAATTCTAGACACAAATAACAACATCCAATGAAACAATAACTTCTCTTCAAGTTCACTTGTATCATAAGACTTCATGAGGTATCAGCTACAATTATAAAATGGTCATCAGTGTCCTTTATAGCACCGACACTTCTGATTGAAGCATGTCACGGTGTCCAACACCATGGCACTAATGACCAAGGCACCGACACAGCACTGACACTAATTACATTCAATTAATTCATTTTCTCAAATTATTACCAATATCACTCTCAGTGTTGTGTATGTGTTTGTATCAAAATTCGTGCTTCATAGTTAATATCACTTAATAAATAATAATCACTCCTCCAATTTTTTAAAAAGAAGACTCCATGATTTTTACTTAATTTGTCAACATAACATTCTAATTGAAAAAAGCCACATGATTTTTCCATAACACAAACACAAAATTAACCAAACCCCAAATACACACAAATACAACACAATACTAAACACTCATAACAAAACAAACAAAAACTTCACACTTATACAAAAAAAACAAATAATATCCAAAAAATTTAAATTAAATAAATAAATAAAAATTAGAGAAAAGATTGAAACAACCCTTGTTGATTAATACCAACTTAAAAAAAAATCAAATTTGTGACAAACCAAAAGGACCCATAAACTTTGACTTCTATATTGAACTACAGTGAGCAAAAGGGTTAAAGAAAAATTACCTCTTTCTCCTTTGATAGTGCTTCTTCTGTATTGTGATATTT
>JBBPBQ010000004.1:4483294-4506195 GCA_037974755.1 Cicer yamashitae
ACTTTTTGAAATTTTGGAATATTTTTAATAATAAAAAAATAATGGATTTTAAAAAAAAATGAAAATGCCCTACTTTTAAAATTAAACATTAAAATGTATTTTTTCAGACATAAATCACATTTTTTTGATATACGGACGTAGCAGTGAAGTTGATTATTCATAGTTGTTCTTCAGTGTACAGTGTACTTGGTTTCAATTTGATTTCGTGTATTTTTTATGCTTTGAGTAATTTAAATCAGGTTTTGGTTAGATATAATTGTTATGAGGCAAATCAAGTAGTATACCAAAATGTAACGTCTAAATTAGAAATATATATTTAAAAATAAAATTTAACTAAAATGTAGAAATAATGAAATTGAAAGTTTGAAAACTTCAAAAATTATATTTTGAAATCGCTTGAAAATCAAATGTATTTACATCTTTTGATATAATTTTTAAAATAGAAATAAACAAGTCAAAAATCTTAATTAAATTCAAGACATTATCTAACTTTGACTCAAAGACATTAAAAGATTAAAAAATAATTAAATTCTCCTCAGATTTCTAATATGTACTACTTTAGTTAAATTTGGTCTCCCATTAAATAATAAAAATAAATTTTTAATTTAATTGATTTTACTTCATTAGTCATATTTAAACTTTAAACTTTTAGTTTTAGTTTTTTATTTTCCTGGGAGCTTGCTCCCTCTTTCCAATAAAAAAGAAAAAGAATAAATTGCATTTCCTAGATACAGCCTGTCATTTTTGAAATGCTCAATGAAAATACATTAAATTTGACTTCTAATGACTGTTTTACTATTATTTGTCTTTCATTTTACCAACTCTTGTGTGGTTAATTTTGGCATACATAGTCAAAGTTTGTGATCAAGGTATTCGCAGTGTAGCATGACTCAAAATATAATATTAATTGAATAAATAATTTTTTAAGCATAAAGAAAAAAAACATGTAACGTTAGAATAGGACAATCGCCTTGACACCACCACTAATCTAAATTGACAAATCCCTAGAATATAATAAATAAATTCATTTTTGATGGAATATAAATAAAAAGATAAAACAAGTGTTTGAGGACCAAACCAAAATCTAGCATAATAGCACAAAATAAAAATATTAAATGAAACGAGAAAAAAAAAATCATTTAAATTTTTGAACCATTTTCTCATTTTATTTAGCCATTTGAGCAAGCTTTTGCTTCTCATTATTACATATGCAATCCTCAAAAGAATAACTAGTCACTTGACATGAACAAAATAATAGAATTTTCTCATAACTTCAACATAAAAAGCAAACTCGCTTCTTTTAGCAAAAACACATTCATTTAATTATATAAATATTAAAATAATACTATAAATAATAAATAATTCTTCCTCGGTCCCACAATATTTATCGTAGTTGACCATTTCACACATATTAAAAAAATATAATAAGTGAAAGAAAGAAAACAATGATTTTATTGAATTAACATTTTTAATTATTGATTAATTATCATTATCATAAATACAAAATAAAAAATTATAACTTCGGAGTACTGTAGATAATATTAATTAAAGGTGTTAATGATAAAATAAATTAATGTTACATTGAAAATCGAAAATAATAACTTTTTTATCACAATTTATATTGTAAATGTGAGAATTATTATAGAACCGAGAGGAAGTCGTACTTAATTAATTAAAATTGGTAAAAACAATGCATAAAAATCACAAAGATTGAGTAGTTGTTAATATGGTTTTTCTTAAAGAAACTAAAAAATGCTTTGTAGAAAAATTTAAAGTGCCCATATTAAGTTGCTGATATCACTTTTCTGTTTCTAACTTAGCTTTTTAAAAGAAAAAACAATTATCATCGAAGTAAAGGAGTTGGTAATTTTTAGAGTAATAAAGGTACATGTGAGTTGAATTTGGGACATAACTGTATACTTTGAACTCATGTTATTGTGAAATGTGAACTGTAACTTGTATGCTTACTAGCAAGTACAAACTAGCAACTACTACTTCATTTATCTTTGAACTTTTATTTTGACTCAATTTGTCTTTGAACTATGCTAATTTAAATTTTGGCTTTTTTAAAATAAAAAAAAAAAAAAAAGTTAAAATTTTGGCACATTAAAAATGATAAATTTAGATTAACCACCCATAGTTGATTAAATTAATTAAAAAATACCTAAATTGATTGACACCTTCAATTTTAAGAACTAATTTATGGTTTTATAAAATTAAATGAGAGAAACCAAATTATCTGATCCCTGTAATTTCAATAACTAAAACTGTGAATTGTTCTAATTTAAATCAATACTCTGTCTGACAGCAACCATATGTGGGCAGCTCGGTGGTGGGTCCCATTGTGGCTATGATGAATATCGAAATATGACTCAAAGTCTTTACTCAAATTGCAAGAGAAGCGATTGGCTTAAGAATAATTATGGATAATAACTCATATTCAATGATAATGATATAATTTTTCAGTACAAATGGAAATGATATTTTAGTATTCTAAAACTAGTCAAAATTCCATAGACACGCAGTCTATTAGTAAATTAATTACCTCATAAATGTATGTACTATCTATATAGAGGTGTTAAGGCAAATCAGTGACTCATTAGAATTAGTTATTGGTTAAAAATTGGGTATAAATAACTGAAGATAAAGATATAATTGACAAACAAAATAGTAGTATGAAAACAAAATAACTGAATTGCCCCATGTCAAAAATAACTCAAAAACTGTAAAATTATTTGTCCATCTCTTTACCCTGCCATATCAACTTAATAGAGACAGTCTAATCGCAATTTTTGGTTATGCCAAATAAACAAATAATGGAGTCATAAAATCAAAGAATCATATTTCCACTAATCAGTCCATGTGCACAAAGTACTGGAAATCAACCAAACCATATTCAGAAAAGGAACAATGTATGTCACTGCACAATACAAGAAAATAAAGTGAGTTTTCATTTCTATATGATTGCCCAGAAAATAAAGATACATGACCTAAATCATATGATTGCCGTGTCATAAAACGTGAGGGAGTTAAAATCCCAGCAAAAGAATAGCATTCCAATGCATCAATCATGTCATTTCATCAATTAAGTCGTTCAGAGGTTGCCCAGAAAAGTTTCAATGGTCTATCAATGCCGATTCAGTCTCTGAGAGAGGGGCTGCAACAACAAAATTCTCAACTCATCAATTAACCAACATGTAAGAAGTCATAAACAGTTGCTAACAATTACTCGCTCCGTCTCATATTATATCTCATTTGGAATATTTATTTCTCTCAAATTATGTCATTTTGTAATATACTATTACCAATTCAGCATTTATTACTTTTTTTCAATGCTACCCTTTTTTATATGGTAGACAAAAAATAAATGAAATAAAAGGATATTTTAGTCTTAACATACTATTTTGTAGTAAAAATTAGTATAAGTAATCATTTTCTTAAGTGTACACATTCCAAAAGAGACAAGTAATATGAGACAGTTGGAGTATTCAGGAAGCACAACTCCATGTTCCTCTGGATTCCACTCCCTCCCAAACCCGGAAATGAAAATTCCAAAAGTTACCACTAGATTTTTAAAAATTTAGAATATACATATAAAACCTTAAATTAAAGAGAAAATAAAATACTCAAGTTGATCCTTGAAATTGTAGAACTGTATCATTCTAATCTGTCGCATTATCGATATTCCAAAATCATCCTTAAAATAGCAAAATTTTAATTGAATTCATCCCTCCATTGGTATTTAAAGGGATGAGAATGATATCAAGTTGCTAATATCGATAATGGATAAAAAACTGGATGAATAATGTGAATGATGCATTTGAAAACAGATTCAGACAAAAGGACAAACTTGATTAATAGGGAAAATTTTGGAATATTATTGATACAACTCTACAATTTCAAGAACTGTTTTGAGTATTTACTCCAGAATTAAATTTCAAACAAGCAAGGCATTTTAAAATCATTGGGTGATTAGAACAACCGAAAGATAAACTCTTGAAAAAAAAAAACAGGTAGTTGAAAACTCAACATACCCAGCAAGTCTTCAAATGGATCGCTCAAATTGTATGAGTCCATTAGCAGAGGTGGTGAGAAGACTTCTTGTACATCCTCAAAATCGAAAGTCGATCGCTGTGCATCAAATGTATCATTTGAACCAGTAAACGAGAGAAACCCATTTATATCTGGATCCAAATGAGAAAATCCAGTCTCTGAAAGAGGGACAAAGAAGTGCTCAGAACTTCCATCAGAATGGCTATCCCGAGATGACTCTGAATTGCACGACTGCAATGACAGTGCTGCTTCTCTTACGGACCTCTTCAAATTCTGGATAAAGGAACTGTCAATACCTACAAAATAGAGCCACTGTCAGCCACTTTGTTTCTATTAACATACTGACAATTCCCTCAAAAGAGCCATAAGCTCCAATATAATGATAACATGTCAAAGATGAATAATCAATTCTCCTAAAATCTTGATCTAATATGAGCACGATATATGGTTTAAAATCTCTTAGTGTAACAGCCAGGCCCCTCTTGACCGGCACTGTTATTCACGATCTTCTTGCTCCCCTTTCCCCCATTAGAAATTAGCGAGTTATTGCTTTCTATGGAAATCGAACCCAGTACTTAGGGGATAAGTATCACCGTTCATTCATTCCCACTACCAACTAAGCAATCAAGTTCAACTGTCATGGAACCACTTCTTTGTGTCATTGAAGAGCAACAAGTTTTCTATAAAGCTAGGTACAATTATGAACAATGCATTATATATTTGAAGTTCAAGTTGTCTTCTTTCATTCTCTTTGATTTGTGCTTTTTTCAGCAATGATTTATAGTCACCTATTAAGTTTTCCTTTTCTTATCATAGATAGCTTTGGTGATAACCATAAAAAGCACATCCAGTGACTTAATTATTGGATCATTTGATATATGTTTAATGTATTTGTTGTTTACTATGTTTTTGTTGCAGTGATTTTTACTAGAAGCTCCAATGTCAAAAAGCTACCTATGAGTGATGAGTCTGATGACAATAAGCCTTATTCTAACAATACTAAACCTCTTACTGCAATGGTTAAACTCAGAGCCTGTGGTAGAAAAGGATTACTGTAGTGTATTAAGGTTCCAGGATTAACATTGTTTTAAAATGGATGGTTTTGTCATGGGTTTTATTGTTTTTTTAAGATGGATTTTTAAATTTGATGGTTTTATCATGGGTTTTATTTTAGATTTGAGTATATTTTTCTCTCTTTGCCCAGTTTCCCTCAATATTCTTACTAAATGTTTGAGAGCATGGACGTAGGTAGTTGTTAATTTCAACAATATTGGACATTCAAACATTGCACGAGTACAGACACTTCTGTTTCAATAACAATCTCTTTCGTAATGCAGTACAACTATATTCTTGAACAAAGGTTTATTTGACTGCCAATTTTGTGTATGTTTTGCCTTCACAATTCAAAATTTGTTGACATGCAAGGGATATAATTTTTATATTCTATGAATCAATGTCGGTAGTAAGCTGGTTGGAGCAACAAATACAATGATAAGTTGTACTGTCTATGCTATTGACAGTAGGAATAGGCTGGGTGTGGTGAGGGTTGTCTTTGGTGAAAATGCATCAGTCTCTGACTGAAACTGAGGTGTGGAGGATTACTCATTAAATCAACAGGTGGTGCTTTTTTTTTTGGGACAGGCAGGCTAAAATTGGTGGTTTGTTTGCTGAATTAGTGGTAGGTTGAAGAATGGTGAAGCAAAGGAGTGTGTCCTGGTCTAACGGTGTTCTGAATAATAGAATTTTAGATTGAATAATTATGCATTTAACTCATGCAAAATTTTTGACCGTACTAAATACTAGTTATGAAGACATAACACACCTTCTGAACTTGCTACTTCGTTGTTTGAAGGAACATCCAAAGATTCCCTATCAGAAAGGTTCTCTGTTTGGCTGGTTTGATAAGCACTACCATGCCGCCTTTGCACATTTCCAGCTTTTCCAGAAGATGGGGTCATGCTAAATAACTGAGGAAGTTTTAAAGTGGAGGGAGTAACAGAAACCTTGTCAAGCTGAACATTAGACATTCTTGAAGCCAACTCACCAACATCATCAGTGCTACTTTCCTGAATAATAGTAAAAATTGATAATAAAAAATAGGGCTAAAATCAGATCTTGTATTGTGAAAGCATCAAAGAAGCAATAGTTTTGTCATAATAAAATAGTAGATTACCATCCTCCCACTACTCTGTGCTTGGATAGTTGATGCTGACTGGCTATGATGTCTGTTCAATGGATTTGGAGTTAGATTAGAGGCCAAGCAGTTCACCTTTTCTGTACACTCTGATATGGATTTCTGTATTGTTGGGGCTACGTCTTTGAGTTGGTTAATAAGCACCTGCAAATGAATAATGCAACAATGTGAAATTCCTAGAGGGGAATCTTTCTGATATATGAACAGTAACTACAGGTCAACTTTGTATAAGATACTAAACCCCTACTGTGAAAAGAGGGACGACATAGAACAAAGACACATTCATCGATATATTGATATTTATCAGTAGAACCAGCTAATAATTGACTAAAGCAATGTAACTCCACCATAGCACAAATTTTATTTCTTTCTATATTTCTCATTGGACAAAGCCAACTGATATTTGATAAGTATCCAAGCACTTGTAAAACTCTCCCTTAAAAGATACCAAGGGGGAAACAGAGCCATGGTTGTTAAATGTGTGTGTCGACTTGTGAGATCGCACGATCTCACGCATTTTTCATCCAGCAACATGGTGGTGTGGTTCAGAAATTGGTGAAAGAAGCAGCACAGCAAGGAAACACGTGAGATCGTAGGAACGGCGATCTTAGACCACGTCGAAAATGGGGGTTTTTAGACCCGATTTGACCCAGTTTGTTTCCCTTACCCACTTGACCCGAATGTGATTGCTCTAGAAACCCAATGCTGAAGTGAAGCGGCTGAACATGAAAGGTAACATTTTGGGACTATGTATTTTGAATACATCAATTAATTCCCAACTTGGGGACTTTCTCCTTTACAGGTTCAGTTTTTCTTCTTTACTGCTCTGTATCTCATATCATCCTTTCACATGATCCCTTCTATAAATCATTTGCTCCTCTGCACATCTTCTCATCTCTGCACTGTAACTTAAAATTTGTCTTTTTTGTGGGATCTTATGATCCGTGTTACGATCTCAGGATTTATGATTCTCCTATAACTTTATGCATATACAAGTTCCAAAAAGGTCAATTAACTAAACAGTGTCAAAAATCATTAAGGACATTATTTCTCCATTCAACAAAAAACAGCCGGTTCAATGAAATATGGTAGGGGTTGTCTAAAAACTTTACCAAACGCACATGACAAATAGAAAATGAAGCTGCCTTGAGAAGCATTTCAACTTTGATTGGATTTTGCATATTTTAAAACATGTTTAACTTTTAATGCATCACCTGGAAGCTAGCCAAGTGTTGCTGATGCTCTGCAAGGGTTGCTGCTAAAGACTCGGCATGGCCACTTGAACCTCCTTCCTGTGCACTGCGCAATATATCTGGACCCTCTCCATCATTTGCTTTTGCCTACAGATGATTAAAAGTTTCAATATGTAATAAATAACAGTGAACAGTGTAATCATTTACAACTCTTGTGACTCTCAGCTGAACATAACTGCATCAATAAATCAAATTGCCAAGTTTTTGGTGCAATACAGGTTGGATTATCTTATTTTTCAAGATTTAGAACTATAAACAACAAGCATCAATTATACAATTATACAATATTAAACAAACATAATAAAAATATTGACATAAAATTATTTATTAACCAGTCATCATATGTTTAAGAAAGAGAACTTTATCATGATTCTATAGCTGCATAATTCTCCCAGGTCTTTCTTGCAGAAATATAACCTAGACCAAAGTAAAATGCTAGCTGATAAGATAAAGATGAGTGCATGCTCAAGGTTTGACAAAAGCCAAGATATTTGAAAGATTATAACAAAAGAAGTTTGGATTTTTATCCCACCAAACAAATGTCATTAGGTCAATACAAAATATGTAAGATAGAGGCACACATACAAGTCAGACACAGGTAACGATCATAAGTAACTTCAATAAATCTCACCCCACACAAAGCTGTTATGAAATTCATGAAGGATGTCGCCTCAGAAAGTAGTAAAAGGTAAAAACAAACTGCACATGTTTTTTCACCCCATTTGTTGTCATAGTCAATTGATGGCATGAGATTTTAAGGATCACTTAGGTGTTATCTGAGTCTCTAGTCAGTTGCAGCTGTGTCTGCATCTCGGCGGCCCTACGCTACACAAAATGGTGTTGTGGCGCGGTTTAGGGTTGCAGCAGCGTTCTTCGAGGTGCAACCGCAGAGAAGATGAGGGAGAAACACGGAGAAGAAGGCCTCAACAGTTATTTAAGAGCGCAAAGTCTAAAATACCCTCAATCTTTAAGTGCGCAAAGTCTAAAATACCCTCAATTTTTAAGTGCGCAAAGTCTAAAACTAAAGTACCCTTGATGTGGGCCATTTTAACTAGATAATTTTTTTACTGGAATTTTTATGACCTTTCTTCTCTAAACATTACAGGTGCAGCGCTCTGTTTTTGGAAACGTACGACATTTCTTCTCAGCGGCCGTCCCCCCAGTTCCTTTCATCGCCACAATTGATTCTTCTCAAGAAAGGTCCCATTTTCTCTGCGCCGACATTCCCCTCTTCTCTGCAATCATTCTTCTCCTCCCTGTTCCTTCCTTCTCGGCAACTACTATTCTGCTTCTGTGCTAACAGTTTCCTATTATGACATCATCTCGGTTCCTTTCTTCTCCCCTCTTTTTCTGTTTCTGCTTTGTGATTAGTTATAAATATTAAATGTATTTAGCATTCTTCTACTTTTTTAGCCATTATATGTGTGTGGTTGAAATTGCTTGTAATGTTTCTCTAGACTTTGACATGGCGGCCATACTGCTACCCGCTACACCGTTTTGGGGGCCAGCCGCTACACTATGTTGTCTGCTACTTACTACATAGATCTGAGTGAAAACAAAACAATATACAACTTAAAAAATCAAGCTCAATGCTAAAACATTGGGGATTAATAGGGTGGTTTTACTGAATTTTTTCTTCATTCAGTTTAACAGACCACCCCAAAATCATTTAAGATACAGAATTCGGATTCGGTTTCAAAGTTCCCAAATCCAAATTTGATTCTGGCCTTATCAAGCTTGACAAACCATGCTTAAGGCACAGCTCAGCTCAATTTTTAAAATTATCGCGAAAAATGACTGAATAGTGTGGCATGTGAACTGTGAAGATTGTGGGATGTTTACCTACAGTTAACCAAAGATCTGAATGAGGAAATTGATTCAAAAAGTTATGGGTTCATTTAAATAAATTTGATATTGTTTCAAAAATTAACATCTTCATAAAGGTGGCAGCACACAATCCAACATGCTGTCTTGGCAGTTTCCAAGTTCTGCCATTAGCAATTGGCGGCCATAAACCATAAGGCATAAACAACAATGAAAGAAAGGAGCCACAAGACCAGTTTCCACCATTTTAAAGGAAAGTTTGTAAAGAGCATACCAGATGGAGTGATTGTTTGTGGATACGTTGCAAAGCATGTGTCCATCTTCGTATAACTTCTGCTACGTCAACAGTTTGGTGGACTCTTCCATTTCTGTCATCAACTCTTGTCAATGTCTCATTGCTAAACTGAGATCCATCAATCTCCTCATTGTTGTCCAGATGCACTGAAGGCAAATCCCCAGACTGACCAGATAATACATCCGAATAAGGAGCCTGGGAACTCTGGTCCATTGCTGCAAGCAGAGATGATCCAGAGATTCGGTACCTGAAATTTATGTACAAAAATGTTAGCCGGAACATTTGATCTACAGGTATTGGAAAGGCAAGGTAAGCTACATCCTACATTACCTATGTTCCCGATGAGCTATCAAATCTTCAATAGGGCCCGATGCAAGAACTTCGTGTTGACCTGTACATTAATATTGACAAAACTTAAATATCATTACTAGCCAGCCTTTCTTAATATAACAATTTTAAAGAGATAAAATAAAAGAACGAGCCATGATTGTAGGTGGTGGGCAGATAAAGTGTTGAACCTTAATATCTTAAATTGAGAGGATGACAATACCAATGTTTTGTCATAGGCACTTTCTAGGTGCAAAAACAGAATGAGAATTTAAGAATTAATAAAGTCAAAATTGACTTCGAAAATCAGCACTTATGCATAGCTAAACACAGAAAAATGACATGCAGGTTAGAGTACAATGAGAAGAGAGAAAAATATTATTAGCTTATAACTAATCCCAACCTCAGAAACTTATAATTAATTAGCTTCCCAATTCCCATACTTGATTAATCAAATCAAACTTAAAACAAGATGCTGGAATTACGTGATTCACTAGACAAATGCAAAGGGGGAGCAAAACATTAATTTTTGCACTTACTTTTCCGAGCTAATAAAGACTCCCATAGACGAGTAGCCTTTGAAACTAAATGGGAATTCTGACTCGAACTGGATACGAGATCATCCCAGAGTTCTCCTTCCAATTTGACTTTATTCCTCATGTCGTGCAGTTTTTCCAGCTCTTGTTGCAAATAAGCCTGAATTCAGGTTTTACAATATAATAAACGCTTCAGAGAAAGATGCATAAGGAATATTCAATATTCTTGATGGGGAAAGGGAATCTGTACTGTATCTAAAATAAATATAATAAATAAACTTCAGCTACTGATGCACCTCTTCAGCACATAAGCCACGAAATTCAGCAGTCATTTCATGAGCCAAATTAGACCACATAGCCTGCCGTTGCACAGCCATTTCTGCATTTTTTAAAAACGTTCTTCTTTCAAGGGCTATTCTTGCCTGTTAAAGACCAAAGACTCAACTGAGTTACTTAAGACAAAGTAGCTTATCCACATAAGAACGTGAAAGAAAAACCAATAAGAAAAAATAAATAAAAATATATTCAACATTTTTATGATCATGATGAGCAATATGATAATGAATTGCTGAGGAAATGGTCAAAGTAAAAGAGGTATTGATACTTCTGCACCACATCAAAGGTCTTAGAAACAATTACTCCCTCTTTCTCATATTAAGTGTCTTGTTCTCAATATTTTGTTGTCTCAAATTATTTGTCATTTTATAATTTTGAAAGAATATTAATTACATTTTCCAATAACATCCATATTTACTTGTATCTCAACTACACTGCATTAATCAGTCAGTCCACCTGACCCCTATTACAAGGACATTTTAGTGAAAAAGGAATTATTTTACATTGGAAATGAGGGCAATTAATAATTTTCTTAAGGCTTGTGCATTACCATAAACAACACTTAATATAAAACTAAAAATTCAAACCGACAATTTTTTCATTCCGTGGAAAACATGCCAAACCAAACTCCTCAGAAGTGTTGCAATTATTACAATGACACATGAAAATAATGATAGTCAATTCATCCTTTTCTAAAGTTTAATGGAATATCACTAATACCTTTGTAACTGGAAGTAGAGTAGCTGCATGTGAGAATGCTACATCAGTCAATGGCATGGGCAGTGGGTTAGATGCTATGTCAGAAGTAAATGTCCGTCGATGAACCTCTCGTAAAGCATGCAAAGAAAGTTGCCACAAAAGCTCAACAAACCTACACCAATATGTACATTCAAATAATTTTAGAAGCTTTAACAGAATCCAGACATTGAGCTTCTGTAACCAGCTAACCACATGAGATTACCTCATCCAATTCAAATATAACAACAACAATAGAAGCCTTTTCCCACGGTGGTTCAACTCCTCTTTGGAAAAACCATTTAGATCTAAGTCATTTCGAATGGTTTCACTTAATGTTTTTCTCGGTCTCTCCTCAAATAATCAGACTATCATCCATCTAACCAATACATCTTACTAGCTTGGGTTTCTACTTTCTATTGGCATTTGCCTCACATGATTAACTACTTCACCCAAAATTCTACCATATTTTCCTAGATAGGGTCCATCCTTACCTTGTATATTCACTCTCAATCTTATTTGTTCTATATGTCCACAAATCTACCAAAATATTCTCATGAATACAACACTCAGCTTATCCTCTTTTGAATTCTTTTACCACCCAATATTCATTATCATAAAACATCACAAGAAAAATATTCTTATTTTCTGAAATTTTCTAGGAGGTAAAGTTCCAGTTACTCAGTACACCCATCTTCCAAGTAGTTTGCTCAATGCAGAAGTTCTATAATCTATTCAGTACTAACTATCCACGAATTTCACTGACTACTCAATATCTGTTCACTAACTACAAAAGCACTTCAATCCTTTCGACCAACAACTCACAAATCTACCTATATACTAATTTTACACTGACACCCTAATGAGAACTCATCATATATTGTCACATAAGTCGACTTTTTTTACCACATTTTAAAAATAACTCAAACACTAGATTCTCATTAAACATCAGTGTAAAAGTTGATTTCCCCTATTTCCCTGAAATTTCGTACACGCAAGAGGGGCAAAACATTCAACTACAAAACAAGCACAGATAACAAATCAACTTAAGGCCCCTTGTTACAACTTTTTTTGTAAAAAATCATTTTTGAAAGTTTTTCTCTGTTTGTTACAGCATTTCAGAATCTAAAAATTATTTAAAAAACAGTTTCAATCGAGAGAAGTTATTTTTAGTAGCTTCACAAAAAAAAACCATTTTCTTATAACTGATTTTTAAAAAAAAATTATTTTCACTACAACATACAAACACAAAACAGCTTTTGCTTTTCTTAAAAATCTCTAAAAAAACAATCAATAAATTATTAAAAACCAAAATCAATGTTTTACAAACTCTAACAAACATTAACCTTCTACCACTAACAATTACATTAAATTAGAATACCATTACCAACCTAGGTCCACAACAAGTAGCAAGTGAAGAAACTCTCGAATTGCTTCTAGGAAGTGCTCCCTGAGACTCAAGCTCACTAATAATCCCTTGCACAACCTACCAAACACATTCCATCACATCACACCGTTCAAAAAATCATTCCACCAAATTCATTCAAATTCGAACTCAAATTCAATTTCAATTTGAATTTCAAATTAAAAAAAAAAAGATACAAATCCATACCTTACGAAAATCACGCGATTGTGCAGAATCAAAAATCGGCCAAACCTTATCAAAATCCTGAAAGATCGAGAACAAAAACAAAAAATGTTAAAGTTACAGATCATAGAATAAACGAAATATCAAAATCCTGAATAGTGAGATATAGTACTTTTGAAGATTGAATTGGTCCTCTAAGAGAAGAGAGAATGAAATAGAGAAGTTGTTCTCCTAATTTAGGGTTTGAATGACGGAATGCTCCAACACGAGGAGTTGAATTCGATGATCCAACTCCGATAATCGATGGATCCAAACCTAATAACAAACAGTTTGTGTACATTGCACTTTCTAGCTCTATTTCTCTCTCTTTCTCTCTGTCCATCGTCATTCCCCTCTCTCTCTCTCTCTCTCTCTCTCTATCTCTATCTCTTTCTCTCTCTTCTTCTTCTTCTTCTTCTTCTTCTTCTTCTTCTTCTTCTTCTTTGTTCTCTCTCTGTGTGTTTCGTTTCGTTCGGTTCGGTTCTTTCTTTCTCTGATCCTCTTTGCTCTGTTGTGTGAGATGCAACTGTGTTGTGTTTTCTTTTTTTATTTTTCAATTTGAAATCCGGTTCTTACCTGTTATTTTTCAAAATAATCATTTTTTAAAAAATAAATATTTTATTTTCATGTCCAAAATATCTATTTTTTTACCGGTTCAGAAAATTATATTACAATTTAAAAATTATTTAAATGAAACATTGTTTTGATTATCTTCTAATGAAAATTATTCTTTATAATTGATATTTTTTATTAAATATTTTCATTATAGTGTACAAACAAAATACAACTTCCGATTAATTCTTTATATTCTACTTTGAAAGTGCGAAACGACACCGTAATTTGAAACGGGGAAGGGGTGATTTTTGAATTTGGAGGGTAGTGGGTGTAGTAGCTAACAGCCTAACACTGTATTTTGGGGAAAAAGCAGACTTTGCCGATCGTTGCCGGCACGACTTGTTGTCGTTTTGCTTAGAATTTTCTTATGAGTAAATAAACATACTAGTTCTTAATTAAAATTGTGTCACAATATATCATTTAATCCTTCATTTATAAAAGAGTTTTAATGAGGTGCAGCGAAATTAACATGATTGTGTAATTATAATTATTTAATATATTATATTATATAGTTTAATTAAATATATTAATGTTTTGTTTGTTAATTTGACGAGTTATTATCGATCGACAAAACAAAACTGATAATATATTTCTATTAAATTATTTATAAAATAACAATTTAGTTTTGTAGATAAAAATATATCTATTAATTTAGTATTTTTTTTAAATCCATAATTCAATTTAAAGGTTTTATATATATTTTGGTGCAATTAAAGACTAATAAAATCGATGTATATGTTCTATTTTATTTTCTATAATAATATTTATTTTATTGATTTGATCGATATTCATTAGAGAAATATTTTTTAAAAAGTATTAAATTAATTGTTTAAAAAAATCATTATACTAATTGATATTTTTCGATTTAAAAAATTAAAAGTTCATTACGAGTGGCCGTGAGTTTTTGGTTTTGAAAATTAATTCAAAACAAGAGTTTCTTTGGGTACAATATGATTGAATTGATTTTTTACTTAATTTAAAAAGAGTTTTTTCATAAAACTCAAAACAAACAAAAAGTGGTTCGATAATTTTTATTTTTGTTTTAAAATTAACAAGACACCGTCAATTTAAATATAAGTACCACTTTAAGAACCATTTGCCATCACCACCACTGTCGTCATCACCGATCACCATCACTACCACCACCAACTGCACAGCTCTAACCACCGACCACCAAAATCGAGCCTACAAATCTATAAGATCAATTTCAACTAGTTTCTACATCAATTTAAGCAGGGTTCGGTTAGTGTGAATTTGTGGGTCATGCGAGTGGGTTGGTCCAGATGATGGACTTTTAATTTCTTATTGGGATGTTAATTTTCTTTGACTTTTTGTTTATTTATTTTTCAAAAATAATTTCTTAAGAAAAAACATATTGAACTTTCAATGTTTTTGTAAATACTTTACTAATTATTTTATCAAATAGTTCATTTATCATACTAGTGATGTGATGACTAAATGAGACTCATCCTAAAAATTCAAGATTTTGTATCTAAAGTTTTAAGTGAAATGATCGGATTTGGGTAACCGATAGTATATTTTTCCTCATCTGCACCCGACCATTCAAATCCGAACATACTTTTGCAAACTCGTGTAACTCATGATCTGTTATAACCCTCCCTGTGTATCAAGTGGTCTATTCAAGTGGCTCAGGTTCGGTCGGATCAATTGGTTTTGCTCAACCCTGACAGTCTCCTTCTACAACTGATCACAACTACGATAACATATGGCTAAATATTATCCTCATTGTCACTTCCTTTATGCAAAGATAGGTCACAACTTTAGTTTCATTTGAAGAAGTATCGTCAAGTCTTCTTGAGTTCTCAAAAGGATGGTTGTTAATCTATTACCAATGGTTTACATATTGAAATATGGAATATTGAAATATGGAAGGACAATTGGATTCTTTCCTAAAATGATATGATAATGTTGTCCAATGAGAATCCAAACACCGTTATTTTTTATTTGGCATATTAAATTGACAAAGCAATCAAAGTTGGAGAAATGATGTGATTGTTAATGACCTCATTTAACACGATTTTGGTCATATTTTCGGAATTTCTATCACTAATATGCACCGTGATAATCCTTTTTATTGGTGTTATGATAAAAATGGTCATCAATCGGTCAAATAGGAATACAATAAGATTTTATATTGATTTTTTGTTGTTGAAAAAGCCAATAAAATATGTTAAAAAAATGCAAAACACAAGGATTGCTTTCCAAGTAGACAAAAGAAGTCTAGATCAAAATGATAAATACAACGCACATCAAAAAGACCAACCTAAGCCTAAATTGAAGCCAACCCCTACAAAAACCAAAGCAATTACTCAAATTACTCCACAAACCCTAGACAACCAAAATGAGTTGTCCACCGCTAATTGAAAATATATTGAAAATCACTATTCTTGTTTAACCACCACCATTATAAAATATTCACTTGGTCGAACAACTGAGTAACTTGAAAATTGCTTGTTTGTAAAAATCACACCATTTCGTGTTTTTCAGATGGCCCAAATGAGAACTAACTTAACCTTAATTCATTTGACACCTGTAAGCAATTCACAAAAACATCGAGTGTGTGACAAAAGCGCCACACAAGTAATACCCAACCACCTAAACACTAGGATCCCTAAGCCACCAAAAGAATTACAATAAAAAAATGAGATGTCGATTTGTCCACGCCACAAGCTCCAACGCACAAAAAGCACATATTCAATTTTGTAATTCCACAATGAGACAAATTATCTTTTGTTGGTAAATGATTCATCAAAAGCCTCCGGGCAAAATAGATATTCAAAAGGACCGCTTTATTCCACGAGGCACAAGGCGACGTCTGGTTATTCTCATACAACAAACAATAGACCTCTTTCAGCAAATAAATATCTCCAACAACTCAACCCCATGACCACCTGTATAATTTATGATTCTGCGTAGAAAAGTTAGCAACATAGAATTACCTAAACAACTTCTCTTCCCATTGAAAAAGGTTATGCCTCCACGACCAACCCCCCACCACCCTCCCCGACTCCACTCGTAAACATATCATACACAGATACATTTTTATTCACAATTGAATTAAACAGTTTATCATCTTAATACATACGGTATATCCGTTTACCCATCGATCTTTTCATATGATGTCACGTTCATCCCTACTACCATAAACAAATGACCCATGGACCAATTTATTGATCCCCCTACCCCTATTTTGCACCGACTAAATATATTTCCACCACAAAATACTCCTCGACTCTTGTTCTCACCACATCCTCTAACCCCTACCTGTACTAGAAACAACTTGAAACTACAAACTCTCTTTTTATATATTCAACCGCCAACATCATTTGTATATATTGAAACATGCTCAAATTCCTTAAAACCTAATCTCTTGTTCGCGAATTATTGACCCACCAAATTCCAATTTAACTATAGTGTATATATTGTTAGAAGTTTGTATAATATATTTCTTCCAATATAAAGTGTATAATTTATTTTAGATATATATCTAAACGCTAATATTTTTTACGATACATATCAAGATTTTGTATGATCTGACTTAAAAAAAAGATTTTTTATGATCCGAGTTAAAGAAAAAAGATTTTTTATGATATTAGATATTAGAGCCAAAATATATATAAATAAATTAGACGTACGAAAATTGGACTCTCACTTTCGATCCTTCCTTAATCGATCTCATTTCTTTCTCTATGGTAGTCGATCCTTCGTTCACATCAAAAAGGAGAAGAGTCATCAACAATCGTTATTCTATGGTAACCCTAAAAATATCCCCTTTTTCCATTTGAGGGGTTTTCAATTTACAGATTATTATTTTCATGTTTTTTCACAATTTTGTTGAATTTTTGTTTATTTGTGAATTGACACTGATATGTGTTGAATGAGTAATAGGAAATTGAGATTCAATTTTGAAATAATAAAAATGGAATGAATTATTTGGGCAATTGATTTTTGTGCAACAAGAAGAGTGTGATAAAGGGTAGTTGAGAAGGTGAATTAGTTTTTGGTTCTTGAGTTTACAAGTTTTGATTTTGAGTTGCTTTTTGTTAAAAAATGGGTAATTGATTTGTGCAACAAGAAGTGTGTGAAAAAGTGTAGTAGTAAAGATGAATTATTTGGTTATTGGGTTAACAAGTTTTGATTTTGAGTTGCTTTTTGTTAATGTGTTAAAAAGAGGGTAATTGATTTGTGTAATGATATAGGGTAATTGATATGTGCAACAAGAAGAGTGTGAAAAAGTGTAGTAGAAAAGATGAATGAGTTGGTTCTTGAGTTAACTAGTTTTAATTTTCAAGAATTAGGGTGAAATGAACTAGTTTTTGTTAATGTGCTACAAAAAGGGTAATTGATATGTGTAATGAAATAGGGTAATTGATGTGTGAAATAAGTTGAGTGAAAAAAGTGTAATGAGTTGGTTCTTGAGTTAACAAGTTTTAATCTTGTGTGGTGGTTTTCTTGATTTGTTTTTCTTGTTCTTTTTATCTTTGCTATCCAAAAAGATTGTACAGAAAAACTTAACCTTTTTGTTAATGTGGTTGAAGTAAAGGGTCAAACAAAACCAAACTATACCAATGAGGTTTAGGTGTGTGGATTAGAAAGCATTGATTATGAAGAATTCACTTTCAAGTTTCACCACTTGATTTTATTGATAAATTTATTCATTACAACACTTAGCTATTTTCTGATGACTTGAAATTCTTTTGCAAGGCATATATGTATACATTAGGTTATAGGTTATTCATTCTGTTTCTTTCTCTATGTCCTTTGCATTATCTATTTTCATTCATATCTCTTAGCTGATGAGTCATTGTGCACTAAAATTTAATAGACGGGTTTGGTCAGATGAATTTTGTTCATAAACAAGGATAATTGTACAAGTGTAGAGTTGAATAACTGTTATATTTGGTCATTTGGGAAGCATCATATCATAGCACTATTCCACTTCCAATGCTATTTTTTCTAGTTGAAACTTGAAATTTACTACCCTTCATCCCTTGCACTTTGCACTTACATTAATACTATTTATTTTAGTTAAGCATCAGCATGGCTTCTAATTTATTCTCCCGAGCTTCCGTTTGTTTTTTAACCGTTCATGTTTTATTGGCAACAGGAAACAATTGCGAAGATGCATGAACAATTTGGACGAGAGATTCGTGTTTTTGAAACATTATCACTTTCTTCATCACTAAATGCTGCAACTAACAAAGGTACTAGCAAGTTAGCTTTGACGTTCTTTAGGCCCTTTGATAAATGGGCAATTAGAATTTCAGGTGTCGATGTTTCTCTCGGTATATAATAATCTATATACTGTATACTGATTAAGCTTATATCTCTTGTTGGTATTTGGAAAGAAGAGGAGACTGATGAGTTCTACGAGTTCACTGCTGAAGATTATTACAAAATTTTGGCTACTAAAAAGCAAGGTAAGATTGATCCTAATGTTTATGTTCTTTTTTTCTGTATAACTTAGCCTAAGATATACGATCAATTATACAGATATTGACAACTTGAATAAATTAACTACTAATAATAACCATTTACTTTTCCAATTGATAAAAAACTAATTATTTAATACTATAAGATTGAATTGATGAAGTTCTAAGAATAAATGATAATGTTGTTGCTTATTGATAGTCTATTTTTTGCACCGTTTACATGATATTAGTACCACCATATTTTAAAATATCCCTATTCATGACATTGTTATATTTAAATGTGTTATGTACAGATAAATTCTTGAAGACTCGAAAACTCCGAGAAGCTGAGGAGGCAGCTCGCAGGTCAAGAATAACCAAAGTATTGTCTGCCTTCTTATTTTATTTACATGAATATTAAAATTAATCAGATCAATAAGGGGTGAAGTGAACTAATATTTTCATTTTGGTTTGATCTTGTTTTCAGTCTGTGATTAGAGTTCGCTTCCCTGATAATCACACATTGGAAGCTACCTTTCACCCATCAGAAACCATCCAGAGTTTAATTGATCTCCTTAATAAAGTGATTGCGCAACCAGAGAAGCCGTTTTGTTTATGTAAGCATATTGATATTCTGTATATGATTTATTTGAATAGTATTTGCTTGTGCAGTGGTGTCCGTGCTTCGTAGCTCATAAGTTGTTTTTAGCTTATTTTTATTTGAACTTTTTGACATAACTTAGGGAAGCAACATATGCAGAGTTTACTCATGCCCTCTCTTTGATTTTCTTTCACCCCAAATTTGATTTGTACAGTGAAAACAAAACTTGAGAACGCAAATAGCTTTTCGACGTTTAAATCCAAACACAAATAGCTTACTGACTTTAAGCATTGATGACATAAACTCTCATGATAAACACTTATTTAATAAGTGTTTAATTAGGCTGATTATCAAAATGCTCCCTAATTCATAGCAACTCATCTACCATTCGATTGGCGTGCCTAAGCACCATCACCATTTTTTGATATGAATTAGAAAATTTCATCCTCTTGAAAGTTGATATGATTGTGTGCTGAACTTTAACTGAATCACATGATTTTTTTATAATGTAGATACTACTCCTCCCAAGAAGCTGATCAAAGACTTCTCTCAAGACTTCTATACCGCTGGATTCTGTCCTGGTGCCATTGTGTACTTTTCATACGATGTTTCAAAAGGTGAGAATCATTTTCCAGAACACGTCTCACTATGTTATTTTATAGTCAACTTAGTTGAGGAATTTGTTTCAACTGTCTCATCTAAAAGATTCCTTTACATTTGTTAGAAACATATTAAGGTCTTCTTTCATAGTGAATATCAGTCATTACGAAACTGTTTTTTTTTTACTGTTTGCTATTGTGATGCTTTCTAAATTAAGTATGAAGGATTAGAGCAATATAAATGACATTTTGCTTAAATTCACTTATTATTTTGTATAATAGAAACTATAACATTGTTATAATTAGTTATGACTACTTACATTCTATAAGCTATAACTGAAAATTCTTGGCTAAGTGAGAAGAAGCTCTAATAACTTTGGTGTTGATAAGATCTTCGGTGTGTGTATATATATTATCGGCTAATGTTAATATATTAGATATTAGATGTTATGTTATTATTTTCTCCTCTGTCAGAGTTTGAATCCTGGTCCTTTAAGCTCTTTGATATATTAATAACTTGATGTAATTGTGATACTTAGGTGATAACAACCATGATGGCCCTTACCTACTAGAAGAGGTCATGTCCTTGAAGGGTTTGGATGTTGCTAATGATAAAGGTCAGCCGTCCGATCCTGTACAATCGGCACAGGTGCCTGCTGAGCCTGCCACACAATCTCCTGCTGTTGAAGAACGAAAACCGGCCGAGAAAAAGCTTGTTAAGCCAAAGTGGCTGAAAATGTGATATCACAGTGATTGGGTTGATGCAGGGAATTTCCCTTGTTCTAAGCATGTATTTATGTACAAGTGGTTCATTTTGGTGATTTTACTTGTGACTAATTTTAACTTTCATCATGTTGGCAATTGTCATATGGATCTTAATTTAGTGAATGTATCATTAAAGATTGCTCCATAGTTTAGTTATTTTCTCTTCCAAAGTTTCTTAAATAGACTTTTTTTTTTCTTTCTTTTTAAGAAAAGGGGAATTCAATGTTTTGTTTTTTTTGTTTTTATGTACAAAGGTATGGCTAATTTTAATTTGCATATGGATCTTAATTTGTGAGTGTATAATGCTAAATCCAAAAGATTTTCAAAGTTTCTTACATAGACTTTTCCTGTTTTCAAATAAAAAGAAAAAATAATGTTGAATTTAGTTTTTTTTTTTCTTCACAATTGCTTATGCGGTCTCTTAATTTAATTTCAGATAACATTTAAGTCCTTTATCTTTTTTTTTTCTTTTCAATTTGGTCATTTATTTAATTTTATTACAAAAGTTCGAAAATATAAAGAATGAAAATATGAGTTTATTGAAGATTTGAGTTATTAATTTAATGAAATTTGTATTATATTGAAGATGATAATTAATTTTATGAGTTTTATTTGAAAATTTTGATAATTTTTTGTAAAAAAATGATAACATTGTTAACATTTTAAAATATGAAAGATCAAATTGTTTACTTAAAATTAAATAAAAGAACTGAAGTGTTATATAAAATTAAGTTAAGGGACCACATAAACAATTGTATTTTTTTTTTATGTACAAAGGGCATTTTTAGTTGGTGATATTTTTTTAAGTTCGATCTTACAAAGAAAATGAACACGGGGAACTAAAATTGTTGTTAGATAACATGGAAGAAAAAAAACATAAAAATCAAAATAAATAACTGCTACTTATTCACAATTACTAGAATCATTTGTCTTGTATTTATGTGGAACTCATGCCACTGTGACACTATTGGGAGATCCCGAATTCAAATTCAGTATTTATCAATTGAAATAATCGTTTTTTAATTTAGGGGTGTATCTTAATCAAGACTATGTATAAAATTATTGTATAATGGTAATACATACACATTAAATTATTTAATTTAAGATTCAACCATGATGCTCATTATAGATCACATGACACTTTCTCATCTAAAAGCCGCCATAGTAATGATGATATTTCATCTTTTAAAAAGTGCAAAGTGCTAAAGCTTGTCGATGAATTTAAAGTTTTCCCAACCCACTCCCTTGCTTTTTTTTTTTCAATTTCTCTTTTTAAATAGTTTCAAGTTTCAAATTTTTTATTGAATTTATTGTTATTTTTTTGACCGAATGGATTATTATTTAAAAAAATTTAATTTATATATATTAATAATATCAAAATATTTTATATTATCAGTTAATTATAATCGTCGAATTAATAAAGATATTTAATTTTTATTTTGATCATCTTATTGAGAACATGATTAATTATAATAGACATAATTAATTATAATAGACTGACAATATAAAACTTTTTATAATAACATTACATAAAAATTAAATTTATTATAAAAATCTTTTCAATGAACAAAGACCGATAATGGTGACAATTTAGATGTATAGTTAAATAATTTATTTTATTTTATATTATCCATATAATCTATAAAGTCAAGTTGTATATATACCACATTATCTTTTGTCGGATTTACTGCATCATTACAAATGAGTTT